>QLNU02014802.1:91315685-91339767 GCA_006491805.2 Dysdera silvatica
AGGAAAATTATATTCTTGCAGAAGAACAATCTCTTTTGATGCTCACATTGAAACTCCTGGGAGTTGGAAAACGACATTACTGACGAGTTGATTATTATCTGAAAATTATAAATGGAATGGATGGAAGTAGGAAGATCAATGAAAATGATTACTAATGAAAGTGTAACACAAATTTTTATTTATACTTGTATTATTTTATGAAAATCTTTTTTTTTCTAATCGTATCGTGCAAGTGAAGAAAAATAAGGAAATATATATAACAGTAAAATATTTATTATATATTTTGTAGTAATAATAACAACTTTATGTTTGGAGAGATCATGGACAACTGTACAGAGATACAGTGTAGATATATTTAGTGATACACTGTAGTTACATGTAGTGATGCCAAAGATTTCGCCTTAATATAGGTGCGCACTGTTCAAAACATATTAAATTATTTTATTCGGAACATTTGTAGCTTAAATTTTACAGACAAGAGCTTTTCTATTTTTTACAATTATTTAATTTTTTGTCCCCTTTTCCAGTATTTTCGCCTCCTTAAAGTGGCACTCGGTGTTGTCGAACGGGCCACAACGTATTGTGGTCGTTTTTTCCCTCAGTTACCGGTTTCAGCTACTCGTTACATATTTTCTGTTTACTTGTTGAGTCAGACATATGTACTACTACCATTAAACCGGGTTCATAAGGTTAAAAAACCAAAAGGGTCACTGCTGTCCGAGAGTTATTTCACTGAGTTTTAAGGGGTACAGATTTCTCTGAAAAAATGTCGGTTCAGTCACTTACTGCGGCTCATTAGTATAACGCATTCAATTATTAGCCCACTGACGCTGATTTAAGTCTCAGAGCTATGGAAGAACATTATAGGTACGGTCAAGGTGGGACCCATAGGAAGAAAGATACAAGAACATAGGTTAAGATGGCTTGGGCATATGGAGCGGAGAAATGAGGAATATGTGGGAAAGGTATTGGATAAGCTGGTGGTAATGGGTAAGAGGAAGAGGGGAAGACCACGGCTGAGATGGAAGGATAAAGTGACGGAAGATCTGGAAGAGTATGGATGGAGTAGAGAAGAGGCATTGGATAGAAGATTGTGGAAGAGAAGATTAAAGGACCATAACGCCATCCCCATATAACATAGGAAATGACAAAGCGAAAGAAGAAGAAGAAGCTATGGTAGAACATGTTCTATATTCGTCCTCTTGGTTCGTCGATGCTCGGATTCCTTGCAAAACTATACGTCCCGGTTTATCAAACTTGTCCTTGCGTCACAAGCTTGTCATACACTTGATTAATTATGTATGCTCTTTTAGACGCCTATAACTGCGTTATGCCAAGCAGGGTTTAAGCTGGATTTTTTTTTTCTATTAGCATTTTAGCGAAAAAAAAAAATTACATTTTTATAAAATTCCTTTAACTTTTTTTTTCTAATTTAAATACTTCCGATATTTTTGAAAATTTTGTCCCTTAGGCGAACGCTAAACAAAATAACATATTTAAAATTTCGGGCTACAAATAAAACTCTTTAGTTTTTACAAAATTATATAATTGACAATATTATTGTACAATTCTTCTGGGCATTGCTACACACCATAGTTGGTAGGCACTTTCAAAATTGAACTTATATCGATTAGGTCCTTCATTATTTATTGTTAGAAATTTTCTTGCATGGTTCGTTGTTTAACGATTTCGCGTCAGTTTTAATCAAGTTCATTTGGGAGAAAGTCCTTTCACATTCTGCAGTATGCATATAGCGCGTTAGCGCTCAGTTATCGGCCGATACCGTTATTAGACGGGTTGTTCCATTGCAGTTTAGGGAAGGGCGTCTTGGAGGAACTGGTTTTTCGCGCGGGAAAAACCAGTTTCGGCAAGATGCCCTTCCCTAAACTGCAATGGACTAACCCGTCTGCTAACGGTTATCAGGCGTCAGGTCTGCGCGAACGGACTATAAGTATATTTGCCGCATATTCAGTTATTGAGCACAGTGAAGGAAATTCTCCATTCATTTCATTTTGATTCAAAAACTGTAGTAACTGCAAAAATGAAAACTCTTTACATCGGGTACCTACCAATTCCTTTAAAATTTTCTATTCTGACACGACGTCGTTTTCTTCAAATTTATGGGCGCAGTATAGCCCAGATGCTCTTGCGCCATAAAAAAGCCAAACAATCAATCAATTTTATGCTTGTGATTGTCGACGGTGGTCGCGGACATAAAACTGTGAAAATTTTTAATTTTCAGGGCTTTCGCTTTTTAGCGAAAGTGGTATTTAAATTTTGCGGAAAATGCAATATCCTTTCGCAAAATGCGAAAAAACTAATGCAGTTTAAACCCTGATGCCAAGTAGATCTGATAGATATCTCGAACGTTTTGGAGCTAAATATGTTGCGAGTTTTAGGGTGAAAATGCTGTGAGTGGAAACTTTACCGAATAAAGATGGAAAAATTATGGACGAATGCAGGGAAAACCAAGTTTTAAGTTAAAATGCTTTTATGATAAAAGTTTCAATATTGCTATTCGGAAAGCAGGCTTTTCACTGTTTATGCATGAAAATTCTCACTCTTTGCTTGTATATTGTGCCTTTTAAAGTGGGTTGGATACCTCGCGCCCTGGAAGAACGAATAAATACTTATTTTGAATTCACGAACCCGAATTTCCTTTTGAAGTAAATCTCTCGGGACGAAGAATATTGTTCGAAACTTCGGTTTAAGGGCGCATGTACTTTCAGAGTTGATTTCACGAGGCGGGGCAGGAACAAGGAGTTCAAGCCCAGGTGGGATAAAACAGGAATTTCGGAGTAAAATGACTCCGGGAGCGCACAAATTTATTATTTGGTGTTTGCTATCTCCAAAAATCTCCTCCAAGAGGCAACCGAAAATAGAGAAATTATTTTGGGTAACAAAAAATAGGAGGATAGGCTTCACACGCAAGTTGCAAATACTCAAGTCATTTCTCATTTCATGGAAAGGCAAATCCTTTTTCAGTATATAGCAATATCTATTGTGTGGACTAAATGAAGTAAAATGGCTTTCAAAGCAAAATAAAAAGTGCAGTTTTATGATTAATCAGGCTATAATTGGAAAAAGGTACAAGAAGCATTCTGTAAGTAAAATATTGATGTTTAATAATAAGGGGGATTTCAAGTATTACCTAAGCATGTTGGGGTTGCCCCCCCCCCCCAAGATGCTTATGTAATACTTGACGTAACGTTGGTTAGTCCTATTTATCGATGGTAGCCAGTGTTAATTTTTGCTTACTAATGGGTGCAATGGCCGACGTAGACACTTCATTTTGGGGGAAAGGGGGTCAAGGACAGAATTTGCCATGGTATTGGAATAACACCCTTCATTTATCATGCAAGTTGGAATTTTTTACAGTGAAAAAATATATTTTGGAGAGGGTCAGGACCCCTGTGACCTCCCCCTGTGTCCGCCCCTAAGGGGGTGGGTGTTGAAATGGCTAAAATATTTCTTACGCAATATTTAAACTCTCCCCGCCATATCTACTTTGGGAACATGGTTCCTGTATCTTTTTTATAACGTAAATGCTCGGGCACATCCACAGTGAAATATATATACCGGGTGATCCAAATTAAACAGGAGGTGTTTAGACCTCTCTGTAGAGAAAACTACTCTGTCAATTTCACCCAAATTTCATACACATGCTCCCCTGAGTATGCGGTTTCGATTTCTGAAAGAAAAAAATTGAGTTCATATTTCGCCCGCTAAGGGAGGAAATGGCGCTGCGGAGCAGGCAATTTATTAATATTAACAACGAAAAAGTGTTTTAACATGCAATAACCTTTATTGCAATCACATGAAATTAACTACAAATTACAGTATACCGTAGGATAGTAGGTATGACTAAAAACAGATTTATGCAATAACTTTATTGCTATCACATGTGGAACCACACTATCATCACAGATACGGCTCGATATGTCCTCCGTCTCTTTGCTCTAGAAATTGCATTCGATGCACAACACATTCCACGGCAGAACGTAACTCATTCGCTTGGAGGTGGGATACATGTTGCGAAATTCTGTCTTTTAAGACTGCTAAGTTCGGAACATTGCCTTTATAAACGCAGCTCTTTAAATATCCCCACAGCCAAAAGTCACAAGGGTTAAGATCGGGTGACCGAGGCGGCCAAGATGTTAATAATTCTTTAATATGTTGAAATAATTTTTTAAAATATGTCGAAATAATTCTTTAAAATATGTTGAAATATTTTTTTAAAATATGCTGAAATAATTCTTTGCCCTGCGGTGGCGCAGTGTGGTAACGCGTTCTCCTATTGCGCGGCTAATCCGGGTTCGACTCCCAGCAGTGCAAAAAGAACGCTTACTCAGAGATCTCATAAAGATCGCACTGCTCACTGTAGTCCGGGGTTTGGTTCCCTAGGCCTTAAGAGGTTCGGATTCCTCGGAAAACAGTAGGTCCCGGCGCAGCATGACCACTGTAGTCTTTGAGCCGTAAAACCACAAAATAAATACATAAATAAATAATTCTTTAAACTATGTTGAAATAATTCTTTAAAATATGTTGAAATAATTCTTTTATATGTTGCAATAATTCTTTATTATGCAGTTGCTTTCTTTTGCTTTCAAGTAATATTCCTTTAATGCACTGAGGCAGCTGTTCTTTAACTTTCCTAGACTGCGGACCCCCTTTAGGGATCAATTGCCCCCACGGACCCCCAAAAAGTAAATCAAAGTTTAAAACCCGGAATTTGCATTATACGTATTTATGCCTAGTGTTTTATCACTGATTTTCACCATTACATTTACATTGAAATAAGAAATTTCTTGCTCCCTCGTCATTTATTCTTAGCCTTAGAGAGTAAATGCTATAGTCTTAGTATTTTTCCGAATTTATTATTTTGTTATGTATTAATTATTTTGTGGAACACTGGAAAGGTCTCGCGGACCCCAAGCATTTCGCAGACCACAGTCGACTAACCGCTGCACGCATTTCCTTAGTACGTCATGGCGTTTCTTTAATGGAGTGTGATATTTTTGATTTCCCGTCATATCATTAATTTGCACTGATTTTTATTTCAGTTAAAAGAATATTTTGACCGTTCAAACGTCATTGAGCAATAATTATAGGTCAATGCCGGATTTACGAACAAGCCACTTAAGCCCAGCCTTAACGTCCTGCGATTTTGGGGCTCCGCGAGAGCCCGAAGTTTAGTGTTATTTTATCTTGTTAGTGTTATTTTATTTTATCCCAAAAGTTTCCATTATTGATAAACTTGAATATAGAAGGTAATAAACTGAAAAAAAAAGTTCATGATTTATTAATTGCATACACGAAGAACGCATTCTTTAGGATCCCGTTCTACATTAGTGGAAAATAAAATCCCAACACCAAGGAAGAATTGTGCTAGATAAATGAAATTTGGGAGGCGTGTTCGCACATCTGAAAGATGACGCCTATTCAAATTTCGCGCTAGACGAATAAGAGTGACGCTAGTATCTCCACTATGATCATGCAAATCACGTTTGCTTTAAGTACGCTATGTAAACTTCGTGAGCATTATTTATCGTCCGAATTGGACGTTGTGAGCTACATTTGAGTCAAGAATGCCTTTAAGGAGACTAAGAAGGCAGTATCAGCAACGTACTGAATTTGAAAGAGGCCGTGTAATAGGGCTACGAGAAGGTGAGTTTTCTTTCCGCTATACTGTAGAAAGACTTGGTAGGGATGTATCCACTGTGCATGATTGTTGGTAGCTGTGGTCACGGAAGGCACTGTTTCAAGAAGTTCGGGGTCCAACCGTACACGGGCCACTACTGAGAGAGAAGACCGCCATATTCGCCGCATGGCTGTGGTGCACCGTACTGCATCTGCAGCAGAAATTAGAGCTTCTGTTGGCTTCAGAGTGACACACAGCGAACTGTAACAAATCGATTACTTGAGGGACAGCTCCGAGCCAGACGGCCTGTAGCGTTCATGCCACTAACTCCGAATCACTGCCATCTGCGACGTCAGTGGTGTCAAGCTAGAGCTCATTGGAGGGCGGAGTGGAGATCTGTTGTGTTTTCAGATGAGAGCCGTTTCTGTCTTGGTGTCATTGATGGTCGTATATTGGTAAAAAGGAGGCCAGGTGAGCGTTTGGAACCAAGCTGTCTGTGGTATAGACACACTGGACCTACACCAGGAGTTACGGTCTAGGGAGCGATTTCCTATGACAGCAGGATCACTCTCATCGTTATCCCAAGCACCTTGACAGCAAATTTGTACGTCAGACTAATGATTAAACCGGTTGCGCTGCCATACCGGTTGAGCTGTATCCAAGGTGGTGTTTTCCAACAGGATAACGCTCGTCCTCATACCGCTGCTGTCGCCCAACGTGCTCTACGGAGTGTCGACATATCACCTTGGCTTACCAGATCACCAGATCTTTCTCCCATCAAGCACATATGGGACATTATTGGAAGACAAATCCAGCGTCATCCACAACCAGCATTAAGCGTTGCTGATTTGACAGACTAAGTGCAACAGGCATGGAACTCCATACCATAAAATGACATACGGCACCTGTACGACACAATGCGTTCACGTTTGCATGCTTGCATTCAAAATCGTGGCGACTACAGCGGTTATTAATGTACCACCATTTCGCATTTGAAATGGATCTTCTTGCGCATACTTTTACCGGTAACCTTGAAACTTTAATCAAATAAATATGTTACCTAGACAACTGCTTTGCCTAAATTTCATTCCTCTAAACTCGTTTCTTCTAGGTGTTGGGATTTTACATTCCGCCAGTGTATATATATCCAGTCAGCAAAGCGGACAAATCTGATATTTTTGTCCGCTTTGCAATCAAAAGCAGGTAAATCTGGCATTCCTGTCCGATTTTGATGACAGGTTCTAACTGACCTTGCTTCACCTTTCGACACTGAATTTTTTTTATCATTATTTATCTAAATAATGTGTTTGTCAACAAAGGCGAGGAGAAAGTTGTTTTCAATGCTGTAACAGCACAAAGGAGAAGACAGGTGGGGGGGAGTACGAACTCGGGAGTACAGATACCTTTTGCGATATTATCAAGGATTCGTTGCACCCGCTTGGTTTCTTCTCCGGCCACTAAGAAAAAACCCTGTGTATAAAAATTCACGTGACCAGTCAGAATAAGCATCATATGATACACTAATTAAATTATTTAATTAGTATAATTTATCCTTCACTTTTAACCAGGTTGTGGGCTTCGATAAAGTAATATTATATTTTAAGTGCAGAATTTTATTAAAAAGTGTTATTTATGTAAAATATTTATAAAAAAAAATTATTTGAAGTATCTATTAAAAATATCTATCTATCTATATAAATATATATTGAATATAGACTACCTATGTACATAAAATATCTATTAAAAATACCTATTTATATAAAATACCTGTCAAGAAGAATTGCGAGCATTTACGAAATTTAAAAAATTATTCTTCAACTCGTCACTGACAAGTACATCCACCAGAAAGTGTTTAAAAAGAAAATGGACGTCAGCAGTGGTGAGTGAATATTTTTTCGGTACGTCTTGTTACATTATATTATACAAAATTTTGTATGACTGGAATTATATATACTTATCAATAAACATAATTGACAATACTTATATGATTAGCCTTCAAAAGGGTTGCTTGTATCTAACTGGAAGGAGACCCACACGCTGAACATATGTGGTGATGTGTGGAACCGGTTGGACTAGTAACCTAGTGTCCTACTCCGCCTTCAAGTGGTGCGGGCCATGCTTTCTATCGATGAAGCAAATTAATATTTGCTGCACGGATAGAAAGACGGAAAGGGAGGGCTAATTCACCAACCTTCTTGCCAGCGTGGTGAACTGATGGCTAATTCCTCCATTATGCTTATACACCAAAAACCATGGACCCTAGTCTTCAGGTTCTGAAGTGCTCCTGATCAAGGCAGCGGTCAGCGTGGCATAAAAACAGGGGGTGCTAAGAATCACTTGAATGGCCCAGGTTGCCATTTGTTATTGATCTTGGCTACGTATAATGGACGATCCTTTGCTTCTGGAACAAGACTTCAGGAATTACAAGAAAAACTTGAAAAGATCAAATGGGACATTATAGGACTCAGTGAAGTCAGAAGAAAAGGTGAAGAGTTGGTGGAACTTAAAAGCGGACATTTGTTTTATTATAGAGGAACGGAAACTGGAAGAACAAGTGGTGTTGGCTTCTTAATCAACAAAAGAATTAAAGACTGTCTTCTGGAAGTTGAAGAACTTCAGGTCGAGCAGCGAGGCTCGTTGTTCCAACTAACCCAGCGATACCAATTTCAGATAGTACAGGCATACACACCTACGTCAAGCCATACCGACGAATAGGTTGAGCAATTTTATGAAGAAATCAAACAACTACACACCAACGGAAACAACACATCAAGCTCATTATGGATGATTTTAATGTCAGAATTGGACAACTGGAACAAGGAAAGACATTGGTTGGTAAATACGGATACGGGGAAAGGAACAAACGTGGTGATCAACTCATTGAATTTGCAGAAGTTGAAAATCTTAGCATCATGAATTAATTTTTTAAGAGGAAACTATAAAGAAAATGGACATGGAAACACCGCAATGGAGGAACCAGCGAAATTGCCTATATCTTTGCAAACCAAATATCAATTATTGAAGATTGCAGCGTACTGAATATATTTAATACCTAAAGTGATCATCGAATGGTGAGATGTGAAATGCACTTAAATACTAAACTAGAAAGACAGAAGCTCATTAGGAAACAAGTATGTAAGAGGGTGGATTTAAAGAAATTAAAAGAAAATACCGAGGCATTCAAGTTGGAATTAAAAAACTGCTTTTCTGCACTGGAGGTACTGAAGAAGTTGACATCTCAGAAGCAAATGAAAACATTGTTAAGACAATAATTGAAACTGCTGGGGAAATTGGTGGTGTAATATGTAAAAAGCAGAATAGCAAATTATCTGAGAAGACGAAACAACTCATGAAAAGGCGAAGACTTATGAAGGTGGACAATCAAAATACCAGTCGCAAGATCGAGTATGTAGAACTTTGCAAAACTTTGCGCAAAAACATGAAAGAAGATATAAGAAAATTCAATTGTGAGTTAGTAAGGAAGGCCATTGAAAGCAACAAGAGCCTTAGGGTTGTTAAAGGGAGTTTGTCTATTGGGAAGAAACACATCATTGCATTAAAAGGAGAGGATGGCACTGTAACAAGAAATAGGGAAGAAATACTTAGAAGAGTTGAAGAATTCTACAGAAAGCTGTATGAGGGAAACAGTGGATTAAACGAAGACTCTGAGATAGTCGAAGGAACAGCTCCTAAAATCTTAAAAGAAGAAGTAGCATTTGCAATAAAAAGTATGAAGAAAGGAAGATCCCCTGGCGATGATGGCATTACATTAGATATCTTAAAAGAAGCTGGAGAACATGTAGAAGACATACTCGCAAAATTCTTTACCAAATGCCTCAACAGTGGTAACATACCAAACCAATGGGATTCTGCAACAGTAATTCTTTTGCATAAAAAAGGTGATAAAGAGGATTTAAAAAATTACCGACCAATTAGCTTGTTACCTGCTATTTATAAAATCTTCACAAAAGTGCTAACACATCGCCTGCAGAAAAAATTAGATGCAGCTCAACCAAGAGAACAAGCTGGATTTCGAAGTGGATTCAGTACAGTGGACCATATTCAAGTATTAAGAGAATTAATTGAAAGAACACATGAATATGAACTTCCATTGTGTGTGGCATTTATTGACTATGAGAAGGCCTTTGACTCTATTAAAACATCAGCAGTCATCAACTCTTTAAGATCAACAGACATCGAGGATGTGTACATTGACATGGTGAAACGTGTGTATAAAAATGCAAGTGCAAAATTTCGGTTACATAAAGATACCGAAGCTATCAAAATTGGTAAAGGTGTGAGGCAGGGAGATACCATTTCTCCAAAACTTTTTACTTCAGCTTTACAGATGATTTTTCAGCAGATAAATTGGAATAACAGGGGAATAAAAATAAATGGTGAATATTTAAATCATTTGCGGTTTGCTGATGACATTGTTATTTTTTCAACGAACCCATCAGAACTCCAAGACATGGTACAGGAGCTCTCAACTAGAAGTAAAGAAGTTGGACTCAAGATGAACCTACAAAAAACTAAGATCATGTTCAATAATTTCGTAGAGGAAACAAAAATACAAGTTGACAACATTGAGCTAGAAATTGCTGATTCATATATTTACCTTGGCCAGCTGATTTCAATGGATGGCAACATTATGAAAGAACTCAACAGACGTATTAAACTTGGCTGGAGTGCATTTGGAAGAAACAGTTTTATCCTGAAGGGGAAATTGCCTTTGTGTCTAAAAAGAAAGGTCTTCAACCAGTGTGTATTGCCAGTCCTCTCTTATGGATCAGAGACATGGAGTCTAACAGTTGGAGCAATACGAAAGTTACAGACAACGCAAAGGAGCATGGAGAGGTGCATGCTTGGAATAACTAGGAGAGATCGAAAAAGAAACACTTGGGTGAGAGAGCAAACTAGAGTAGAGGACATCATTGTTAAAGTAAAAGGGCTGAAATGGCGATGGGCTGGGCATATTGCAAGAAGAACTGATCAACGATGGACAACAGAAATTCTGAACTGGATTCCAAGAGACCACCGAAGACCTAGAAAACGTCCTCAAACTAGATGGGTGGATGAAATAAGAAAACAGGTTGGGGTGACGTGGAAGCGAATTGCTCAGGATAGACTTGTGTGGAAAGCATTTGGAGAGACCTTCATCCAGCAGTGGATAGATAATGGTTGAATATGATGATGATAAGACTTATATGATTAAAGCTCAAAGAAAGACTTGGTTTTTAAAAATACAGAGGTATTCGTACCGCCCAAGTTCATAATGATTGTAGTCTAAATAAGGAATCGGCAACATTTTAGAGATGTTGGGCCTAAGTACTATTACCGTTACATTCCGAGTTTTTGTCTACACTCACTAAATTATGAATATTTATTTTACAAACAAACTTTTGATACAAACTAAGTATATTTTTTTTCTATGTTGCAGAAACTATTATATTCTTGAATAAGTCTTTGCACACTTGGCGTCCAGTTTACAACAGTTTGATGACACAAAATTTTCGAACAGCGCGATATTCTCTCGGTATGAATTCTCAATCGCAATTTCTTTGCTTTCAAAAGGGATGAATGTCATTTATTTTCCTTTTCACAGCAGATATTTTCCCAGTATTAATCACTTGCAATATAAATCCCATTAATGTATGCAAAAAAAAAAAATTCATAAGGAGGGATTGCAGGTTTTTAAGAGGGTCACAGAACTACAACTTGATATATATGCAAAAAAAAAAAAAAATTACAATGAAGGGCGTACGACTCTTCATCAACCCCTTTCTATATGTGCTTGTGATACCCCCCCCCACAAAAACTGCCATTCTACTTGGTCATGTGGTGGCGTGATGAGCAGACTGTGAGCAGGGGCGGACTTGTCCGCCTGACCGGTACTTCCTCATGGGCTATAGGACTCGCGTCCTACGTTCATTGTATGCGCTCTTTGAGAGGACCCAGTCCGCCCCTGGTTATAAAAAATAGAATATAAGATTAATCTACTTTTTAGAACTGTTAAAATGTATTCAGTAGGACATTATCTATCCTCACACTTTATCTCATAATTTTTAAATATCTCAATAAGCTTAAATCGTGTGGGAAATGTATGTTGTGTCTTCTCGACTCCAAAAATGCACAGCATATCGAAAAAATAAATAAATGGGACATTTAGAGAATAAAAATATCCAAAAATATTAAAGAATTCCGATAACCAATTACCATTAATTAACTAGTGTTTTTCGATTCAAGCATTGTTTTTCTTTTGGCAAAATACATAGTTATACAATGAAGAGAATGTCCCTGTACCGCCATTTTGTCCATCCATCCATTCTCCGACCGCCAAATAACGTATTTCAGATGCCCATTTAAAACAAATTACGGTTACGAAATGGGAAAGTCGGCAACTTTCTATTTGATGGGGAAACCTTCGCGAATTTTGGTCTGTTATTGAGTATCCAGAATGACGAGGATTCGCTTATCGGGAAGCGGAGAAACTTTCGGTGACAAATTTAAATGCTTTGGAGGCTATTCTATATTTTCGTTTTCTGTGTTTCGTTCTCTAGGGATGTTCCAAAATAATACACTAAGCGAAATCCAATGAAACGCGTTTCGCTCATTTGTGAGTAGAAAAAAAAAAGGACAAAAATAATTGAATTGAGAGGACGTCCACCCAGCAAACGATTTTTCTCCTGTAATGACAATTTTTATCTTTTGAGCAACATATTGATTTTTGGTTACATTCCACGAATCGACTTCAGTGGTGCGTCTGCCACGTTTCCGAAGAAATAATTGAATTATGTTCAGAAGAAAAAAATTATGACTATTTGCTTCCAAATTCTTGTTTTTCCGTTTATATCAAAATGCAGAATATAGTCAATTAAAGTAGTAGATGGAATTCAAGAGTAAATATTACTTGATTATTGAACGTTGGAATACAAAAGTTAAAGTCATGTTAAAATTATTATTAGCTTTATTATGACGATTATTAGATACTGAGAGTAAACGTATTCAAAAACTGTTGTATGCCAAGCAATTCGTTATAGTTTTAAGTGTTTCCTTACTGCATGTGATTCTCCCTTTATAAGAACGCTTACAGAAGGAAGATCACAGTTCATACTATCAAAATAAACGCAATAATTAGCTTATTCTGGCTAGAAAATACGGCATTTGTAGCAGCAATGAGCCGTTCTTTGAATTATACATATGAGTTCATCCGCCTTAATTGGCTTTGAAAGAAAAGTGATGTGATCCTTGTCATAAAGCGGTAGCTATTTATGCGTGTTAGTGGCGGCTCATTAGGCGAGGTAAGGGAAGCTGAGCTTCCTCTGATTAATTTGAACATTAATTTGTGAAGAATAAACGTAAATCAAATTTAAAACATTGGTAACACACAATGGTTAATATTAAACTGATTGTACTCAGAGGCCGGTAGCTGCATTTCTGCTGAACGAATCCAAATGAAACTTCAAATATGTGTTATGTAGATGATGCGGCCGAGGTTTACATAAAAAACAAACAAACTATTTTGAAATTTCGCCAATAGATGGCGTTGTAATGAAAGAACGACAAAGTACAAAAATCAAAGATTAACATAAATTTTTATTTACTTACACACCTGTGTACACTATATGCATGTCTTCTCGGTCAACAATACGCTGAAAGCGTACCACCGCGTTATCAACGGCCGCACGCAACATATTGCTAGGAATGGGAGGGAGACATGGCGGACGATGTTGGCTTTCTTTCTACTCCGCTTCATTGGTCGCATGTTCTTGTTACGCGATTTTGAGAAAACCCCACAGCCAGAACTCACAAGGACTCAGATCTAGTGATCTGGATTGCCAAATATCTGGAAAGATACACGGGATGACGCGTTCATCAGGGACGTTAGCTCGAACCACAGTCTTTGCACGCATTGCCATATGAGCAGTTGCATCGTCTTGCAAGAACACTGCAGTGACCAGTCTCTTTGCTGTAATTCCGGGACAACATGGTCTTTCAGGAGTTTACTGTATCGTTCACTTGTGACTGTACACCTAACAAACTCGTTCGATGTAACCTCCTTGAAGAAGTAGGGGCCCGGAATGAAACTCACAGGGAATCCACAACATGCCGTGACATATGGGGGAATGTAATGACTGTTGTTGCACGGCATGAAGATTGGTGGAACCCCATATTTGGCAGCTCTGTGTGTTTATCGCACCGTCTAAATGGAAACGGGCCTCGTCTATCCATAAAATATGAGATGATCAGTACTCAACCACTTGCATCCTCAACAGAAAACGCAAGGCAAAATGAAGACGTGCAAAATGATCTCTCTATTTTAATTGCTGCATGACGTGCATCTTGTAAGTATAAAACTTTAGTATTTTGCGCAAAATCAGACGCGTGTTTGACCACTGAACGTCCAATACCCCTGCTACAGCAAGACCACGTAGAGTAATGTTTGGAGAATTTGAAGCTGCTGCAGCTGTTGCAATTGCAATTTCCTCCACAATGGCCAGCTCATTTGCACATCCTCCTCTTCCCGGTGCGACATCTAGAGCAAAGGCGTAGCCAGGAGGGTTTGTAATCCCTCGTCCTAATGAAATTTTGTATATTTAACATAGGAATATATGAGTTATAGCTCTGTATAACCACCACTGAGCCTATAACCCCATTATGAACTTTCTGCGTAGGCCTAGGACCTAAAGAACCGGCTTCTTTGAACTTGAGAATCACGTTTTAACTGCATTTACGGACATGGATGCTCTCTTTAAATATTTCATCAGCCGGTAACTATGGAGTGCTGCCGAAGGATTGCTATCATTCTGATAAACCAGTTTTATGATGAATGCGCCTTCCGTCTTGTCCAGCAGAATGGTTACTGCGGGCGAATGATTTGTACTAACGGTAAGTATCGCTTTTACAGCAAAATCATATTTCTTATTCATTTGCATATGATTTTAGCTGCAAAGCACGTAAACTTCTACCGCATGATCTGCATAACGCCTATTTGAAGTTTCAGTCTGATCCGTTCAGCAGAACCGGAGATACCATCCTCAAAGTACCGTCAGTTTAATTTTAACCACCCTGTACAATATTATCCCGTTATCAAAATTTGGTATCGTAATTTGTCTCGTTACATTGTGAAAAAGATTTTAAGCCCTTTTTTAGTAGTGAATTGGGCTAATAGAACAAATACATGTATCCTAAACACAAGCCATAGTAGGCTAAAGGCAATACATGAGTGAGCCTCTGGTGCCAATATTATAATAGCATAGAAACTGCAAGGGGAGAAAGTGGAGGGAAAGCTGTAGAATAAATCAGACTTGGAGGATAGACAAAATTCTGCCTTCAAAAGTTTAGTCCACGTCGCTAAATCCAACATAACTCAAATAGTTCCTCTTTGATTGACTCCAGATTTCAGAAGAAGATAGACAATAGAGTTAGTTGTTCATGAGTTTAATAATTATACGTAATAATTCCGATACCCACGTGTTTTAGCTCAAACTAGAGTTTTTTGTTTCAGGAGAAA
Source organism: Dysdera silvatica (assembly GCA_006491805.2). Classification (NCBI taxonomy): domain Eukaryota; kingdom Metazoa; phylum Arthropoda; class Arachnida; order Araneae; family Dysderidae; genus Dysdera; species Dysdera silvatica. The sequence continues at coordinate 91,330,841 of QLNU02014802.1, forward strand.
AAGCTATAGTTTGATCTAAAAACCTGGGTGTCAGAATTATTAGGAACAATAAATTCCCCACGAAAAAAAAAAAAACAACTCGACCTGGTGGCTTTATGTGTTGGCCATTATTTATCAATTGTGTTAACCTTGAGAAGGGTAATAATATCTTACAAGTATAGTAATTTAGAAAACTATAAGCCTAAGTATATTTTTTACTCTTTAAATGCTTACTTGACGCTCAGTGTATTCGAAAAAACATACGTGCTGTAAACAAACAAATCAAAAAAGCCTTAATATAGTACGCGCCTTCTCCTAACTTTGACACAAGCTTCGCATCGACATTTCACCTCTTCAGTCAAGTATTGTTAACGAAGTTACTTTAAAAACTTGCAAAATAAATCAATCGAACTGATTAACTTTTTAATGGCCAACGTTCCAAAAATAGAACATAATTTAAATTTTTTTTCACCAATTTAAATTAAACTTTTTAACAAAATGATAATTTATTCAATTAAATAAAAGATTGAAACATATTCCTGAATTATTTCAAGACTATTTATCTGATCGTTGTTATTTTTATAAATTGTCGAAATTGTCCAATTTGAGGCAATTTAAACTTCTGATATTAAATACTTACTTTTTCTCACTTCCTCTAGAAAATATTAACTGTCAATTTTTTTTTAAATTTACAAAAGATGGAGGAATATTAAATTAGTAAAATAAAAGAAATAATTTGATTAAACAGCAGGCGAGTGGCATTTAAATTTCGATGTTCCAGAAGTGGAACAGTGGCCACTTCTGGTTATAGTTCACTGTCCGAACCCAATATGGCCGCATTTCGCCAAATCTCAGACGGCCGTACTTCTACGAGTTGCCAGACGTAAACATTTTGATCTACCAGACATAAACATTTGATCAATTTCAGGCAACGTTTCTGAATTTTCAGTTTCTTTTAAACGCTTAAGTTTTCTTCCTGTAGGAATTGAATTTCGTTTCTGCTCAGAATTTTCTGTTGTTTCTTCGGAGTTTTCAATGAAATTGAAAAAAAAAATTCGAACAGTCGATGAAGCAGTAAATTATTTTAATTCTTTGAGTGATTTAAAATTATCAATAATTCGGAGAATCTCTATGATATTTGTGAACTGCCGTATTTCCGTTGATTTCCAGATGAAGTAGATATTGACGAAAGTAAACTTGGAATCGCTCATCTGTCCGATGTTAGTAGGCAGATAAGTCTATTTTTAAAATCTCGACCCATAGGACCTGACGAAAACCTTATTTCTACTCCATCAGCTTATTATGAACCATCTACGTCAATAATATTCTCATCAACGACACAATCTCGTTCAAAAAAGAAAAAGAAAAAGAAAATTAAAAAAATGTAGTAAAATTCGCCCCGAAACGAAAAAAGCAGGAAAGATTCCAGAATGGAATGTAAAACTGCTTTTGACAATAATAGTGATACAGAAAAATGTTTTTTATTATATTCATTGGTAGATCCAGTGAAGGGCTCGTGTTTCTCCCCCCCTCAGACAGGTTTAGGAAAGACTGATTTTAGAAAAAACTGATTTATTATGCAAAATCATGGAATATAATGAAGTGGTCTGTACTGTCTCACCTCACAGAAGGATCTGTGCCCCAGAATTATTTTTTGGATTCGTTTAATGTTATATGCGTGTATGTGCCAAGCCTATAAATAAAGGGGGTTGGATGTTCACCTCCCCATTAGAGAAATCTTGACATTAGCCCTATGGGAGGCAAGTAAAGATGTTGAATCAAAAATATCTGTGGATTTATTACTTCCACCCTCCATTTGGAAACCTTGAGCACGGGCCTGATAGATACATGTATCATAAATATACATACTGGAATATACATATCTGGAACATGATGAAAAATAATGATAATCGTTAAAAAATATTTTTGGATTAAATATCTAAGTTGAAAAATTAGAACGTGGAAAATGAAGGAAAAAATTAAAAATGTATTGCGGTCTGGGAGCGGATATTAAAGGGTTAACGGAGATAGAATAGACTTAAAGAATTTTTTAATAAATTCTAATATATTGCAAATTGAACAGATTCATAAGTACTGTATACGAATTCAAATGTTTCAAAGGATGACAGAAAATAAACATACCGATCTTATAGGAATTCAATTAAGTGGAGAAGATGGGAGTAGATGTCGAAACTATAACGAATTAATATTATCCAAAATAAGAACAGAAATGGGAAGATGCAACATAAATTACATAGGACCTAAATATTGAAATGGAATACCAGATAAACTAAAGCGGTTAAATAATATAGTAAAATTTAAAAAAAAAGCTTAAAAGATACTTGATAGTCAGTAATGTCTAACAATTTATCGAAAATTAAAAAAAAAATCAAATAAAGACAAATTATAAAAACAATTCACATAAGAAGTGCATTACATATGCGTGCTCATTGGAAAAGAGTATAGAGTGCTGAAATATGTGGAAATAGCCTGATGGCTGCATGTATTGCTTGTGTGATTTGCTGTTCTGAATCAGTCCGAGGTTTTCAAGCTTGTTATGTTCATCGTAGATATTTACTTAGGACCTTTCTTTGTGTGGTCATGTATTGTCACAACGACTGTTCCAAGAAGAATAAATAAAGTATTATTATTATTCAGTAATCTAACTCCAAGTGAGAATGTACTGAACAAATAAATCCATCGTAACTTATGAGATTCACTTTTTTCCTACATAAAATTGTAATCTTACTTATGTAAGAAGAGAATATATAAATAGAGATAAGTAACTTATGGTAGTCGAATTATAATGGTATAAGAATGGCGAGGGATATGCTGCATCAAATGTGATGAGTAAAGATAATTTATGAAGTTATTGTTCATCTGGATTTTTTATTATAAGTCAATGTTTTTATTTGATGTAGGAAATATATTTTATTAAACATGTACGCAGTAAACAGCAGATAATTTTTTTTGACTTAATAAGGCAAGTCTGGAGACATATGAGCATTGGCGCACGCCGAAATTTCATAAGGGGGTCCACGGAGCTACAACTCTCTCTCTCTCTACATATATATATACAAAACTGCATTACGAATGGGGCTTATGACCCCATGAATCCCCCCCATCCCTATGCCAGTGACCATGACTCAGTGCCCAATTAGGTGCCTGTTATTATTTTTGCCGGAATTAACCTCCGTTTGCTCGGGACTCGGCGGCCGCCACTGGTGTGTGTGAATGTGATTTACTTTGCCGAAATGAGACGTCGAAGATTAAGTGGATAAATCATTTAGATGATAGGTTCATTCATTGGTGACGGATGATTAGGTAGCGCGCGTTAAGTTTTCAAGATTTTGGTGAAATGGGAGCATTAAGTACTTCGTAATAGCTACCATTAGTACAAACGGTTTATACCTTAATCTCTCACGGAAAATTTAAATTAAAATACTAAACTATGCTAAAATTTAAGATTTTTATGAGTTAATATTCCCCGAATTTCGCGCTTCTCATCGCTAATCTGTGCCTAATAATAATAACTTTTCGATTTCTTCAGTCAAGAAAATTAAAAGTAACTATTTTCATAAGCACGCGTGTTAGTACACGAAACCTGCATACTCTGGGTCTCAGAGACTTGATTGATCTATACGTCTGTTGCTAGGCATAGGCCTAAGAACTTTGATTTCTTAAAAATATGGAATAAACATCGAACATTTCTAACAAACATTGAAATGAATAAAAGATACATTTTATGTGATTCTTTTAATCATGAAATCATTTTTTATTTCTTGTCGAGTATTGGCTTTTCCAATCTCACTTGACTTTATTATATCGTTTCATTTCATTGTGCGTTTATTTCATTGTTACCATTATAGTTTTAATGAATTTTGATTTTAAAACCGTATATACGGTCCTAACTCGTTTGGGGAAGAATGAACTTTTTTTATCCTTGCGTCATAAAAGTAAAACCAACCAATCAAAGATAGGGCAAATGTTTTTTCCACAGTTAAGTCTGAAATGTTTTGGAAATACAGTGCCGCATGTTCGGCCAACTTTTCCAACAATTTCCACACACGCACACACACACACACACACATTCCTAACCGTCAAAGATAGGCTGAATGCAAACCATCTAGAACTCTCTTACAAGTTAACCCAGTTGCTAACTGGCCATGGAAGGTTTGGCCAATATTTTCAAAGATCCGGTCTGCAAGAATCTTCTTCCTGCTTCTGTGACGAAACTGTTGAGCAAACAGTGGAGCCTGTTATTTTACACTATTATTATTATTTTATATTAGGAAAGCGGAAATTTACGGCGAACAATGGCCTCTTGCACTTAAAGAAATGGTTTCTAAACGGTTTTTCGGTGATTTCATGGATTTTTCTTTTCTGATGGACTTTTTGTAGTTCTCTTCATTCTAGTGCAAATTACACAAATCAACTGGACTTTATAAAACACCTTAATAGGTGTTACAAGCGGTTTATATCAATTATATTATTTATCTTGTATGTCATCATCATCATATTCAACCATTATCTATCCACTGCTGGATGAAGGTCCGGTCGAATTCTGCCGGACGAATTCTACCACAGGGGCATCTCAAATTTAGTGCTGCGATGGGACAAATGTCTGAACCGGTGTGGGGACTATGTGGAAAAATAGTGTAAGGTACGTAGAATAGTACGTATATTTGTAATTACCTGTATGTACCTTATTTTGGCTAATAAAAAATAGGGGCAAAGACTTTCTGATTCGCCCTCGTATATTGAAAAGATCATCGTGGACGTTAAATTGTGATAAATACTTCCTTGCACACTATAAACCAGCATTCTCTTTAACTGAATTCACTCAATTGAAGTCGATTTTCAGACGATAGTTGCTTTTCTGACTGAAATTCTACTTGCAGCTACACGCTAATGACGAAACCCTATCGTTAAATTGAGGAAGGGAGATAGTTAGGTAGGTTGGTTGGTTGCACTTTTATGGCGCAAGGATAGTTAAATTGAGGAAAACAAACGTTAAATGCAGTTTGATATAACACTGGACTCAATATTATTTAGTCCAGACCAATAAAACTATTCCTTAGAGCAAGAAAACCATCAAATCGGGTATCGCTAAATCGAAATTAGACGGTGTTTTTTAAAAACAATTCTGAATGTTACGATTATCTGCAATTTGGAATTCCTGCTGTAGAGGGAAAACACTGCTGTGAATTATCAGTCAAATGAACTAATTTCAGAACAACGTTATTTTACTTGAACGAGAGCTCTTTCTGAGAATTTGAATCTTTATGGGATAGCTTGAAGGAAACGAAACTGTGGCCTTCGGATAACCACTCTTTTCGGTAGCTCATCAGACAACAACATTAAAACAGTAATCTGATGGTTGCTGAATTAAACTCGGAGCTCAAACGAAACGACCATATAGAGTTAAACGTTAAAAATATAGATGTGTATTATAGTTTTGTGTAAAATCTTCTAAAGAAACATCTTAAGTATGTCGAAGAAGAAAATCGAATCAAAATCAAAATTCAACATGCAACAGGTATGGTTAACTTTCGCCATTATGCCCTTATTCAGTTTTTCTCATAGGATGGTCGTCTGCCAACTGGTGGCCATTGCCATTGACCATTAGCGCCAGTGGCATGGGCACTATGGTGGCATATCAAGTGGTGTGCAGGATTTTAAGGAAATTTCAGGAGAAACAATAATGAAATAATGTAGTTCGCACAATTGCTTGAAAATCGCGCCGGTTCGCGATTAGTAAAATTTCACTTTTAATTATAAATTTTATTTTTAATGAATTAAAAATAATTATTCATTCTTATGTTGTTTTGCCACCCCTGAATATTGGTGCTGGGGGTCTTTGCACCGTCGATTATTGCGGTCTTGTAACTAAAATATATCTTTTAATAATTTTTATTTATTCACTAAAATTTGGGGTTAAATTTTAGACTATGGCAACTGTTTCTTGCCAACGACTTCCGTTAAAACATTCGCCCAATCAAATCATCAGCGCCAAATCGTTTTATGGGCGATGATGCAGTGTTCGAATATTTTACCAAATTTGGGATAGAAATTTTTTAATTTACTAAGTCAATTTAAGATGGTTGACTTATCCCGTTTCTCTATGAAAAAGAATTTTTTTGGTAATTTAATTCGCTTTTTTAAATTATTTTTGTATACTTGGGGCTAATTAATATGTCAAGAATTAGTTCTTAAATTAATTCTTCGTATGTTTATTCTAGTATGCTGGTCATTATTTTTCCAATTTTATAGTTTTCATTCATTAAATATTAATTGTTTCAAATAGTCGGTAATGATAATGAAAAGTGAACGAAAGTTCTCCTCCCACATCAGAGAAATCCAAATTAATTAAAACATAAGATCGATAGCTTAGAAATCTCTAACAATCCGAATTTGAACAAAGAGAGGCATATGCTTTGAAAGTTCTTTTAAAAAAAAAAAAATATAGAAGGAATTTTTATTGTTAAGTGCCTGAAGATATGTAAGTGCTGAAGAAATGCAGCAATTGCATCGAATTAGAATGATATTTATTAATACTTTAAACGTTTAGATTAATTCAATAACACTGTTCAACAATTTTTCAATTTTTGTTTTTTTACCAAAATGAACGTAGCCACCTTTCATAAATTTTAGGTCGCTGAACACGAAAATAACCCTTAAAATTCTCTTCTGGTTCAGAGTTTTGAGTAATCGCACTGTTTACATTTATACATATAATACTATGGGACGTTATAATTACGATATGTGAAATAAAAAAAAAAATAAGAGAAAAGGAATAAAATTGTCACCAGAATAAATCATGGCCTCTCCACGTTTGTTGTACGACTTGTCCATCCACCCTGAATGCTTGGGGAAAAAATTTCCATGCGTTTCGATGTGCCCACCGTTTGGTGTGAACCAACAAACCATACCACCGATTGCTATTACTGCATGGTACCATGCTTGAAGAAAGGAATTAAATCGAAGATGATGATGGAAGTGAACTTGATATGTTAGAAAGTGTTCAAATTATTAGCGATGCAAATCCAACGTTTCAATCGCCAAGTACCTCCTGTAATGTTCACCGAATCACACTATGTGAACTTCGTAACCTGATTAGGGATTTAGAACTGCCAAAGAATAAAGCTGAACTTTTAGTGTCTAGACTATAGCAGTGAAATTTCCTGGCGGATACTGATAGAATATGTACTCTTCGCAATCGTCAAAAAGTACTGTCAACGTTTTTCAGCAGTGACGACAACTTAGTATTTTGCAATGACGTTGAAGGTTTGATGCTGAAACTGAACATTCTGTACAAAACAGATGACTGAAGACTGTTTATATGAAAAGGTAAAACATGGAGATATTTATAGGTCCCCAGATACTCAAGCTTTATCAGGACAGTTTGAATCCAGTCTCAATCCTGATGAGTTACATGCCTGGCATTGTTTTCGGAACGTTAATACTGTGCATTCGCGCTCAGTTGGCGCGTGATACCGTTAGCAGAAGTGTTAGTCCATTGCAGACTAGAGGAGGCCGTCTTCGAGGAACTGGTTTTCTCGCGGGTGAACCAGTTTCGGCAAGACGCCCTTCAATAAACTGCAATGGACTAATCCGTCTGTTAAAGGTATCAGGCGTCAGGTCTGCGCGAACACACAATACACAATTTTTGGGTAGCCTTCGTGCTGAAAATTACAGAGACTTAGTGCAAGAACTTATATCTGCCTACGAGAAAATTGGATGCAACATGTCACTAAAAATGCACTTCCTGCATTCACATATTGATGTCTTCCGAGCGAATTGTGGCGCTTTAGTGACAAAAAAGGGAAGTGATTCCATCGCATATTTCTGCAATTGAACAGCACTACAAAGGAAGGTGGTTGGTTTTAATGTTAGCAGATTTTTGCTGGATGATCCGAACGTTTCCCACAAGAGACGGGCGAAAAGATGGCGTGTATGAAAAGAAAGGTTGTTAACTGTTATTTGTACTATATTCCCATAGCCTTATATGTGAAATTATTGAGAAACCTGAGCCAGGAAGCAATTTTAAGCGTAATTTTCACGTTCAGTGACCCGAAATCTATAAAGAACAGATATTTTCACCGCTGTAAAATTTTCACTGTTTAACAGTGCGTCAACTGTTGTACAGGCGTCAATAAATAAATGTGTTCACTCAAATACATAGCTAACGAAATTTAGTACGCCGTTTTGGCGGAGCCTCCGAGAATTACGTGTGCACACTTCGATGGTAAACGGAAGACTGGTTTGATTTTAAAATTCGGAAAACAATTACACGTACTGTTGCCAAATATAAAAAGTGAAATTATAATTATAAAATATATGTTGCCAGATGCGGAAAGTGGAATTATGCATATATGGAGAAAATCATATAAAAGGAAATAATTTGGGAAAACGCTAAATTATTCCCTTTTGCATTTTGTCAATTACAGTTTAATTGTTTAACAGACGATTCGATATTAGAACTAAACTGACCTACACGACGGTAGTTATTTTGCGTAAATTATTTAATTCATTTTACGGGATTGGGTAAGCCGGAAAAGAATATAAAGACAAACCATTTGACTGGTCTTTATTAAAGAGAAGTATAATAGTAAGGGCATTTTGCAGTATTTATGAAAACTTAACTCGCACGGTGCTTTATAATACAATCACACCCGTCGTCCAAACCACAAGCAAAAAGAATGAGCAATAACTATATTTATATAATATTAATTGAAATATAGTACAGATATTTTGCAAAATTTCGATGTTGAAAAATGTATTTATATAAATCGAACACTACGCAGATTAAATCAAACAACAATGTCAATCAATCAACGTTTATTGGCGTAGTGATACCAACGCCGATGGTATGGCGTGATTAGATGGTGAAACGTTCGAAAGAAAATAAATATTTCTGCCTTCGGTGGGACCTGAACCGAGGTCGC
>QLNU02014802.1:91339867-91365142 GCA_006491805.2 Dysdera silvatica
TTTTTCTCAATTTCATAGTTCTAAATAAAATAAATATTAACCGCGAATGATGTAATATCAAACTACATTTTGTGTGTGCGTATGTGTGTGGGCAATGTAATATATTTAAACTATAGAGAACAATCTATTCAAATGGACCAGTGAAGAAATTGATAAAATCAAATTGCTATCATGAAAATTAAAACAAAACGAAAAATAAAAGAAACGAAAAATAATAAGCATATAGACATTAATAATGAAATAAAAATTGGAAACAAGACACAGATAAAAAAATCGCATGATTATTAAAAGTAAAGGAATCTAAGTAAACTGAAAATAGAAATTACAAATTAAATTTTCTTGTGGTTGGCGATTTCATAAAATATGTAAAAATCATGAATGGGGTGAGGCTACGAGTACATGGGAAACATTTTTTAGAATAGGTTAATTCTAGAGAGGGAGACATGAAAATATATATTTTAGGAATATGCTATATCCTTAATGGGACACTTATTGTTTTCAGATTCAAAGAAATCTATTTTTTTTAAAATGAAATGTCAATTATTTCCGAAAATATTTTAATACTAACGCAAGAAAGGCAGGCAGGCAGATAGACAGATAAACAGAACGGGGGGAAACAAACAGTAGAACTAGAGTCGGAAATCCCTTTTAAACAAATATTTGTTTTTATATATCGGTAACAATATCATTTATGGTAATTTTAAAACTAAGATTTTATCGACACATAGACAGCCATAAGACACTTTAAAATGTCGATAAGATAACCCATCCTGAAACAAATATGAACCGTAAATAAAAAAATTCGCAACTGTTTCTTAAAAATTCTGACATCATGCAAGAAGCTCTCAGAAAACGTTCTATAATGCAAAATGTTTTCTAGAGTTCTATATGCTGCGGAATGGTAAATATAGAAATAACCACGAGAGAAGATTTCAAGATAGAAGAAAAGCAGTCAAGTCTCATTGCAGAAGGTTGTTAGTCTCTTAAGAAACTAGGGAATTGTGGAAATCGATCGAGTTAAGCAGAAATAACAATGCATATAAATTAAAGATAGAATCACTAATTGTAAAATTGAATAAGTGATGTTGCAAGAAGGTATTTTTGAAGAAATGTACCAGAGATATTGAGTTTTTAAACTAATGCCGTTGATAAATATTTGATGTTGCATACATTGATGAATGTTGTCCGTACCATTTATTGATGAATGTAGGTGTAACATTGATGAATGTTGTCTGTAATATTACAGACAACATTCATCAATGTTTTCTGTAACATCGATGAATATTGTCTGTAATATTGATGAATATTTTCTGTAACGGTGATGAATATTGTCTGTAACATTCCGTATTTGTTATCGTCTATTTCAATTGTTCATGTGTATTGTTAAAGAATGGTTCCAAAGCATTTTTTTTAACAAAATTTACAGGTATTTTCAAGGGGTTGAAATTCGCAGAAATATACTCTCACTCAGATAGTCTTATATGAGTCAGTCTTATATAGGGTTGTTCCGAAAACACCGGATCAAAAGTATGTAGTTGTGATCCTTATGCAGAATAGACTATAATGGCCCTTTACATGGGGGGTCGGAAATAAATAACCACGGAGTTATGGCTATAAACAAATAACAAAGCATGATTGGATAAAAAAAATAAAGTTACGCCTATAATCAACGTATTTGTCCAATACACTGCATCTGGGCTGTATTATCAAGAAATTGGTATCTTATTAGCTGTGCATCTCTGGAAGGTGGAAGTTAACAATTTCGAGCCAATGAAAATTGTATTTGAAAGTTTGGCTCGCCCCTTGAATTTAGTTTCCTAAATTTCGCCGTCGCCAATTTTTGGCAAGCTATTTAAGAATCAAACCATTGACTTTTTGGCCATTTTATTCCCCCCCCCAGGTAAGCAAAAATTAGCAAAATTAACATTGGAAATAAACTAACACAGGAAAATAAGCACAACAGCAACTCCCCCCCAAAGGTGTTTATATAATACTTGAAATCTCCGTATTAAATTTTTTCCATGGTAAATTTTCCATGGCGAAACGGCCACCATGCCATCGCCCATATTCATAATTCAGAATCGATCAAGACATAAGCGTACGGGAGAGGGATTCATGTGGGCCATAATCTCCCGCAATTGGGAGAATATTAACACTAGGTGCAGGGGCGGACTGGGTTCTCTCAAAGGGCGCATAGCTTGGATTATAGGAGGGCACGAGTCCTATAGCCCATGAGGGCGCATCGGACCGGGGGCCGGCCGCCCAGTCCGCCCCTGAATAGATCTACCGAAAGCTATGATATAGAGGTAAACCTTCTCATTCGAACCAACCCCTTTTAGGAATTTTCTGGGTACGTTACTGGATCAAGGGTAATTTTTCGATACTAACTTTTATTATCAAGCTATTTATTATTTACCTGCAGGACAAACTTTTGATTTCTTCGACGGTAAAACATGAACGAAAAGAAAAGAATCTTTGGAGCATAAAAGTTTATGATTGGCAGGTGGAGGGCATTCACGGATTCAGTAAGTATCCCAGAGGTGGGGAGGGTGCAGTGGCATAGGCAGAAAGTTCATAAGAGGAGGGTTATAGGCTTAATGGGAGGGGTTACAGAGCTACAACTCATATATTCCTATGTTAAATATACAAAATTTCATTGCGATGTCGGGGACCTTATCCCCAAAACCTCCCCCCAAATTTTCGCCTGGCTACGCCTATGGGAGAGGGCAGAGGGTCGATTTATATGAAAGTGTGCAAAGCAATTTTAAATTGCAGGGGGAAGGCCATCCCATTAGCGCAGTTGGTAAGGCGTCCGTCTACGGACTCTTCCTAACGTATACTGAGTGGAGGGTTTGTTCCTTTTAGTACCGGCTCTTTGGCCGCACGGGGCCTCTGTGCAATTCACCCTTCCCCCTATCGCCTGCCCTGCCCTTCGTAGCAAAAATTGAAACATTCCTTAGGTAAACTTCTTTAATCGGTGTTGCGAGTCTCGAGATATTTATTTTTCAAACTAAATTTCTTGCTTTAGAACTAAGAAGGGCTCCCACGGATCTTGGGGCCATCCTATGTTTGTACTGCACCTCTGAGGGAAGTTTCCAGCCCTACGTAGGAGCCCTAAAATCTTTATTTATGAAATTGCGCCAATTATAAAATCAAGTCGCCAATCTCAGCAACCACAAAAAATGCCAACACGCCTGGAATCCTGTTTGAGGATGCAATGTAGCAACCCCGCGCTGGAGTTGAAATTTTCGGGGGAGACAACTTCTTGGTTTGTAAGCGCCATTGGTCATTATAGATCCCGCCTCTGCGAAATAAAAGTATGCATAACTCCGTGGATATTCATTTCCGACCCCCCATGTAAAGGGCCATTATGGTCCATTTTGCACAAGGATCACGACTATATACTTTTGATCCGGTGTTTTCGGAACACCCTGTATACGAATCAAACTCTGTGGTTCAATGATTTTGATTTCCCATATTCGACCCCAGTCTGCTGTGTTCGTTTCTCGGTAAGCATATGTTCAGAAAATGTCGAAAACACTTAACCAAGAAGTTCTCATCACGTTATGCGTCACAGATTGTGCGTTCGCGCAGACCTGACGCCTGATACCGTTAGCAGACGGGTTAGTCCATTGCAGTTTAGGGAAGGGCGTCTTGCCGAAACTGGTTTTTCATGTGGGAAAAACCAGTTCCTCCAAGACGGCCTTCCCTAAACTGCAATGGACTAACCCGTCTGCTAACGGTATCACGCGCCAACTGAGCGCTAATGCACAGTATTTGGTATTGGATAAGTAACTACATGGTATAATTAGAGAAAAAAAGGCGCGAGTGATAACGATAGTTAATGGCGAAATGCACGAAACAGGAATATTTGTTAGTTAAAAATTAATCGAGTTGCCAAGCAATAAAACGAAGGGTTTGAGAAAAATTCATGACTGAACGAAAGCTAACGAAAGCTAACGGCATTTACTAACAGAAGGTAACGAAAGTTAACGGTATTTACTACAGCTAACGGTGTATTTACTGCTAGAAACATTATACGGGGTGAGAACGAAGTACCTGAGACTGCATTCGTTGATTCAAATGTCAATAAAAAGAAAACTGGAAATAAATATCCTTTATAAGTAGGCTACAGTAATTATTAAATTATGCATGACTTCTGATTTTTAAATACTTTTTCTAGATTCAAAATCCAGGTCACTGTCTGACATTTTAAATGACCATGCTGACCATACGCACGTTTTAAAATTTTTAAAAAGTACTGGCTTTTACTACAGTCTTTGATTTTACCATGTTTGGCGCAGTATAGCCCAGATGCTCTTGCGCCATAAAAAATTCAAACAAGCATTTGAATGTAAGCGGAATAGTCTTGTCCGGGATTACAAGCCCGCCTCCTTCCGCCACCTTTCCCGATTCCCCCTTCCCAAGTCAAGTCAAGTAAGCGCAGTAGAAAAACGACATAGTCCCGGGCTTTGGCGCAGTATAGCCCAGATGCTCTTGCGCCATAAAAAAGCCAAACAAACAATCAATCAAAATTTCAATTTCACTTTTTATTTATCATTATTAATTTAATGTACTAGGAAAAATTTAAATAACGCGCATGCCACATAAGGAAAACTATCGTTAATAATTAGGATTACGTAAATTTATATATTTTAAGATCAAAATTAAATCACAGTTTTCTGGTCCATTATAGTCGCAGAAATGTAAATTGATCTCCTGTCCACATGGATTTGACCAATTGATTACTATGTTGTATTGTGTATTGATATTCTGGTTGAGTAATATAGATAATGGATAAACAATAAAGATTATTCATATTATATTCGAACAAATAATTCCAAAACCCAAGCATTATAGCATGCAATGCTTTGATCCCCAGAGCACCGAATGTAGCTGTTCATTGGCCTTTTATCACATGTATGTTTATCAAAGAAATGTGGGAGGATCCTCCCTTTAATAAACGTGAGTGCTTGGCCAATTTCCCTTTATCCTGCATTTACGAGCAAAATAAACGTGAAGATGTTCAACTAAATTGAAAATAAATAACTGTTGAACATTTTATAATGAATGAGCCCCATTTTGAGACGTCAGAGTCACAAATTAATATTATGAAAATGACAAAAAATTTGTTACAAAAAATCATGACGTGATGACTTGATTGACAGGCGCAATAAAAATGTCTTCAATTAAAAGTAAATTATACTTTTTACCCTAAAACCTGGAAAGTTCCAGACATGATTCTAATTAATTACATAATTACTAAAATATTACAGTTAAACCCTTTTTAACGGACATTTTAATCAATGATTTTCCCATCATCACCTTAATTATTTAAGAAGTTACTCTTTTTAATCGAAATTAATAATTTTTGTGCTGATGCCTTCATACTGTAACGTGTGCTGCGAAGTTATACCGTAATTGAAAATAACGACCAGGTAGACAAGTTTTATCCGTCCTGATTAATATCTTTAATAGTTAAGCATTTCATTTTACAATGTGTTGTTTTATTTAACACGAACAGTAATTTGTACGAACAGTAATTCTTGTCTTGTGCACAAACACACACATCAATTATAGACATGGGAGCCCATACGCATATTTCTGGGGGGGGGATAGACAAATTATTACCTCCTTCTCAAAGCTATCGAGAATTTTAGTGAATGTACAAGATACCAAAACGCTACAAAAATAATTGATACTGCTTGACAATTAGTAATGAGCTAAAAAGTACCTTATTTTAAAATGTGAATGTAAAACTTTTGAAAGTAAATGCATAGCAGGAAAATCAAATTTTAAACGGCTGGAGGGAGGCTCGAGCCCCCTCTACACCCATATGGGTGCCCATGCTTATACAGGGTGTTCCAAAAACACACTATCAAAAGTATATAGCCGTGATTCTTGTGCAAAATGGACCGTAATGGCCCTTTACATGGGGCGGTCGGAAATGAATACACAAGGAGTTATACATACTTTTAGTTTTGAAAGGCGGAGTCTCTAATAACTAATGGCGCTTTCAAACCAAAATTAAGCCTTGCTCTAAATTTCAACTCCGGCGAGGGGTTGCTAATTAACAGCGCCAAACTAGTTTCGAGGTGTGTTGGCATTTTTTGTGATTGCCGGAATTGGCGATTTGGTCTGATAATTGGCGTATTTCATAGATAAAGATTTCAAGGTTCCTACACAGGACTGCAGCTTCTAAATTATCCCGGTGGAGCTCTATGAACACCGGGATACCCTCTAGGTCCGTGGAAACTCTCTTGGTTCAAAATAAGAAGTTTAGTTTGAAAAATCAAATTTTCAAACCTCGCAACACCGATTAAGGAAGTTTGCCTAAGGAGTGTTCCAATTTTTGCTACGAAGGGCAGGGTAGGCGATAGGGGAAGGAAAAGTGAATTGCATAGGCGCCCCGAGCGGCCAAGGGGGCCCGGTACTAAAAGGAACAAACTTTCTGCCCAGTACACGTTAGCAAGGTCCGTAGACAACGCCTTACCAACTGCGCTACTGGGACGTTCCCCTCCTCCCTGCAGTTTAATCCTCGGATTGCTTATCCCGCGATTTCCACGGGCAACATGAAAGTAACAAAATTTTTCATCCCGCGATTTTCGCGGGTATGCAATTTTTCCATCTATTTAAAAGCGCATCCCGCTTCTCCACCGTTTAACTGTCGGTAATGCATTTTCTACAATATTTAGACTTTGAGTCGTAGTTTGGTCAACAAATGGCGGCAACAAATTTTCGATTCAATTTTCGTATTTAGAATTATGCTAGCAGGAAACGTTCAGCGAGTGATTTTTATTAGTATACATGCTTTATATTTGTATTCTATAAAGTAAGGGAGTATTTAAGTATTATGTAAGCATCTTTGGTGTGGGTGGGGAGGATGCCGGTTATTTTATTTTCCTATGTTGCTCAATATTAATTTTTTCTTGCTGGTGGGGGGAGGGTTGAAATGGCCAAAATATTGCTTACGTAATACTTGAACACTTCCTAAATCGTAATTTAATCAAGATTTATTTTCAGAATTTTTGAATTTAAACGATTACTCTTAAATTTGATTTTTATGAAAGCCTGTTCTTATGCACGAAATTTATATTAAAAAAATCTTGTTTACAAAAATGTGCTACATATTTTAACTCTCAAATGCATGTACATTTGAAATATGTAATAAAAAATATGCAATTTTTGAAGCGACTTTAAGAAAATGATTAAGCAGTTAAGAGGGTTCAAATTATTTTGCATACTTCCATACAAATCGCCACCCTCCCCACCTCTAGGATTCATACTAGATCCATCAATGCCCTCCACCTGCCAATCATAAACATTTGTGCTCGGAAATTCTTTTATTATCGCTCATGATTTACAGCCAAAAGTTCGCCATTCCCGCCAAAAATTGGCGACGGCGGAAGTTGGGAAATTAAAGGCCAAACTTTCAAATACAATTTTCATTGGCTCGAAATTGTTAACTCCCACATGCCACATATGCACAGCGAATAAGCTATCCTTTTTTTTTATAATACAGCCCAGATGCTGTGTATTGGATAAATACGTTTATTTTAGGAGTGACTTTTTTTTCCATCCAATCATGCTTTGTTATTTGTTTATAGTCATAGCTCCCTAGATATTCATTTCTGATCCCCAAGAAAAGGTTAATTATGGTTCGTTTTGTACAAGGATCATGACTATATATATATTTTTGATACGGTGTTTTCGGAACACATTTTAGGCGTGGGAAACAAAGCTGTATTAAGAACGAGATGAAGGAGTTTCAGATTCATGTCCTCGCCCCATAATGCACCAAGAAAATGCACAGATAGAAGCTGATTCATCGAGATTATTGTAATCGTGCGATGATCATCAGGTCCGTGCGTAGGAGTTCAAAGTCTGTGCGGCTTTTGCTTAAAATGGGGGGATAGAATTCTTTTTTTTCTCTCTTGAAAGGAAATTGTAATAATATTGTAGAAATGGGGTTAACCCTCCCGTGTTCAGGGTTTTGCTGATCATCTTCATCCTTAGCAGCATTATAAAATAGTGGATAAACAAAATAATGGGAAAATGTTCATTAATCTAAATCATCCTATTATTAATGGTTCTTATGTACATTTCCTTCCGAGTTAACAGTTCCGTTGTCTTCAATCACACACAATCACGGAGTAATAAATATGTGATATTTATATATATATATGCACTTCATGCATGAAGGTCAATGTGCTGGGGAAAAGGACAACGCCCATGATCGCCAGACATTTGGAGGTTGGGGGGGATAACCACATTAACCTGTTATTATTCGAAGGTGTGGTCATAACCTAAAAAGAAAAGAAAGGACTAATGTTTCGTTTTTGTAGGCTCGTTCAAACCATCATTATGTTGTTAGGCGCTCCTTTGCTTTCTGTGTTTTTTTTTATAAAAACGGATGACGAAAATTGGTTATTGTTTGGATTTTTAAATCAATATTTATCCCTTTCATTAAAATTTTATATCATAATTTACTTGGTTATTTCTACATTAAATACCGATATTCATTCTTTGCACCAAACTTTTGTATCAATATTCATTCTTTGTATCCAAGTTCTGTATCAATATTCTTGCTTTATATTGAATTTCTCTGCCGATATTTATGTTTGTATCAAATGTTCTATATAGAGATTCAACATTGACAACAACTACGTAGAGAAATTGGACTAATTCTTGTTTATGTTTTATTTTTCTTAAATTAATGATATCCATCCATTGATAGCTCTTCGTTTTTTGTAATCTTTAACTCAACTTTCCTGCAAAAAACGGTGCGCATACAAAGGTTATTACCTTAAATATAGTTTTTTTTAAATCCATCTATCGTGCAAAGAATATGTCATTGTAGAGGTAGAAAGTTCTAAGACTAAATAGAGGAAGAGCAACAAAAAACAAACAGCAAAGCACACGAAGCGGTATTTTTTAATGAGGGAAGGGTTATGTAAAAATTTCATATCTCCAGAATTGGCGTAAAAGTTTAAGAGGAGAGTCTTAAGGGCCATTGCGCTTTTGCTGCAATAAATAACATAAGTGTTTTCGTTGAATTATTTGCGGTCTTCTTTTTTCTAGGAATTCTGGAACACATTCCTATGCATCTGAAGAGTTAGGATCTAAGCGCAGGTTCTTATTTTAGAGGAAAATTACGTTTCTTCTAAAGAAGAAAAATTGTTTTTGCTTTTTACAGTGGAACTTCTGAGATTTAGATAACGTTACTACAGATGAATGGATAGTTGATGGGGGAAGATTTTAATAACAGAGAAGATTTGTATGTGAACGGAATGGAAGGAAAGAGGAAGATTACAGAAATGTACTATTACTTCAAATATAGTACAAATATTTTGCAAAATTTCGATATTGAAAAATGTATTTATATAAATCGAACACTACGCAGATTAAATCAAACAACAATATAAATCAACGTTTATTGGCGTAGTGATACCAGCGCCAATAAACGTTGCTTCATATTGTTGTTTACTTTAATCTGCGTAGTGTTCGATTTATATAAATACATATGCTGCAACGGGCTTTTCGATCAATTTAATACCGGTATCTTTGCAATTTGGTTTAAAAAGTAGTCCATGTACTACACCATTCTGCGAAATAACCGGCTTCAGTAAATAGAATATATATATTTTCGAAAGAGATTCGAAGTTGTCCTTCATAGTTCAGTACGTACAGCCTCCACCCGGAAGGTCGTGTATTCAGGTCCCACCGAACGCAGAAACATTTCTTTTCTTTCGAACGTTGCACCATCTAGCCACGTCATTAACATCGGCGCTGGTGTCACTACGCCAATAAACGTTGATATATATATATATATATATGGCCTGCAAAAGGGTTGCTGGTATCTAACTGGAAGGAGACCCACACGCTGAACGTATGTGACGATGTGTGGAACCGGCCGGGCCAGTAACCTAGTGTCCTACCCCGCCTTCAAGTGGTGCAGGCTGGGCTTTCTATTTATGAGGCAAATTAATATTTGCTGCACGGATAGAAAGGCGGAAGGGGAGGGCTAATTCACCAACCCGTCTAGCCAGCGTGGTGAAATTATGGCTAATTCCTCCATTATGTTGACACACCAAAAACCATGGCCCCTAGTCTCCAGGTGCTGGAGTGCTCCTGATCAAGGCAGCGGTCAGTGTGGCATGAAAGCAGGGGGTGCTAAGAATCACTGGAATGGCCCAGGCTGCCGTTTGTTATTGACCTTGGCTACGTTTAATGGACGATCCCTTGCTTCTGAAGCAAAACTTCAGGAATTGGAAGAGGAACTAGACAAGATCAAATGGGACATTGTAGGACTCAGTGAAATTAGAAGAAAAGGTGAAGAGTTGGTGGAACTGAAAAGCGGACATTTGTTTTATTATAGAGGAACGGAAACTGGAAGAACAAGTGGTGTTGGCTTCTTAATCAACAAAAGAATTAAAGACTGTCTTCTGGAAGTTGAAAGTACATCAGATCGAGCAGCGAGGCTTGTTGTTCAACTAACCCAGCGATACCAACTTCAAATAGTACAGGTATATGCACCAACATCAAGCCATACCGACGAAGAGGTTGAAGAATTTTATGAAGAAATCAAACAGTTACACACCAAAGGGAAACAACATATCAAGCTCATCATGGGGGATTTCAATGCAAGAATTGGACAACAGGAACAAGGAGAGACATCGGTTGGTAAATACGGATATGGGGAAAGGAATGAACGTGGCGATCAACTCATCGAATTTGCAGAAGCTGAAAACCTTAGCATCATGAATTCATTTTTTAAGAAGAAACCGCAAAGAAAATGGACATGGAAACACCCAAATGGGGGAACTAGTGAAATTGACTATATCCTGGCAAACAAGAAATCAATTATTGAAGATTGCAGTGTACTGAACAGATTTAATACTGGAAGTGATCATCGAATGGTGAGATGTAAAGTGCACTTAAATACTAAATTAGAACGACAGAAGCTCATTAGGAAACAAGTAAGTAAGAGGGTGGATCTAATGAAACTGAAAGTAAATACCGAGGCATTCAAGTTGGAATTAAAAAATCGCTTTTCTGCACTGGAAGGACTTATTGATGAAAGTGATATCTCAGAAGCAAATGAAAACATTGTTAAGACAATAGTTGAAACTGCTGGGGAAATTGGTGGTGTAACCTGTAAAAAGCACAATAGCAAATTATCTGAGAAGACGAAACAGCTCATGAAAAGGCGAAGAGATATGAAGGTGGACAATCGAAATACCAGTTCCAGGATTGAGTACATAGAACTTTGTAAAACTCTGCGCAAAAGCATGAAAGAAGACATAAGAAAATTCAACTGTGAGCTAGTAAGGAAAGCCATTGAAAATAACAAGAGCCTTAGGGTTGTTAAAGGAAGTTTATCTGTTGGGAAGAAACACATCATTGCATTAAAAGGAGAGGATGGCACCGTAACAAGAAATAGGGAAGAAATACTTAGAAGAGTTGAAGAATTCTACAAAAATCTATACGAAAGTAACAGTGAATTAAACGAAGACATTGAAATAGTCGAAGGAACAGCTCCTAAAATCTTAAAAGAAGAAGTTTCATTTGCAATAAAAAGCATGAAGAAAGGAAGAGCCCCTGGTGATGATGGTATTACATTAGATATCCTAAAAGAAGCTGGAGAATATGTAGAAGACATACTTGCAAAATTCTTTACCAAATGTCTTAACAGCGGTAACATACCAAACCAATGGGATTCTGCAACAGTAATTCTTTTGCATAAAAAAGGTGATAAAGAGGATTTGAAAAATTACCGACCAATTAGCTTGTTACCTGCTATTTATAAAATCTTCACAAAAGTGCTAACACATCGCCTGCAGAAAAAATTAGATGCAGCTCAACCAAGAGAACAAGCTGGATTTCGAAGTGGATTCAGTACAGTGGACCATATTCAAGTATTAAGAGAATTAATTGAAAGAACACATGAATATGAACTTCCATTGTGTGTTGCATTTATTGACTATGAGAAGGCCTTTGACTCTATAAAAACATCAGCAGTCATCAACTCTTTAAGATCAACAGACATTGAGGATGTGTACATTGACATGGTGAAACGTGTGTATAAAAATGCAAGTGCAAAATTTCGGTTACATAAAGATACCAAAACTATCAAACTTGGCAAAGGGGTGAGGCAGGGAGATACCATTTCTCCAAAACTTTTTACTTCTGCTTTACAGATGATTTTTCAGCTGATAAATTGGAATAACAAGGGAATAAAAATAAATGGTGAATATTTAAATCATCTGCGGTTTGCTGATGACATTGTTATTTTTTCAACGGACCCATTAGAACTCCAAGACATGGTACAAGAGCTCTCAACTAGAAGTGAAGAAGTTGGACTCAAGATGAACCTACAAAAAACTAAGATCATGTTCAATAATTTTGTAGAGGAAACAAAAATACAAGTTGACAACACTGAGCTAGAAATTGCTGATTCATATATTTACCTTGGCCAGCTGATTTCAATGGATGGCAACATTATGAAAGAACTCAACAGACGTATTAAACTTGGCTGGAGTGCATTTGGAAGAAACAGTTTTATCCTGAAGGGGAAATTGCCTTTGTGTCTAAAAAGAAAAGTCTTCAACCAGTGTGTATTGCCAGTCCTCTCTTATGGATCAGAGACATGGAGTCTAACAGTTGGAGCAATACGAAAGTTACAGACAACGCAAAGGAGCATGGAGAGGTGCATGCTTGGAATAACTAGGAGAGATCGAAAAAGAAACACTTGGGTGAGAGAGCAAACTAGAGTAGAGGACATCATTGTTAAAGTAAAAGGACTGAAATGGCGATGGGCTGGGCATATTGCAAGAAGAACTGATCAACGATGGACAACAGAAATTCTGAACTGGATTCCAAGAGACCACCGAAGACCTAGAAAACGTCCTCAAACTAGATGGGTGGATGAAATAAGAAAAGAGGTTGGGGTGACGTGGAAACGAATGGCCCAGGATAGACTTGTGTGGAAAGCATTTGGAGAGACCTTCATCCAGCAGTGGATAGATAATGGTTGAATATGATGATGATGATGATGATGATGATATATGCATACTATATGCCCAAAAGTATCCAGACACTTTGGATTTTTTATTTTTTTTCAAATTTCTAAAAAACTACTCTGCCAATTATTCTCTGACTTTGAAGATATATAGAACATGCTTGAATGCACACTTTCCAATAAAGTTTCGGTGACTTGTGCATTTAGGGGACCACCCACATATTGACAAAGTGAAAAAATATATTTGATCACCCTGTATCATAAAAAGCTGGAAATTATTTGTAACTTTCAGAAAATATTTAACCAGCTATGCTTAATGTCTGTGTGCATTTTTGTAAAGCAAACATGTATATTCATGAAGATAGAAACGTTTCTTAAAGAAAATCCAAATTTTGTGACATGTTTTTTGCTTATAATTTCCATAATTTTCAGTCAAATTTCACAAAACTTACAGAACATTTGTCAACGTACAAGAAAAATATTATACTTAAATTAGAAATTAATATATTGAATACACGATGAGATATGAGCATTTGAAGAAAATAATTTTTTACTGCGCATGCGCGAAAGATATGAATAAATTTCTTTCATAATTTTGTAGTCAATAGTATAGGGGCAAGTGAAAAAAAAACCAAAAAAACTCCAGTGGGGTATCTTGAAAATTCAGAACGCTATCGACAATATAGTGAGCCGTATTTTTGTAATTCTCTGAAAATAACTAGGTGATAAGGGGGTTTTCCACAAATTGTCATGTTCCAAATTACCAAACACCCCTGTTCTGAAAATGAAATATTCCAGATTTATGCAAATAAGGATCAAAAGTATTCGAGTACCTGCATGTTTTGCTTCTCCTTTACAGAAGTCAAAAACCTTGCTTGGTGCAGAATGACCATTGTTGTCCTTGCGCCATAAAAATACAACAAACCAACAAGAAGTCAAAAATTAGTATGAAGTGGGACCACCTTTTGTTGCAGTGATGACTGCCACTCTATCGGGGAGGCTATCTACTAGTTTCTGGAATTTTTCAGTGGGAATTGCATGCCATTCTTGCAAAAGAATATTAATCAGCTCTTGCGCCAATGTGGGCCATTTTGGCCTAGCTCGCAGTCGACGTTCTAATTCATCCCATAGGTGTTCTATGGGATTTAGGTCTGGGCTCTTATCAGGCCAGTCCAATTGCTCAACATCCATGTCAGCAAACCAGCTCTATACAGCCCTTTCTGTGTGGATAGGAGCACGATCTTGTTGAAACAAGAATGAACCCACTCCAAACTGTTGCCACAATGTAGACAACATGGAACTGCCTAAAATGTCGAGATAGCCTTCCGTCTTCAGAGTTCCCTTCACCGGAATCAGAGGACCAAGCAAAATCATGACAAACAACCCCAATGTATTATGTTTCCACCATCAAACTTAACTTGCGGCACAATACAGTCATATAAAAAGCGTTCACCCGGCATTCTCCACACCCAGACTCTACCATCTGATTGTCAAATAGCGTACCGTGATTCATTGCTCCATAACACTTGACACCACTGCTGCAGGCTCCATGTTTTGCGCGCTTGTTATTGGTTGCGGTAATGCAGCTGCTCGGCCATGAAAACTAAGACTTCGCAGCTCCCGACGAACTGTCTTTGTGCTGACGTTGCATCCAGAGGCATCTTGAAAATCCGCACGAACTTTTTCCGCCGATTTCATGCGGTTCACTTTCACAACTCTTTTCATCACTCTGCGTTCCCTGTCTACTAGACGGAGTGGTCGACCAGGTCGTGGATGCACCGTTGTAGTCCCCGTATGTTCCCACTTTACGATAACATCATTAACGGTGGAACGGGGCACTCGTAACATCACAGAAATCTCACGAACAGATTTTCCAGAGCGGTGACAACCAATGACTTCACCACGTTCAAAATCGTTTAGTTCGCGCTTTCCTCCCATTTTACTTTTCTAGCTTTGAAATTATAACTGTTAACTCGTCAAACTTCTTTTATACTTGTCTGAGAGCTAGAAATTTGACGTCACTAACAGAATCCACCACGCAGGGGGGGTGTCCGGATACCTTATTTGCATAAATCTAGAATATTTCATTTTCAGAACAGGGGTGTTTGGTAATTTGGAATATGACAAGTTGTGGAAAAAACCCTTATCATCTAGTTACTTTTAGAGAATTAGAGAAATACGGCTCACTATATCGTCGATAACTTTCTGAATTTTCAAGATATCCCACTGGTATTTTTTTTAAAGTTGCCCTATACTATTGACTACAAAATTATGACAGAAAATTATTCATATCTTTAGCGTATCCGCAGTAAAATTCTTCTATTTTTATTTATCTTATTTTCTTTAAATATTTATATCTCATCGTTTATTCAATATATTAATTTCTAATTTAAGTATAATATTTTTCTTGTACGTTGACAAATGTTCTGTAAGTCTTGTGAAATTTGACTGAAAATTGTGGATATGACAAGCAAAATGCATTTGACAAAATTTGGAGTTTCTTGAAGCAACATTTCTATCTTCTTGAATACACATGTTTGTTTTAAGAAAATGCATACAGGCATTAGGTATATCTGGTTAAATATTTCTGAAAGTTACAAATAATTTCCAGCTTTTTATGATATAGGGTGATTAAATAAATTTTTTCACTTTCTCAATATGTGGGTGGTTCCCTAAATGACGTCACCGAAACTTAATTGGAAAATGTGCATTTTGGCATGTTCTGTGTATCTCCGAAGTTAGAGAACAATTGGCCGAGTAAGTTTTTTGAAATACGAAAAAAATTAAAAAATACGAAGTTTCCCGATACTTTTGGGCGTATAGTGTACATACATGTCAATTAAATATATTAATAACAATAATTTATTTATTCACTCAGCAAACAACGCATAAAACAATATCCCAAACTATTTGCAATGTACAGAGATGGAAGAAGAGGACAAAAAATGCCTAACCTGCTCTCATCACCAGAACAACGCACAAATGGCACAATCCTCTGTCAGTATAATAAAAACAATTAACTGTCATAAACTGATAAAAGTTCACAAATTCAAAGAAATAAAAACATTGTTGATTAAGATACAAATGAAATGCAACTTAAGCTTAACCCTTAAATGCATGATTTTTTGTTTTGAATTTTAAAATATCGTTTTTTATAGGAATGTAGTCACAGGTTACGTAAAAAAAAATAAAAAAAAATCCAGGTAATAATATTGAGTATTTATTTTGAAAAAAATTGTATGTAGACTTTTGGCAACAATATGCGTTTATTACTAAAACTATTGTAGACGTAAACAAATGGTCATGTATTTATATTATTTATTAGTATGGAAATTTTCATATTATTTATGAATGAAATACAGTAAAGCAATTGCGATTTTTGTTGTGACACAAAGCAACCTTGCATTTGATGCACTCAGTCCGTGAAAATCCTTTGCAGCCTGGAAGTTTGCATCTATTTTTAGAACTGCACCTTTTTTCATCATGGCCTATACCATCAGTCCGTATATCTTTTGGCGGGAGGTTTTTAGCTTCTATCTCCCTTTCTACATTACTGCTTGAGGGTCTTCCTCTTTTATTCCCATCATGCTTTTTGTAAGAGTATAATATTTCTTCAAGTTCTGATCTATAATCACCTAATGTGAGGGTTTTTTTTATACAATACCCATGAATTGATCACTGTCATATCAATCATGTGATAAAATAATCTAATATACCACTTGCATGTTTTATTCTGATCCTATACCTACCCAAAAAGCGTGTCCATGAGATCTACTCACATATGGACGTTGTAATTTTTCACTATTTCTGGACAGGCTATGGAGATTTGTTTCTTTTGTTTTTTATCATATCTGTCGACAGTTTCGGCTGGTTCAGAGCCTACATAAGTTGACGCTAATGTGACAAGCTTATTGTCTTTCCAGCATGTCACTGAGATATCAAGACCTTCACAATCCGCTACTTGTTCCTCATAGGTTCCTCGGACTACAGAGTCTTCCATAAAATCTTTTACAGCCGGCAATTTGCAATTCTTCCCGAGGCGATTCCTTTAAATAGTACCCAATGCATATATTCCTTGAGTCCATAGGTAATACAGTAGAGGAACAGATGTATAGAAATTGTCGAAATATACTATATGGTTCATTCTTCATGGAATTGAACGGCACAATCTAATCACTGTATTCCTGACTATGCGTGTTCTTCATGTTTCTGTTCTTTTCATCATCATTACATTGTCTTCTAATTCTTTTATTAGATCTTGTACGTCTGGGTAATAATCAATTTCGTTTAGGTCATCCATATTCTCTTCGTCTTCAGAAATATCCCCATTTTCAAGTTCTGCGAGTAAATCCTCGACATCTTTATCTTGTAGCCGCCTAGACATCCTGAAAAGCAAAGCAAAATAAGACAAAGACACCAAAGGCACCCGCTTATTATTACTTATGTGACAAACGCATAATGTAAATATTTGGCAACATACAGTGTTTCCCAAAAATCTGGCATATATCCAATAAAATTTTCAAACGCAACATCAAACATTGATAGCTTACCTGACAACAGATGAGAAGTAATTTTTTTTCAATTAGATAAATCACTCCTTTATAGGTAACTCGAAAATAGAAAATATCTCTCCAAATAACACATTGAACTTTATCACCCACCACATTCAAATATAAAAAAAAATATATAACTTACTCGCCAAAAGTAATGTCAAGTTTTTTCTTTCACACATGATTTATTGTCTATGGTTATCAAAGTGCGTGCGTACTTGCGTTCGGAAACGCACACACTCAGGTTTTGTAATAAAATTAAGTGGAACTGGAATGTAGACAATTGGCAACAATATGCATTGGGGTTAAATGTCGACGTGAAAGACCAAGAACATAAGGGGAAAGGAAGGTAAACTTCTATAGGGATAATATAAAAAACTAACTGCTTGCTGCCATCCTACTGCATAAGCCACGCTATTTAATGCGAGGGGCTGCGAATCCTTATTCTTTTTGTTCTTTTAACGTTACTGTAATCTATTACTATAGATATTTAATTAAAACATGCATTATTTATATCTGTTGTATTATTTTCTATTCTATTTATAAATTATAGTATATATGCATATATAAATACCATAGTACTAATAGATATGCACATATATGTTCTGCGACTCGCACCACTGCTGCTGTAATACTGGAGGGTTACGGGCACCCTCTCCCTCACAACATTCGTAAAGCGCCGGTGCACCCGAAGGAAATGGCACAGTGTGATGTGGTCATTCTCACATGTTCTCTAAAAGAAATCACCAAGACACGAGCAAAATCGCACTGTCTCCATAAAGGCACAAAGCCAGTTAGGTGAAAAGCCAACACTTTTTTTAACGTTTCTTCGAAGGACACTTTCGTAGAAACTTTCTCTCCTTCTCGGATTGAAACACATCTTGGCCACTTACTGTCACTGCCCTGTTGCTTCTTTGGCTGTGGTTTCTGAGAAACTTTACCTCCGAAAGTCATCTTCGATCGCTCGACCACTTTGCTCTGTTTACGTGTCAGTTCAGAAGACTTTTCCTTCTCGTAGATGTGAGGCATCCTTGATCTTTCAACGTCAAAGTTCTTTAAAAAAAATCCCACAGTTCTTTGATCTCCTGTTGCCTCAACTGACTTGGCGAAGGCACTCCAGCACTCATCGAAGCTACAGCCCCAGATATAACGGAAGTCGTTGCGGTCATTCTCAAAGCCACTGCGGTGGAAGTGGATCCTCCATGCTTCACAAAGGACATCATCAACGGACTCATACTGCACAAGATGCCTTGTATGGTATTGTACTTTAACAATCTGGTAACCTCATCAATTCCTTTAGACACTGCGATGCTGTTCATGCTCTCTGTAGGTCTTGGAGTCACTTCCCCTCTGCCTCTCTTGAACTGGTGATGCTGATCTCTCTCCAAACTAGGCCTGAACTGTCTCCCTTCTCCTACAGAAGTACTTGGACAGTTCAACGCTGCTTCCCTGACACGTTCGGCATCACTTGGCGGTCTAGGGATCACTAGTTACAGTCAATTCTGCAGAGACATCATCAAACAACACATTTTAGTACGAATCTACTGCTTTCTCCCAAACATTCTACTATTTTTTTAAAATATTTCTTTTCTTCCATAACAAGCAACTTTTTAAAAAACTTGACGTTTATAGTGCAAAGTCGAGCCATCTTGGTTTCTTTGAAAATTTGTCAATCACTTTATTTACATCAATATGAATGTCTCTGTGGGTGTGTATTAAAAGTCTCTTCTGTCATCCGCGTTCGAAGCCAAGTTTGACGGCGCTTCAAGGATAAAAAACTACGTTATGCTGAAGTAACCCTTACTGAAAACGTAGTTTGAAGGGCGAGTAGCTTTCATAGGCGTAGCCAGGGGGGCTTGGGATTGTAACCCCCCCCCCATTGCAATGAAATTTTGTATATTTAACATAGGAATATACGAGTTGCAGCTCTGTAACCCCCTCCTTGTTGAGCCTATAACCCCTTACAAACTTTCTGGCTACGCCTATGGTAGCTTGTAGATTCGTGGAAAAACGTCTGGATCGCATTTCTCCAAGACTTGGAGATCACAAATAAATTTGACACGCACGTATTAGTAGCTCAAACTAGAGCTCTTTTTGTTTAGGAGAAAAAGAGACGCCGTCCTCATCTCGGATTCGAACCAGGGAGCCCGCGGTACCTTGACCGACTAGACGAATGAGGGCATGAACAAAGATTTATTTTCATTTCTCTAGTAGGTCAAGACACCGCGGGGACCCTGGTTCGAATCCAGGATGAGGACGGTGTCTCTTTTTCTCATAAACAAAAATAGCTCTAGTTTGAGCTACTAATACGTGGATGTCAAATTTATTTGTAATAAAAATCCCCCACGAAAAACTCACAAAAATCTCGCCCCGATGGCTTTGTGTGTTGACCAATATTTGGCAATTGTGTTATCCCTGTGAAGGGTAATAATATCTTACAAGACTTGGAGACTTTGGTGTAAGACTTGTTTATTACAGTCGTAAAAATATTCTTGTCTTAATTTTGTTCTTACTTAACCGTGACGTGGGGGGGGGGGCAATTGCTCCCTCCGCTTCTCGCTGGATCCGCCAGTGAAACCAGGAGTGTCTGCAGATGTTAAGGCATTTGACTAATAACACAACACGTATGTATTCTGACCACCATTTAGAGGTTGCATTATGGGAAGTATGACGTCACACACATAAAAGGTGAATTAACCAAATACTCTGTTGAAAGTATATGGGGCCGCTAAAAACTGATTTCTTGGTACTTCTACTACATTTTTTAGCGGTCCTGGGTGGTCACCCAGCTTGCACCCCCCCCACTCCTCAGCACGACCCTGACAATCATCACTCACTATTGAAAAAACAGATTATTGAAATTAAATTAATATTTTGTAAGTTCTAAGAATATTTCTTCCTCTACTACTCGTATTTAAATTACTATGAAAGCAGAAAAGCCATACTGACATATTTTCCAATGAAAGAAAAATTGTAGACTGCTGCATTACTTATGCCAGTTGAGGAGTAGAACAAATTCTGTTAGCGATTACTTACCAAATTAAAAACCCAGGCTGTGGTCACCTAGAGCCTCTTTATAGTGTGGGAGGAGCTCGTAGAAAAAGGAGGGGAGGGGGGCTTATAGTTTCTTGTAGTTCCTGTACCAAAACTGCTAACTATAATTTATGTAAACCAATGGAAATGGAAAGTCTGGTAATGGAAAAGAGAATAAAGGAAAGACTTCTTAAATTGCACTTTTATAAAGAATTGTAATTTAGCAATCACACTTTCTGAACATACTTTTGCCGAAAGAAATTTGTAAAATTTAATGGTCTTCTCAGAATTTCGCTGAACGTTTGATTCTTTTTTTATTACATAAAGCAATTACAGTCAGAAGGAGAACATTTGTAGAAACAGTTTCCTGCACACACTTTCTTTCCCCCTTGTTTGAGCAATAACTTTCACTTTTTCATTATGAAGAATTTGTTGATAATTTTGCTGAAGAAAGGACAAGGAAAAAATTTTTAGTATAAATTTTATAACCTGTGTAATATAAATGAAAGTTTCAAATTATCATTTATTTTTTAATTTGGAAGTGGTATGGGATGTCTTTTTATCTGAAGTGAATATAATGGGAAGAGGGGGGGGGACTACCAGCATTTAAAATCAGAGAATTTCTACGAACTCTCTCAGAATACATACGGAGTTCATAATAAACGCTTTCTTGAGTAGGGAAATGGATTACCCTGATGACTGTATTTAATGGGCTAAGTATTTTACGACAAAAATTAAATGAGCATAAATACTGCAACACAAATCAATTACGGATCACTTTTTGAGCATCTGCAAATAAAATTTATATATTTTGGGAAAATTCGCTAGCGTCAGTTTCTTTCTATCATACTTTTTACTGAATTAAAATTTAAGTGGGGATATAATATGTTCATTAAATTTTAAGTAAATTCAAAGCTAAATATTATGTAAGTACACTGCATGCGAATATGTTACATGTACCAACTTCATTTTAAACATCTGAAATTTAAAATTCCAAAACAGATTTAAAAAGCATTTTTGTTAGTCCAAGGTTCCTCGGTATATCCTACCATACCCGTATCCAGAGAGGGGGATCTTAGGGACCGGTTCCCCCCGAAACTAAATTTTTAATGGGACTTGGCTACAGCCTTGCATGCTGTGATTGTATCGATACATGCTGTAAAAATTTTTGAACCCACCCAAAAATTAAATCTTGGCTACGGTCTTGGATCCTACTGTAATTACACAGACTGAATTTATACTACAAGGGGTCCGAAAAAGGATTTTGTTTAGGGCCCCACGAAACTTTAATTCGGCCTTGTTCGCCAGTTCAGTTGGGTGTTTTGTGTGAAAACACCAAATGGCTCCATTTATGCCGAACACTAACATACATAGAGATGGGGGAATGTTGTAACCACTATTGCAATGAAATGTTGCATGTATACACAAATATATGTATTTATAACTAATTCCCCCATTCAGGGCCAGATTATGGCGAGAGCTCGCAGTGGGTCGTGCACCAGCCCCTTAAAAGGGTGGACCCCCAGAAAAATTTATTTAACAAATTTTATTCGATGTAATACAATAGTAAATTAATACACAAAATTTCGTTTTCTTTCTCCCTTCGGATTCACAACTCTGATTTTCAACGGTTTGCAACGATACTCAATGAGGGTGGAACTATTTTAAGAATGCTAGATAAATTAAAAAATAAACATAAGGTCGGCATTCCCTAATGTAAAAACAGCTTTACACACATTTTTGACAATTCCCATAGCTAATTGTAGTGGTGAGCGTCCGTTCTCTCTATAAAAGCATTTAAAATTGCCTTTGAGAAGTACAATGGACCGACAAACTTTCTGCTATATATCATAAAAGTGACATAATACAGAAATTAATCTATGATATTTCAAATTTTGCAGAAAAGACAGAAAAAAATCTCAGAAACAATAAAATGGCATATGCCTTGAAAAGCCTTTTTGACTGTATTTACTGGCACATAAGGCGGATACGGAGTTAAGGAATGGTAACTCATCCAGGGGCGGATTTAAGGAGGTGGCGATCGTGAATGAAAATTTAACATTGAATGGAACAAGGTAAAGGTCCTTTGATGAAAATCAAAGAATTTGAAATGAAAATTTAACATTGAAAAGATACAAGGTAAAGGTCCAATGAGGTATCATTTTCAAAAATCAAGTCATTAATCACCCCCCCCCTCTCCGAATGACCTAAATCCACCCCTGAAATCACCTGACCCATAACTGCGTATTCTCGTGGACTTGATTTTCTCAATTTTTATTTCGCCTGCTTACTGGTATTTAGCAGTTTTCCGTCTCAATTAGGTTATTTGTAGTATAGTACTAAAAACCACATTTAGTTCTTTTTGAAGCATTGCAATTTATTATATTATATATATTTTTTATTTACTTTTTTTCCTATATTAATCCTGATTCTGACAATGTGCTTTACAAGGTTCAACGTAGAGTGAGCACAGGGCCTAGTATTTATTCGGGGCCCTCTCCCTATGCACTCGCAACAAAATTATTCAATAAGTAACAAGTGCAAACTCTTATTATATATAATTATCTGCATAGTCAATAGTTTAAAGTCGTTTTGAATGATGCTTAAGTTATAATTAAGAAAAATTTTAATATTGGTAAATTACTAAGTTATAATTTAAAAAACTGGGTTTCAAAGTGATATTTTAAACTTGTTACAAGAGATCACAAAGAATTTGAGAGCCCAGAGTCACGGCCCTGGAAGCCTGTGTTATTCGGGCTCTGGAGTGACGACGAATGCCACGGTGCTTCCAAAAACACGAAATTGGTGCGCCAGTACCATACAGTATTCGCTACTTTTAGCAAAATTTCTACAACTTCAGCTACGCAAGTCCAGGCCCCCGAGAGGATGATAGATGCCCGGGTCACTTTCTTTTGTGAGCCCCCCCCCCCTACCTTTGACAGGGCCGGGGTCAAGAGCTATAGAGTCCTGGACGGTTTAGCAAATCGTACCCTCCCCTATATCCTCCAGAATAATTTTTCGTGTTGCGTTTAGATATATTTAATATAATAATAATTTTAAAAAAGAAAAAACTAAAAAGTTTTGAACTGAGCCGCTTATAATGCAGGGGCCCCCTGGGCATTTGCATCCCCACTTTCCATGGGCCTCTCTTTTGAGCCAAAAAAATGACTAATGATAAATTTCAACAACATACAAGTACCGTAATTTAAGCATATAGGGTAGTTGCTGAAAATGTATATGAAGAAAATATATAAAAAAATGAAAATATAATTTGTAACAAACCATAATTGACCGTTCAATTTTTTAGTTTTTTTTTCTTCTTCTGTGAATGCATTGATAATTGAAGAAAAGTTGAACTTTCGTGCTACATCATAATTTATGTTGAGCATAGCCAGTCCA
Organism: Dysdera silvatica; assembly: GCA_006491805.2. NCBI lineage: Eukaryota > Metazoa > Arthropoda > Arachnida > Araneae > Dysderidae > Dysdera > Dysdera silvatica. The sequence goes on from QLNU02014802.1 coordinate 91,363,871, forward strand.
TTCAATCTCTCTTGGCCCATAATTTAGCGGTGAAATTTTTTAACTTGTTTGAGCACATTAAATGTTTTCTCATCTGAAGCCACTGCAAGGGTTAGAAAAATCCACAATGCAAGAATTATACTGGGGAACCTTTTTTTTTTTTTTAAGGCAAAATTTGAGGCCCTCCGATAAAGCTAGGCTCGAGCCAAATGGCCCCGCTGCCCCACCTCTCGGAGGCCCTGCGTAAGTTCACCCTTCGATATCCGACGTTGGCGTGAAAGTGGGATCAAAAAGCATATTTTTACCTACATTTTTAAATGGAAATAAGGGTGAGTATGTTTTTCAGATTTATATCCAATTTTTATACACGCGTCATGGGGCCCCAAGATTCAAGTGGGGCCTCTGCTCCATTATAAACATGTAACCTCCCTTTATAAACTTTCCACGTACGCCTGTTATGCTGACGTCATCCTACGGCGCATTCGTCATTGCATTTGGAAACCGGGCTTTAGAGCCAGCGTTGTAAAGTCAACATCGGCTACAAAACCACTGATTTATGTTGTCAAGATTTGTATACAATACTACGGTTTTCATCGATAATTTAAAAACAAGTTTAAATACCAAATACGAATTTTAAAAATTATGTTAAAACTGACGGATTTGAATGTAAGATACGCTATAAAACTAACGGCCTATTGTATTTTTCAATCACAATACCCGCCTTTCCTCCCCCCCTTACCCTCTGCAAACACATTCCACCTTTTGGGTAGACTATAGGCCGTCACATTTTAGTTATCTGCTTCATTCATTTCTTTTCTCTGTAGGCGAGTATACACAAAAACAAATGCGAAAGTTTAGGCCGAAAACATGGACAGAATATCATAATTAAACGAAACGAAGAAAAGTTTCCAATATACAATTTGAAGCAATTGCAGCAGGCCGGCAGCATTTCGGTAAAGCGAGTTTTACTGTATTAAAAATTGAAGAACGGTAACCTAGAAGTTTTACTAAGATTATTTGTAGTTGCTCCCTATGGATAAATTGAAAAGGCATCGTGTAACCCAAAAGTGGCGTCTGGACGCCAGTTTTGTTTTGGCCATATCCGGTGGAATATACAGTTGTTTATCTTAATGAATTACAAACTGCGCAGATAATGACATGGCTGTAGTAAAAATGCACATGCCAGAGATTTCTGTTATCTGAATCGATCGGAACGGAATCTTCGTTGGATAGTCGGAAAAACATCAATTGAGAGAGATTCGGTACCAGTTACAGCCATGGGCGCCTATATGG
>QLNU02014802.1:91370474-91381337 GCA_006491805.2 Dysdera silvatica
CACACACGGAAAGAGAGAAAGAGAAAGAAAATGCGTGTTGTTCTGCAAAGCATTTGCTGGAATGGTAAGATACCGTTGTTAAACGGAAAGGACCATCAATTGAAACAATGTTATTGGGAGATTTTCCGAAGTTTAGCACGGACTCTCTGATGCTATTTTCGAAGCAAAAATTCCAGCAGTATTTTCGAAAACTTGTGTTTACAATTTTATAGTAGAAAGAGTTTGTAAATAATAAAAGATTCTAAGAGGAAGAACGATACTAAGATAATGGGGTTTGTGTCTGTGTGGTATGGTTATTTTAAGAAGGTTCAACCACGCAAACTAGGACGATAAATGTGTATGGAGGAATGGAATCTAAGCACAATCGTCCCTTTTCAAATAATATCGTTAGTTTTGAAATAAATCTTTTGTGGGTAAAATCAATGAAACAATGAATGTTTCGCGTGCAGTATGCAATTCAAACGAACAAAGACCGGAATATTTACATAAAATCCTGTTTCCAAATTTAATTATACACGAGGAGCAATAATAGTGAAAACTGGAGGTTCTGAAATTGATTTTTGCGGTATCTCTATCAACGATCTTGTTAATATCAACAACGACACAATTGTTTATATCAGTAACGATGTTAACAATCCTTCGTACTGACTCCGTTCTTATCGCAGTTGTTCACGGTGTTTAAGGATGTTTCAACATCTAAAGCGAAATGTAGATTATTTAAACGTTCTCAATTTATCACAATTTCTCTCCATTCCTAATTTACAAATTGAAATATACATGAGGAAATGCTATTACTCTAGCTCACTCTGCCCCTATTTTGGTTGTGTCTGGTAAATTCACACGGAAGGAATTTACAGTTGTACCAGCATGTTTTACCATATGAGCATACATACACCCTGCATCATCTGAATTTTAAAAGTGAATAATTTTAGGATATTTTGAGAGAAACGAAGATTTTTAATAAAGTCAATAAATCTAACATACAGTAGGATCTGTATTTAACGAGAAACTTACCACCAACGAAAACGCCCGCTATATCTTATCTAGTCACTCGGTAAATCCCTTCTAAATTTCAGAATTTCAAATTTTGCAAATGAAGTTCGTATATGTAGCGTATGTGCGTGAAATACGCATACAATGACAGTCAATTTCCAATTCCCTCAAAATTTAATGACCAACGTATTATATAACATAATTCGAAATTTAATAAAATGAACTAGAAAAAGTCCATGTGAAGAAACTTACATGAGTAGTCATTTTCAAAGTGAGATTTACTTGGAGACGGTAAAAAATTGCCCGTTGTTGCTTGTTATATTTTGTAGTATTTATATACATTTCAGTTTTCTCGTAAAATAGTACATTAAATTCATAGTCATCAGTGTAACTCATTAACACAATAAAGCATTCTAGATTTTCTACGAATTACATGGCAGTGGCATGCGAGTGATTGTTTACATGAGGCCGATTGTTTATACAATTGCACGAGGCATTCTGTGTGTGAGGGCGGATTTATGTTTTTGCTATTAATATCGCAAAAGAAATTTCCGCTCAATAAACAAATTTTTGTACAATAAGCAGAATAATGCTTTTTTGCATATATTAAGCTGCCTGATGTTAGTGGACGGCTGTTCTGTAAATTGTTTACTACTTTTCCTCGAAATATGTAAGCATTCTCAGAAATTATCCAATTTCGGGGTTTGGGAAGTTTGCTTCATCATGTGCGCCTCAGGTAAGATGTGTCTCAATTGTCGATTTTTTTTCTTTAAATGCTATTTAGAATTTTCTACATTGTGTGTTTCAAAAATTCACAATTTTCTTAGTTAAATCGAGCGCAAAAATCCATGTTCGCTGAAAGCTATTAGAATTAGCTTTTCTAAATGTGGGATCGTCAGTGGCGTATTAAGTGACTGGCGGACCTGGCGGCCGCCAGGGGCCCCCAATCTCTAAAGGGCCTCCGAGCGCGAGAGATTCCTAGTTAAAAACTACCACAACACAAAAAGCGAAAGATGCAATATTCAATATTATTCACGTATTCTACGTATATAAGTACAGAACGTTCTTTTATTAAATTAAAGTTAATTAAAAATCATATTAGTTCAAACATGCACTGGCGCACCCACATAAGGAGCTCGCCCCCTCCCCCTTGGGTTAACAAAATGAAAAATTATTGCGCCAACAAAAATCCTTTTTTTGATAGTGACGATCCCAGCGACATTGCCCTGAACTCTTGTGACATTGATGAGACTGCTGTTGAGGAAAGCAACAGCAGTGAGTTGGGGCAGTCTTTAAATGCTTTCCAGGAGGTAAAGGTAGACCAAAACAGTTGAATTGGAAATTCTGACTGCAGATATTTCTAATTATGTCAAGAAATCTAACCTCACCGATGAAAATAGGATAACAATGTTTAAAAGTCTTTGGGAACCATATGCAAATTGCAATTTTCCCACGACCGTCACAAGTGCTGTATAAAGTCAAGGAAAATCTCACCGTAGTTGGAGGTTCTGCCCATCTGAACTGAGTAAGCATAACTTGCCCCAAAGCAGAAGACAGTGCCTATAGAAAATTTTGTGTATTCTCTTTTCACCCCATGAAGTCGGTTTAAGATCGACACAAGCCACACATCTACTTGTTTCAAAAGAATTTAATAATTGGAAGACCTTAAAGTTCAGCTAACGTCAGAACTTTTCTCTATCATAAGAATTCAGTTCACAAAGCCGATGAGTTTTCAAAGGTCGCAAAAGGGAGAATGGCTTCTGTAGATCAAGTAGTGGACAGAGGGCAAGCAAAAGCAAGTTTTGCACAATAGGGTTATTTTTAAACCTATTACTAAAACAGTGATCTTTTGTGGAAAACAAAAGCTGGCCATTGTAAAATTGTATAAAAAAATCCACCATTTTTAATCATTTAAGTATATTGCACTGTCAAATTAGTAGTAATTTAATAATGATAAATGAACAAAAAAAAAACAAAACAAAAAAACAAAACAAAAAAAACCCATAATTGATATGGTCTTTGGCCATTTTTTCCAGCAAAACTTCCTTGAACTACTGGGCCCCCTCCTTTGGAATATTTTGGGTGCGCCACTGCAAAGATGAGTGCAGAACGATTAAATGCTACTGTCATAACTAGAGCCCGCATTATATGCAATTGCATATGTGCATATGCAATTGTTGCTAATGTATGCAATTGCATATTTTAGCTGTTTTTAGTGTTTTTGAATATAAATGCACAAAAACCATGAATTTCCAGAATAAATGCATATTTTAAGGGTTTTAGTAATTTTAAGAATTTTATTATTCTCTCATCTGAAAAATTTCACCACAATACTAAAGTTGAACTTTCTTCTTACTTCTTATCTGAGTGGAAAGGCAATGGAATTCGTAAATGTACACGTTTAATGATGTCCTACGGCACCAAAATGTTGTCGTAGCTGAATTATAGCCACCATCCATCCTTGTTAGGAAAACCAAAGATGAGTTTTACTGTGCTTGGCTGGAAATTGATTGAAGGTCAAATTAAAACAAACACTTATTCTAAATTTCCACACCATTTTTCCCCAGCGATGAATATCAGTTTATGATCGGCAAACTATCTGTAATAAGCATCCCGAAAAAATGTATGTGCTGTTCAATACCTCTTGTAGCTCTGAAAAGGTTCCTTTTGGGCCATAAAAATGACATACATCATTACATGATAGAAGATAAAGCTTAACTGTTTAGAACAACGAGAGACACATTTTGTTATACAGTCATAGAATTTGCCATATATAAAACATATGATTTAATGTATATCGAGTTTTTCTACTTGGCTGTTAATGATAAATGCATTTGTTTTAAAATACGGGATATAAGATTTTTAAGCATCGACAAATTTTGAAGCACATATATTTATTCGTTTTAAGTGCATGTTTATTCATTTTAGTGGATATTTTGAAGCCCATTAGTGCATATTTTGCTGTTTTTTTAGTGATCATAATCCAGGCTCTAGTCATAACTTTAGTTTCACCGTGTATTATGTGCGTCCATATGAGTACTTCTGGGGGTGGGGGATTGAGAAAAATTATTACTTTCTTCTCAAGACTGTCAAAAATTTTAGTGAATGTACAAGATACTAAAATGCTACAAAAATAATTGATACTACTTGGCAATTAGTAATGAGCTAAAAAGTACCTTACTTTAAAATGTGCTTGTAAAACTTTTGAAAGTAAATGCATAGCAGAATCGGGCAAATAAAATTTTTAAACGGCTAGAGGAAGCCCCACCTCTGCCCCCATATGGGCGCCCATGCCATGCCATGTATAATTAAGTAAATGAAATTAGAATTAAATGAAATAAAATCGTAATGGCGGAAACCCTGTTCTCAACAACGCCATTTTTCTTATAAAAAGCTGAGAAGAACAACTTTGATTTAACCTCTAAACACATGCCTTAATACTTATCCTGTGTGCCTACACACATACATTTGAGCGCTAGAATGCTGAAAGGTTATTGGATCGTTGTTTAAACAATATTTCCGCGCGAAAATCGGATCTTCTGGATAAATCTTCGAGGAGGAGAGGATGTTTATGTCCTGCTCCGACTGTATTAATTTTTCTAAAACTCCCGTCGAACTATTATTAATATCATCATTTTAAGGAAATAATCCTTATTGTTGAATAAATAAAACTTAGAAATAAAAAAAAAGGGGGAAAGAGAGTATTTGTCTATTATGGGGTGAATGATCAATGGGATTATTGGTGAATTATTATTATTAATGATTATTATTGAAGTATTTATTAGTAAGTATTTATCTCGCTTGGATATACATACCAGGACGTAAAGAGTCCAATCGAATTATAAGTACTGTTTATTCTATTTTTGAAGAATTTATGAAAAATAATAATTATATAGATGAATGATGGTAAAAAATTTATGTTTGGAAGCCCGATATAATATCTCAAGTGATATTAAAAAGTTATAAATGATAAAGGAAGTTCGCAAGAACATTTGCAAAGAATATTAATATATGTTGTTATGAAAGGAGAAATAATAAGAACGTAAGAAACTGATAAATAAATAATCAGAAGTGTTGATAAATAAATAGCCAGAAATGCTATTGAATAATAGTTCGAAGTGTACAAAGAGAGTGGAACTTTTCCTAATGTAGATATTATTTCGAAAATATTTTTAACAATGCCAATATCAAATGCAACAGGTGAAAGATCTTTGTCAGTTTTAAAATACGTTAAAAACCATTTAAGGGGTAGGATAGGAGAAGACAGATTGAACAACATGGCCATATTATACCTAGAACAAAAAATTTCGGGCAAAATAGATACTGCAAAAATAATTGATGAATCTGTCAAAGAAAAGAAAAATCAAGACACAAATTTATATACAAAACATTTTTTAAGCACTGAGGTAATTTATTACTATTAAATTTTTTGAATAAATATCTGATTTTTCTTGAAACGTTGAGTTTATTATTAGTTACATATTGCCGGTTTAAGGAACTCACTAAAAATTTACTACTGAAATCTTCCCGAAAAAAATCCTCAGTTCCTTACACAATTTTTTTTGTTTTGTTTTGGGGCTTGGGTCTCAGGGCCTCGAAATTTTTACCGCTAAGGGCCCCAATAGGCTTAATTCGCCTCTAGGGAGCGTTATATGTACCAGTAATGATTCCAGAATAGGAAACATTTGAAAAGCGGGCTGAAAAGCCGCATAAAGCTTATGATCTGGCTTCCAAAGGAAGCTGAAATAATGATACACTAGTAACGAGGATTCAAAAATCCCACTTTCTAGTATTAAAAAATATGGTTAACCACAACAGGGTCCACAATTTTCCTCGAACCCACTATGCAGTATCATTTACATAGATTTATCGAAGGTAGTGGTTGTTTTACAGAGGAACAGTTAGAGTATACATGGAATAAGAATTTATAAACACAACATGAATTGCAAGCCCGTATATAAAGCGAATGAGAATAAGGTTTCAGCATAAATGCTAGTAGCACCTGCCAACAAATACAGTATAACGAATTATATCAACATATTTCAAAACCGAGCAGTCTGAAGAATATGAAGACAAACATAATTGCTATAAAAGATGAAAGCAGGGGCGGATTGGGCCGCCGGCCAACCGGCCCCTGGGCGAGGAACGCCCTCATGGGCTATAGGACTCGCGCCCTCCGATAATCCAAGATATGCGCCCTTTGAGAGGACCCAGCACCCCCCCCCTTCCTGGACGAAAGTATAAGAGATCAAAGTGGTACTTTACAATAAAGCGGTACTTTTAAATCAGAGATCATTAACACGAAAGCACTTAAAGCAGGTTAACATATGTTATTGAATACGGAAGTTCGCTCAGTAGACACGTGGACGCAGCAGGAGAATCTTGCTAGTTGGAAGAATCGCAGAAGTCAGTGTGGAATTTTTGTGTTCATTGATCCTTTTGAAGACGTTTATTATGGGTTTGTGAGTATATTTCTGCAGTGATAGAATTCTGTTATCAAGATCAACAGATTCGCTGGTTATGAATCAAGAAGAGTATGTTATTCTTCTCAATAATTTTGATTCGAATTGACCAAAGCAAAGCAGTGTCGTGTTGGTGGCAGCTCCCCAAGCATCCGCGGCGTATGCGATAATGGGTCTTATGAACATTCTATAAATAAGTAGCTTGTTATCCGTGCTTAGTTTGTCTCCAGAATGTATTAGTGAGTTTAATGAGTATGCTGTCCTGTTGGCCTTCGCGACGGCGGTGCATGTGTAGGTTTTCCAATTTCCTAGGATTCAAAATCCTAGGATGACTTCCAGATACTTGGCTTCTTTTTGTCACTGGACGTTATTCATGTTTCGGTATATAATAATATTAATTCTGCGCTTTTGCGTAGGATAGACATTTCTGTTGCTAAAAAGTATTGCTTCGGTTTTGTGGGCATTAATTTTAATATTGCATTCCTGTGACCATCTGAGAATAGCATTAATTTGGCATTAAAGTCTATTAAGAGCAAAGACAATTTTTTTATGAGCGGCCATTATTGCTGTCGTGTTGTCTGCGTGAAGAGCAGTAAGAATGGTGTTTCGTTTCCGTATGTTGAACTTTTCTGAATCAATAAGAATTTTGCTAAGATAATATATATACATATAAATTTGACATATTATCTTCAAATCAACCCAAGCAATGAGGTTCATACAAAACCCCAAATACAGATGATTATAAATTAAGGACATAATTCAGAAAGTCATACACCAAACCCTTCACGATCTTCAATTACTTAATATACGCCATATATTTAGACAAGTAAGTATTCGAAAGTGTTTGACGTATTGACAACAAATGGCACTGTTTACAACTACTTACATGTATATCATGTAGAGAACTGAATGATACCTTTCGTGCAAGCTGTTTTAATGTCACTGAGTCATTAATAAAATACTGTTGAATTTTTTAAAAACTGAAGTTTAAGTATATATCCTTACTTGAATGGAAAGTTCTTTTTGACTTGGCGCCTTTGAGGTGTTATTGGCATATAAACCTGAATATAAAACTGTTCATACGTTGAGAGCATTTCTCTATTTATAAATTTAGTAATTACATAACTATTCACTACGTTAAGCTTAAAGGAAATCCGTAGAAAGATGTAATACGAACTGGTGATTTTCAAAATGAATCTAAAGAGGGAAATTGTTTGAAAATTAAATTGAAATGAAAATGAATGTGAAAGTACGAAACAACGAAAATTTATTTTTCGAAAATGCATTTTTGAAATGTAACAATTTTAGTTCATGGACATGAATCGTGTAAAACCATTATGCACATTTAACACTTTTATATCCCATAAACAAACTCATTGCCAAAAAATGTTAAAACAAAGGACATTTAATATATTGCTTGTATAATAACCAGGCTTACAAGTTTAAGGCAAAAGTCATTAGCATCTATTAGGACGTTGAAACTGAGTTTGGATTCATTTTGCAGATGCCTTCTTGCGTATATTTAATCGAATTAGCGAGAAATGGTTTTCCGCATTTGACTTAATACGTATTCTTCGTCTTTTAATTGAATTCTATGTAATATATTAGTTCTTTGGCCTCGCATTCAATAAATATAATGCAAATAGCCCATTTACCGATTGTCAGCAAAATTATGCTTATTTGTATGAAGAAAGTTATTATTTCGATTCCGATATAAAAACTAAAAGAAAATTTGTGCCTCATAATCAAATATAGATTCATTTTTGAATGATTGTTTGAAAGGGGTAATAACCCACACATTGCAATGAAATTTTGTTTACATATACATATGACTATCTGGAAATGTGGCTTTGTGACCCTCACTTGTGAACTTTTGGGTGTGCTGATGATTTGGTTATAGAATTTTTATAACGCCACCAGAAATTTTGGGATATTTCATACACTATTTCGAGACTTTTCGTGTTTGCATAACATTTGCTCATTGCTAGATTTCTTGTACTTCTAAAATTTGTTTCTAAAACATTTGTTCTTATAACAGCGTACTAGTGAAGTCGAAATAACTGTTCAATCGATAGTACCAGGGTTTTTGGAAGGAGAAAGGAGAATTTATTTTGCGTCATACAGATGGCGAGCTTTCAGAATAGGAAAACGAACAAATAGAAAACTAAGATCGTAAGCAGGAAGTACACTAAAGAAATATGGAAAATTTATATCGTTATATATATATATATATATATATATATATATATATATGGCCTGCAAAAGGGTTGCTGGTATCTAACTGGAAGGAGACCCACACGCTGAACGTATGTGACGATGTGTGGAACCGGCCAGGCCAGTAACCTAGTGTCCTACCCCGCCTTCAAGTGGTGCAGGCTGAGCTTTCTATTTATGTGGCAAATTAATATTTGCTACACGGATAGAAAGGCGGAAGGGGAGGGCTAATTCACCAACCCGTTTAGCCAGCGTGGTGAAATTATGGCTAATTCCTCCATTATGTTGACACACCAGAAACCATGGCCCCTAGTCTCCAGGTGCTGGAGTGCTCCTGATCAAGGCAGCGGTCAGTGTGGCATGAAAGCAGGGGGTGCTAAGAATCACTGGAATGGCCCAGGCTGCCGTTTGTTATTGACCTTGGCAACGTATAATGGACGATCCCTTGCTTCTGAAGCAAAACTTCAGGAATTGGAAGAAGAACTTGACAAGATCAAATGGGACATTGTAGGACTCAGTGAAGTTAGAAGAAAAGGTGAAGAGTTGGTGGAACTTAAAAGTGGACATTTGTTTTATTATAGAGGAACGGAAACTGGAAGAACAAGTGGTGTTGGCTTCTTAATCAACAAAAGAATTAAAGACTGTCTTCTGGAAGTTGAAAGTACATCAGATCGAGCAGCGAGGCTTGTTGTTCAACTAACCCAGCGATACCAACTTCAAATAGTACAGGTATATGCACCAACATCAAGCCATACCGACGAAGAGGTTGAAGAATTTTATGAAGAAATCAAAGAGTTACACACCAAAGGGAAACAACATATCAAGCTCATCATGGGGGATTTCAATGCAAGAATTGGACAACAGGAACAAGGAGAGACATCGGTTGGTAAATACGGATATGGGGAAAGGAATGAACGTGGCGATCAACTCATCGAATTTGCAGAAGCTGAAAATCTTAGCATCATGAATTCATTTTTTAAGAAGAAACCGCAAAGAAAATGGACATGAAATTCAACTTTGAGCTAGTAAGGAAAGCCATTGAAAATAACAAGAGCCTTAGGGTTGTTAAAGGAAGTTTATCTGTTGGGAAGAAACACATCATTGCATTAAAAGGAGAGGATGGCACCGTAACAAGAAATAGGGAAGAAATACTTAGAAGAGTTGAAGAATTCTACAAAAAACTATATGAAAGTAACAGTGGATTAAACGAAGACGCCGCAATAGTCGAAGGAACAGCTCCTAAAATCTTAAAAGAAGAAGTTTCATTTGCAATAAAAAATATGAAGAAAGGAAGAGCCCCTGGTGATGATGGTATTACATTAGATATCCTAAAAGAAGCTGGAGAATATGTAGAAGACATACTTGCAAAATTCTTTACCAAATGTCTTAACAGCGGTAACATACCAAACCAATGGGATTCTGCAACAGTAATTCTTTTGCATAAAAAAGGTGATAAAGAGGATTTGAAAAATTACCGACCAATTAGCTTGTTACCTGCTATTTATAAAATCTTCACAAAAGTGCTAACACATCGCCTGCAGAAAAAATTAGATGCAGCTCAACCAAGAGAACAAGCTGGATTTCGAAGTGGATTCAGTACAGTGGACCATATTCAAGTATTAAGAGAATTAATTGAAAGAACACATGAATATGAACTTCCATTGTGTGTTGCATTTATTGACTATGAGAAGGCCTTTGACTCTATAAAAACATCAGCAGTCATCAACTCTTTAAGATCAACAGACATTGAGGATGTGTACATTGACATGGTGAAACGTGTGTATAAAAATGCAAGTGCAAAATTTCGGTTACATAAAGATACCAAAACTATCAAACTTGGCAAAGGGGTGAGGCAGGGAGATACCATTTCTCCAAAACTTTTTACTTCTGCTTTACAGATGATTTTTCAGCTGATAAATTGGAATAACAAGGGAATAAAAATAAATGGTGAATATTTAAATCATCTGCGGTTTGCTGATGACATTGTTATTTTTTCAACGGACCCATTGGAACTCCAAGACATGGTACAAGAGCTCTCAACTAGAAGTGAAGAAGTTGGACTCAAGATGAACCTACAAAAAACTAAGATCATGTTCAATAATTTTGTAGAGGAAACAAAAATACAAGTTGACAACACTGAGCTAGAAATTGCTGATTCATATATTTACCTTGGCCAGCTGATTTCAATGGATGG
>QLNU02014802.1:91381437-91395048 GCA_006491805.2 Dysdera silvatica
CATCACTTCTTAATGTGCCATGTCTAGAAACTTCCTGACAATGTGACACGTGTTTAGGATTGTGGCTTTTTGTATTTCAATGTAGGTGTTTGGGTCAATGTTGAGTATCTCCAAATTCGTCGCAAGCGTTTTTGGTACTATCCCTGTTGCTGAGATGACTAACGGGATGATGAGGATCTTTTCCATACCCCATATATCTCGTACTTCATGTCTGAGATCTTGGTACTTGGTGATTTTCGTTGTGTAGGTTGTCTGTATGTTATTGGTGTTGGGTACTGCTATGTCGATTAAGTACGTGGTCTTATTCGATTTATCGACGAGGGTTATGTCAGGACGGTTATGTGGGACTGTCTTGTCTGTTATGATTGCTCTATCCCAGTAAAGCTTGTGTGTTTCGTTCTCATGCACGGTCTCTGGCTCATATTTGTAGTACGGGCATTTTTCTGTCAGAAAGCCAGCATTCGCTGCCAATTTCTGGTGGACTATTTTCGCTACTTGATCGTGTCTATGTTTGTAGTCTGACTGCGCAAGGATCTTGCATCCTGCCATCACGTGTTGGATTGTCTCCGATGCCGCATGACAGTGTCTGCATTTGTCGCTTTCTATGTCTTTTCTCTGGATGAATTTCTGATTGTTCCTTGTTGCGATCACTTGGTCTTGGATGGCTAGCATGAATCCTTCTGTCTCTGGCTGGAGAGTGCCTTTGGCCAGCCAAGAATTTGATGCCTTTTTGTCAACGTGTGGTTGTTGCAGGTCATTGTAGTGCCTGCCATGTAATGGTTTTCCGGCCCAAGTTCTCAGTTTCTGTTCGTTGGCTGTTTCCAGGACACGCTCTTCGGTACTACACAGGTTTAGTGGCGTGTAATTTGCATCTGCTTGTATTATGGCTTGGATGAGTGGCGATCGGGGACTCTTCAACTGGAAGTATTGCCTCATGCTCTGGATCTGCTTGTCATGTAAGTCTTTGAGGTCCGCTTGTCCGCGTCCTCCTTCTTCCCGGGGTAGTGTTTGCCGTTCAATTGCCGTTGCAGGGTGTAGTTGTCCGGCTCTTCTCTGGATGGTTCTCATTTTCCGCTGGAGTTGTTCTAGTTCAGTGTTGGACCATTTGATGATCCCGAAGGAGTAGGTGAGCACTGGTACCGCATATGCGTTAATTGCTTGCGTGGTGTTCTTCCCGCTCAGTTTCGTCTTCACAATGCTTCTAAGTCTTTCTTGGAATGCTTGCGTGAGCTGGACTTTGACTTTCTTGTGCTCCTGCTGCCGTTTTTGCATTATCCCTAGGTATTTGTAGGTTTCGCCCTCGTCCAAGGTCTTCAGTAGTCTCCCGTCTTCGAGTTCGATGCCTGGTAAATCTTCTTTGCTATTCTTCTGTATTTTGCACTTATCGAGGCCGAATTCCATTCCTATGTCCTTGGAGAATGTCTCTGTTATACTGATGAGTTGTCGGAGTTGGGTGATTGTTGGCGCGTATAGCTTGATGTCATCTACGTACATGAGGTGGGAGACTTTATGTAGGTTTCTCTTGTCTTTCTTCAGCATGTATCCGTATTTACTTGTGTTCAGCATCCTTGACAAGGGGTTTAACGCCAAGCAGAACCACTGGGGGCTTAGTGCGTCTCCTTGAAAGATTCCGCGGCGGATGGGGATCTCGGCCGTTTCTATTTTACTGTCTGGCGTGTTTAGCTGTAACCGGGTTCTCCATTGTTTCATGCTGCTCTGTAGGAATCGGATGATTGAGGGATGCACTTTGTATATGCTGAGTATTTCAAGGAGCCACGAGTGCGGAACAGAGTCGAAAGCCTTCTTGTAGTCTATGTATGCGGTGTTGAGTTTTCGCTTTTGTTTTCTTGCTTGTTCCAGGATAACTGAGTCGATGGTAAGCTGCTCTTTACATCCCAGAGTCCCTTTCTGGCATCCCTTTTGTTCTTCCGTCATTAAGTTGTTGCTTTCGCTGTGCCGGCTTATTTTTTCAGAGATGCACCCCGTGAGTATCTTGTACAGGGTGTTAAGGCACGTAATGGGTCGGTATTTCGCTGGGTTACTGGTATCCTGGTCCTTCGGTAGGAGGTAAGTTATTCCCTTGCAGAGGAATTCAGGCATTTTGCTGGGGTCTTCAATTATCGCCGTAAGTTCCTTGGCTAATGGGCCATGGGCGCTGGTAAATTTCTTGTACCAGAAGTTGTGTATGCCGTCAATACCGGGTGCTTTCCAGTTGTGCGTACGTTGGATTACCTGCTGGAGTTCCTCTATCGTGATGCCCGTGTACTCCATCTCCTCTATTCCTCTCGTAGCCTCCATTTCTTGCTGAATCCAGGGGGCGCTTTTGTGCTGTACTTCATTGGACCATAGTGTCTTCCAGAAGGTCTCTATTTCTGCTGGCTTTGGGGCTATATATTATAAGTTATTCTAATACATTTATCATAACTAAATACATCGTAAGAATCACTATGAAAATATGAAAAGCGAACCTTTTCATGATTATATAACACATTTTACACAGTTTTTAGCAATACGGACATGATTCTTCATCAGGGAACCGTATCACATCCGCATTGCCGAGTTACAAGCCAGTTTTTTCCGAAATGCCCAGAGCAATAATATGTTGTCTCTTTTTTTTTTAATAATGCCGCTTTCTCTGTTCACTACGGTCCCTAAAATCGGCCTTTAAGCATTAATTAAAATAAAATAAATTAGCAAAATCTACATTTGCCTAAACCCTATTTATAAACTGTTCGAGCACTCAGAATTAATATAAAAAATATTCTTTTAAACGTTAATTAAATTCACGTGTTGCTAATATTCTGGGCACAACTATTGGTAGCATTACGTAAATTAACTAAGAGTCCGGATTGTATTTCATTTCCAGATATTAAAATATTCAAAATTGAAGACAAAGAACTACAATGCTGTATATGTGATAAAAGAGCAGACTTCAGTTTCCAGGTTGTGCTACTGTCAAACTTCGGATCCTGTTTAAGCAAGAAAGTGTTTAAAAGTATCATTATCTCGCAAATATGCCGGATTAATAGGGTATGTAAAAATAACTTCAACTTCTTTAAAGTAATTTTAAGGTTATTTAAGATACTTTTAAATAATGCCGTACTGATTGGTTTAATTAGTGGTATTTTGAGAAGGTTTAGGCGGATATTGGATTTGAGTGTCTAAACAGGTTGTCTCTGTTGCGAGACTGAGAACGGAGACGGGTAGGCAGTGACACGTTTGTAAATATTTGTAATTAGGGATCTGGCAATGGTAGAAATTTTTTTTTTTGCTGTTAATCGTGTCCAGGGTGTATGCAACACGTAATGTGGGCTCCAATTTAATTCTTTAAGGTAAGTTTGTTAATAAGTTTGTAATTAATTTTGTATTTATTTATTTTGTAAATATTGATTCTAGATGTATAATTCTGATATTAGTCGTATCTAGAATGCTAACAATACATGAGGTTAAAGGCTTGTTTCTATGTTGATTCTGGAAGTTTAAGCAGATTGTAAATAGGGGCTTGGCAAATACGGTTTTGCTAATTTATGGAATGTTACTATTAGTTGTGCTCAGAATTTTAGCAACACGTGGATTTAATTAACGTTTAAAGGCATATTTTCTATATTGATTCTGGGAGCTCGAACAGTTTGTAAATAGGGTTTTGGAAAATGTAGATTTTTCTAATTCATTTTATTTTAATTAATGTTTAAAGGCCGGTTTTAGGGACCGTGGTAAACAGAGAAAGCGGCATTATTAAAAGAAAAGGGGACAACATGCTGCTGCTCTGGTTATCTCAGAGAAAACTGGCTTGTAACTTGGCAACGCGGATGTGATATGGTTCCCTGATGAAGAATTATGTCTGTATTGTTAAAAAAATGTGTAAAATGTGTTATATAATCATGAAAAGGTTTGCTTTTCATACTTTTATGTGATTCTTACGATGCATTTAGTTATAATAAATGTATTAGAATAACATATGGATAACTTATATGGATAATAATAATGGATAACACACACACACACACACACACACATATATATATATGATAACTTATAATATATGCTGATTTTGGGCAGACTTTGTGCGCCAGGATCTGCGTAATCAGATTCATTTGCATATATTAAATAATCCCCATTATGGGTCTTTCGAGCAATATATATATATATAAATTGTATTTAGAAATATCACTGTGCATTAAATTTAGCAGTTTCCAAAATTATTAACGATTGTTATATTTTTTCTAGGTAGAGCTGATATTTAAATATTGCTATTGAAATTTCTAATGAAACTATTTAACGTAAATATAAAAAAATAATTAAAACGAAGGTAAAAATCTGCTTGAAATGTAAACGCTACGTAATATCTATACGAGAAGAATATGAAGAATTTAACGTGAAGAATTTAAGAACATTTTACATGAAGAATTTAACGTCTAAGACAGAGATAAAGGAGATGTAATACAAGAGTAGGTTACCTCTTAAATGATTCAAAAAATTGTTTCCTATATCGGAAGGACATTGTCAAAACCGCTAACATTATATAAAGCTTAAATTGATCACAAAGATGAAATAACGAAATGCAGTATTGGGTCATTTTGTCTGTGACAAAGCATATAATATCGAAAAACTTTAATGAGACATTTTGGGAATGGAAGTACCGAAAAATATTAATGGATTTCGATAACTAATTACTGTTAACGCCAACATATAGATTTGGTGAAAAACTGGCCCTCGTGCAACCCCCGCCAATTTGCTACCGTATGTTGTCTTGCCCCAGCTTTCGAAGGACTCCGTTGCTGCGATAGTGTGGTCCAATACGTTATCATTTAATGTATTAGTATCACACTTAAGGACGCGATGTCCGATATTCTCACGGACGCGATGTGAGACATTCTCACAGACGCGAGGTCTGTAGTGTGTAATATAATTTGTAAATAAAACCCTTATACAGTCCATTGCGAAGATTGAAGTTTCAATAACGAAACTACCACAGCGGATGAGCTACGAGTCCCTTCCAGCGCGGTTAGAATAACCAAACAAAAGCAGAAGTGAAAGCCAATACAACAATCAAACAATTACCATTAATTAACTAATGGTTTGCGATTAAAAACATTAAACGTTTTGCTTTTGAAGAAATATACCTTTCCTTCTTTGAATCCAGCCTTCCTGGACAGCTATTTTGTCTCCCAATTCTTCGACCGCCAAATAACCTATTTCAAACAGCCGTTTAAAGCGTAATTATGCTTCCAAAATGGGAAAACCGGGAACGTCCAATTTGATGGGAAAACCTTTGCGAATTTTCGTGGCTATTGAGTGCAGAGGATGACGGGAGCCTGTCTTATCGAAAAACGTGGAAACTTTCGTTGACAAATTTTAAATGCTTTAAAATATATATATATTCGTTTTCCACTTATTGTTCTCCATGGATGTCGGGCAAAAATAATCTACTAAGCGAAATTCAATAAAATCTGTTTCGTTCGCACCGTTTGCGAGCAGAAAAGGAAAGAATGTGATTGAAGCGAGCGAACGCCCAACCAGTTAACGATTTTTCTCCTAAATGACAATTTTTATCTTTTGATCATGATATTGATTTTTGGTTATATATTTCGTGTATTGGCTTCGATGGTGTATTTGCCAAGCTTCCGATGTAGTAATTAAATTAGGATGAGACGAATTAAGTTATGATCTTTTGCTTCGAAGTTCTTTTTCCGCTGTTTACATCAAAATAAAGAATTAATTTCAAACCGATTATATGAGAAGGAAATAATTTTTCCTTTGCGGTAATTTTTACATAAAAGACCTAAGAAAGAAGATAATATTTAAGAATAAGATTTTTCTTACGGCTTACAAGAGTTCAATTAGCGCTAACATTAACATAATTAGTATTAAGATGATTATCGTATTTTAAGAGTTAAAGCGGTCGAAAGACTTTTAAATGCTAGTCGCAATAGCCCACTAAATGTTAGTTTCTATCTCGCAAGTCATGTTCCTTTATCAACGGCGTAGGAAATGGGAGCCTTTGGGGTTCAAGCCCCACCTTGGGTGTCAGCATATCCATTATTTTCTCATTATATAACCTTCTTTAAAGCCAATTAAGGCTCCGAAGCCATTTACCCTCATAGACACTTGAGCCCTCTCATGAGTTTTCAATTACTATACTGATGTCTTCTGTTGAGAAAGCTCAACATAAAGGTAATCGTAGCGCACATCATCTCAATCGAAGATTCATAAGTGTCGCAAACCGGGTTGTGAAAATAGTCTGTGCTGCAGACCACAGTTATTAGTTCGGTGGGCAGTTGTTGAATGAGGAATAAGCTGACCCTGAAACCCATTATTTAGGAGGAAAGTACTTATTAGACATTTATAAAACATTAAAAAACTTTGTGACGCGTTACATTATTTACATTATTTACATTCACAAGGCTTTTGATGCATGAAGTTAAGCCTATTGTAGCGAGTTTCTAGATATTCCTTAAATTCTCGTTTTGTAAATTAGCCCAGGATTTTGATTATATTTTGTCTATAATTTAAAAAGTTTGTACACATACACAAATGTGCTTTTACAGACACTTATCCTTTCCTAGGCAGCCGCTATCAAATTTTTAAACTTACGCTTATTCAGGCTTTTGTAGAAGTCAACAAAAATATAATTCTTTAAATTTTTTAATTTGGATGTCGTCGAACAACGAAAGTTCATTATCCAAAATTGGAGGTCGGTAAATATCCAGTTCTGATCAGTAGAAAATGAATCTTAAACTAATGCTATCCCAGTTTTTTTTTTCTTCGGTTAAAGGAAATTTTAGACGCGAGGTCTTCGCGGACCCCGAAAATAGTTTCTGGATCTGCCCTTGTGTGTACTTCCCATCAAATTGATGTAAATATTAGCTCTATTCCTGTTACAAAATATGTAATTTTCAACCGCAGTGAACTTACTTTTAGATTATGGAGATAAGTTAAATTTCATTAATGAGTTTTGAAAGAAAAATGTTGTAATCCTTTTGCCAAAGTGGCAGCTGTTCTTGGGGGCAACAGATTCTTTGACGGAAATCCATCCCTTAATAGAGAAATTTACATATTTATCATAATCCTCCCCGATCTACTTTTCTAAAAAAAAATGGCGGCAAGGTCTAAGGGACATAAATCATTTAGAGGATGTGTTCACGTATTTGTAACGGGTAATTAGGCAGTAATAGCTGAGTTTTCAAAGTTGTGGTAGGAAGTAAGCATTAACTACATCGTTATAGCCAACATTAGCGTAGTTCAAATGGTTTATACCTCAACTTCTTTCAAGAAAAATTTAAATTCGAATAATAAATTATTACAAACTACAAGACATTTTTCGAATTGGATCCTACGAATTTTTCATTTTCCCATAGGTAATTTTTCCACAATAATAAAATTTTTATAAGATTTACATCTACGTCTATGAGTCGTAACTCTATGCACAACGGTGGATATTCGTATACGAAAAGAAGGAAAATTAGATTAAAATAAATAAAATTAGACATTCTCAAACTTGAGAACCTCGGTTCAGAAAATTTAATAAGTTTTCTGGCGATCATCTTTGGGGGAAATTATTTATATCATGCCACATTAGTCAGTATTAAAGTTAGCAAAGGCAGGAAATGGATATTTGTCAAAAGTAAAATTATACCTTTCTTTTGCAGATTATGATAATTTATTTCAAATTACGAAGTAACATTCTGAAGGTTTAAGATCTTATCTCCTGAAATCCAGTTGAGAATTTCAGTTGCAAATCGTTGATGCAACCAAGCATGCGACGCTTCATGCTCTTTTGTGTTGTCTGTAACTTCCGTATTCTTTCAATTGTTAGGCTTCGTGACTCCGAGCCACAAGGGAGAACTGGCAATATACACTGGTTGTAGAACTTTTTTTAGATATAAAGGCAGTTTTACATTCAGGATAGAACTGTTTCTTCGGAATGCACTCTAACCAAGTTTAAAACGTTTGTTGTTTTCTTTCATAATGTCGTCTTCCATTGAAATCAGTTGTCAAAAGTAAATACATGAATCAGAAATTTGTAGCTCAATTTTGTCGACCTGTAGTTTTATTTTCTCTACGAAATTGTTGAACACGGTTTTAGTTCTTTGTAAGATCATCTTGAGTCTAACTTTTCTACTTAGAGTTGAAAGCTCCTGTACCATGTTTTAGAATTTCGATGATCCGCTGAAAAATAACAATGTCATCAGCAAACCACAGATGATTTAAATATTCGCCATTTATTTTTATTTCTTAGTTATTACAGTTTATCAGCTAGAAAATCATCTGTATAATTGACGTAAAACATTCTGGAGAAATGGTATCTCCTTGCCTCACATCTTCACCAATTTTGATAGTTTTGCATTTTCACGTAACTAAATTATTGCACTTTCACATTTATACACATGTTTCACCATGTTAATGTACATATAGTCGACTTCTGTTGATTTTGAAGAGTTGATGACTGCTTCTCATAGTCAAAAAAAGCCATACACAATGGAAGTTCATATTCAGGTGTTCTTGGAATTAATTCTCTTAATACTTGAATATGTTCCATTATATTCAATGCACTTCGAACTCCATCTTCTTCTCTTGGTTGAGCTGCATCTAATGTTTTCTGTAGGCGATGTGTTAGCACTTTTGTAAAGTTTTTATAGATAGCAGATAACAAGCTAATTGGTCAGTAATTTTTCAAATCCTCTTTATCA
This sequence comes from Dysdera silvatica, assembly GCA_006491805.2. Taxonomy (NCBI): domain Eukaryota; kingdom Metazoa; phylum Arthropoda; class Arachnida; order Araneae; family Dysderidae; genus Dysdera; species Dysdera silvatica. The sequence continues at coordinate 91,390,128 of QLNU02014802.1, forward strand.
ACGTGTTTATGCAAAAGAGTTACTTTTGCAGGATTCATTGGTTTAGTATGTTACCGCACTTACGACATTTGGTAAAGTATTTTGCAAGTATATCTTCTACATGTTTACTAGCTTGTTTTATGATAGGGTATATCTTGTAATGATATCATCACCAGCTGCTCTTTCTTTCCTCTTATTTTTTATTGCATATGCTTCTTATTCTTTTAAGATTTTAGGTGCTGTTAATCAGATTATTTTAATGCCTACATTTAATCCACTATTTCTTTCATATAATTTTTTGTAGAATTTTTCAACTGTTTTGAGTATTTTTTCCCTATTTCTTGTTACGGTGCCATTCTCTCCTTTTAATACAACCATGTATTTCTTCCCAACAGAAAGACATGCTTTAACAATCCTGAGGCTCTTGTTGTTTTCAATGGCTTTCCTTACTAACTCACAGTTGAATTTTCTTTGTCTTTTTTCATGCTTTTGTGTAGAGTTTTACAAAGTTCTACATACTCGGTCTTGGAACTGATAACCTGATTGTCCATCTTCATATCTCTTCACCTTTTCAGGAGCTGTTTCATCTTCTCAGATAATTTGCTATTCTGCTTTTTACATATTACACCACCAATTTCCCCAGCAGTTTCAATTATTGTCTTAACAATGTTTTCATTTGCTTCTGAGATGTCAACTTCTTCAATAAGTCCTTCCAGTGCAGAAAAGCGATTTTTTAATTCCAACTTGAATGCCTCAGTATTTTCTTTTAATTTCTTTAAATCCACCCTCTTACATACTTGTTTCCTAATGAGCTTCTGCCTTTCTAGTTTAGTATTTAAGTGCATTTTACATCTCACCATTCGATGATCACTTCCAGTATTAAATCTGTTCAGTACGCTGCAATCTTCAATAATTGATTTCTTGTTTGCCAGTATATAGTCAATTTCGCTGGTTCCTCCATTGGGGTGTTTCCATGTCCATTTTCTTTGTAGTTTCTTCTTAAAAAATGAATTCATGATGCTAAGATTTTCAGCTTCGGCAAATTCTATGAGTTGATCGCCACGTTCATTCCTTTCCCCGTATCCGTATTTACCAACCGATGTCTCTCCTTGTTCCTGTTGTCCAATTCTTGCATTAAAATCTCCCATGATGAGCTTGATGTGTTGTTTCCCCTTGGTATGTAGCTGTTTGATTTCTTCATAGAATTCCTCAACCTCCTCGTCGGTATGGCTTGATGTTGGTGCATATGCCTGTACTATCTGAAGTTGGTATCGCTGGGTTAGTTGAACAACGAGCCTCGCTGCTCGATCTGACGTGCTTTCGACTTCAAGAAGGTAGTCTTTAATTCTTTTGTTGATTAAGAAGCCAACACCACTTGTTCTTCCAGTTTCCGTTCCTCTATAATAAAACAAATGTCCACTTTTAAGTTCCACCAACTCTTCACATTATCTTCTGAGTTCGCAGAGTCCTTTAATGTCCCATTTGATCTTTGCAAGTCTTTCCAATTCCTGAGGTTTTGCTTCTGAAGCAAGGGATCGTCTATTATACGTAGCCAAAATCAATAAAAAACGGCAGCCTGGTCCATCTCAGTGATTCTTAGCACTCCCTGCTATCGTGCCATGCCGACCTCTGCCTTGATCAGGAGCACTTCAGCACCTGGAGAATATGGGCCATGGGTTTTGGTGTATAAGCATAGTGGGGGAATTGCCCATCAATTCACTACGCTGGCTAGACGGGTTGGCCCTCCCCTTCCTCCTTTCTATTCGTGCCTCATATATTAATTTGCTCAATAAATACAATACCCAGCCCGCACCACTTGAAAGCGGGGTAGTACACAAGATTACTGGCTCGACCGGTTCCACGCATCGTTACGTACGTTCACAATGTGGGTCTCTTTATAGTTAAATATAAGCAACCACATTGCATGCCATGTATATATATATATATGTATATCTGTGTGTATACACACATATAATTAATGTTTTTCAATATACTGATATTTTAATAATTCCGATATTCACGTTTTTCAGCTCAAACTGAAGGCTTTTATTTTGTCATAGGAAAAAAAGACGCCCGACTTGGAGCCGAACTGAGGTCTCTCCGTTTAACGCAGAGGGCCTTAACAGCTAGGTAATCGACGACAGGAACGAAGCTCCATTTCTCCGCAGATATAAGTTTGTAAGACATTATTAGCGTTCTCTGAGATAACACAATTACCAAATAGTGGTCAAAACAGAAAGCCTCCTGGACGAGTTCTTTTGTATTTTTTCGTGGGGAATTTATTATTACCTAGCTGTTAAGCCATTCCAGTGCCCAACGGAGAGACCAGGGGCTGACTGCTTGCTCTCAAAGGGCGCATACTTTAGATTTCCGGAGGACACGGTCTGTAGGCTACTAAAAAAAATATTTCCGATTATAGGTCATGAGAATGCACAGGCCTGGGGACTAGTCCGCACTTGAGAGAGACCCTAGATCGGGGACGTAGCCTCGTTTTTCTCCTTTAGCAAAATTCTCTAGTTTGAGTTAAAATATATTGTTGTCGGAATAATTACATATAATAATTTTCCCCACGAAAAAGCACAAAAGCTTGCTTCTGTGTCTTCCTGTGTTGGTGTTGATTACTATTTAGCAATTGTGTTATCCCTGAGAAGGGTAATAATATCTTACAACCTCATATGTGCGAAAAAAGGAGCTTCGCCCCTGTCTTCAATGGCCTAGCGGTTAAGGTACCCCGGGCTCAACGGACAGGCCCTAGTTCCACACTAGATTAGCAGGACCATGCCTCTTTGTGTCTAGCAAAAGCTCTAGTTTGAGCTAAAAAAGTGGGTGTTGGACTTAATACGTATAATTTATTTGGTTATCTAAAGGCGTTCAACCTGATTCGTACCCAAAAAATGAAATCCAAAAAAAGTTTAATTTTATTTTGATTTCATTATAATTTTAAATTCTCTTTTTTATTTACACTTAATGCTAGTTAGTGTACTTAATTAAGTCTCCATCCTTTATTTTATTCCGTAAGTGTTTTACATATGTTTTTTGATATTCGTTCTTATGGATTTTCCTTTACTTTTTATTCATTGAATAACAAATTATTCACATTTTAATTGGCAATTAGTTACTATTAATAACGAACATGAAACGAAGGCAGTCATTAATATCAGAATACCAAATAAATAAAAATAAGAGCTTACTTTCACCTCTTTAGCAATATGCGTACTATTTGCATGAAAACAATTCAATTTCTGAAGGGTCTTCAATAAAAAAATTGAGCGGTGTGTAGTGTCAAGGAAAATTATGAATAAAGATTGTTGAATTTATTTGGGACAAAAAATAGAAATTTTCCTTCTGGAGAACTAATTGAGGGATTTTTATAATGAAGTACCTATTAATTGTTCTTGCATAAAACCATCTCCTTTAACACGTTTCTTTCCCGTGCGTCACAAATACCGCATCAAAATGCTTAATAGGCATTAATCAGTGATTAAAAATTTAAATTAATTTTTCGAATAATACAAAGCAATTATTAATTATTAAAAATATCATATAAATTTCTATTTTCTGATTAATATGGCATTATATCCATATTATAAGTAAATCTAATGCAAATTGAAATAAAAAATTATAAAATAAAACAGAAATTAAACACAGAAAAGATCAAAAATTTAAATCATCAGAAATAAAACAAAATGGAAATCGTTAACGAGATGAAAATTAATAATGGAATGAAAACAAATCAGAAAATGAAAATTAATGAAAAAATGAAAATTTGTTCGCAAATGAACTTTAGTAATCAAACGAACATTAATATGTAAATAAACATTAATATGTAAATAAACATTAATAACAAAACGAACATTAATAAGTAATTGACATTTATAATCAAACGAACATTAATAAGTAATTGACATTTATAACCAAACGAACATTAATATGTAAATAAACATTAATAACAAAACGAACATTAACAAGTAATTGACATTTATAATCAAACGAACATTAATATGTAAATAAACATTAATAACAAAACGAACATTAATAAGTAATTGACATTTATAATCAAACATTAATAAGTAAATGACATTTATAATCAAACATCAATAAGTAAATGACATTTATAATCAAATATTAAGTAAATGAAAATTAAATAAAACATAAAGGAGTATGGTGAAAAAACAAAGTGAATTGAAAATCAAAAGTTGAAACGAAACTTCCTTTATGATTTATGATTTCGCAAAATATATAAAGCTATAAAAGTGAAAAAGTCGTTTGTAATTTTGACCGCTAGATTAATAATAAAACAAGATTAAAATATTTTTGGAACATGTCTAAATATTAAATATATCCTTGTATAAACTTAACCTTAAACGATTCCCTCTATGTTGAAATACTGAAGTAAAAATATCTGTTACAATAATTCAAATATTGAGCTTTTATCGACAGACCCGAATGCTTAAGTCATCTTCGTTTAAAATGCCGATAACAAATATGACATATAATCCTGAAAGGAATGTGGAATCGAAAATAAAGAAATCTATAATTTTTTGATCGAAATTTTGATACCATGCAAGAAAGATTCAGTCAGAAAATAATTTATAATTCAGAGTGTTTGCCAGAGTTCCGCAGACTGGGGAATGGTAAACATATCATGGAATCGGTCACAAGAGAAGATCCTAAGAAAGAAGTAAAGCAATAAATTCCGAAGTGCTGAAGGTTGTTAGCCTGTCAGCTTGCGAATGAATTGTTTATGAATCAGAGACACTATTCGTCACTGTTATCACATGGTTCTGGTTGTATCTGCAGCGGAAAGTTTTTAGAAGAAATCAGTCCCGAAAAGCTAAAAAGTTGAATTGGATTGAGTTGCGTAGAAATAGCAGTATATATAAATTAAAGATAGAATTGCTGCCTGGATGTAAAAAATTCCGTAAGTAACGTTGTAAGAAGT
>QLNU02014802.1:91395148-91421799 GCA_006491805.2 Dysdera silvatica
ACAGATTGGAGAGAGGTCTGAAGCTCGTGCTGACAAAGGAAGTACTTGAGCACCCTGCGAAGCCTACCTGCTATAGACGCCTAGTTGAAAACTCATTGAGGGTTCCGGAAATTTTGAATCGAATGGCCCATGCATCTTTCGATGGATTTAAGTTTAATTTAGACATCATTCAATCAGATTATCTGGCACAGTGCCACTTTAATGCTAAAATGAAGTAAATTATAGATAATTACAGAAAAATAACTTTTTCACTTTAGATAATTATTTTGCTTTTATAGGCGCATTATTATTATTATACACATACATTATGTGAATTTACAAATCAATTACGCCTATAAAAGTAACAGAAAATTTTTAAATTTATTTTTAAGTATTTTTCCCCAATTGCAAAATTTATGTTTATGTCCCTATGTATATTTTTCTCACGAAATAGACACAAAAATATTAGAAGTTCGAGAAATTCACAATAAAATTATTGGAAACTCAAAATGGGTTTCGAATTCACCAAGTTAATGCATAAAAAAAGGAAGTATGAACTTATGCTATATATTATTTAATAAACTCTATGAAGAAAGAACATAAAATTGTTGGCCCAGTTCAATTTGAGGCATTCTCTCTTGATTTGCTTTCTGAATTACTTCCGAGCTAAAAAAAAGTTTTTGACTGAACAATAAATCATTTTACTGAAATAAATCGATGAATTAGTTCCTTCACAAAAGCTCTGACAAAACTGAAAGCGATCCTTTATGTGCAAACGCAAGTATACAGAGAAGTATACACAATGGTTGGCTGTAATAAGTTATGACATACAGTGTTGTGAGACAGTGCATCATACAGGAATCTTATGACTCTTTCGTATGATTGGTTTGGCTTAAAAAAAGTATGTTCTTATTTTTCATTCTAACTCTTATGACTTAAAAAAGATTATAAATTAAGCCTACTGCCGTGAATTTGTCGAAATAAAACGATAGCCTAACATTCCGCACCCTCTCTCAAAATTTGAATTCCTTTAAAATGAAGTTCGCGAAATAAAATTTTTCTTTAATTATTATTATTAAGCATAAATTTTAATTAATATTGGAAAAAGTTCAATATTAATTATTAAAGTATAAATTATTAAATATTATAAAGTATAATAACATATAAATAAGTATTATAAATATACATTATAAAGTATAAATTATTGGAAGTATGAAGTATAAAATTATTAAAGCATGAAGATAACCATTAAAGTATTAATAAAGTATAAATATTAATAATAATATTTAACTTTTAATATTACTGCTTTTAACATTAACACCTCACTTTTATATGGTGCACACTTAAACCTATGTTTTAAATAGAGGGAAAAGCATGTTACGTACTCAAGCTGGGTTTGAAACATCTAAATTTGAGTTACCGTCTCGACGCTTTCACCGCTGGGCCACTAAGCACTGTCTCATGGCGCGATTCTCTTGTCTAATTATGTTGACCAACTTTTCCTCTCTCTCTCTCTCTCTGTATCTAAATCATAGCTGTACGAACCATATAAAAGTGGTGTGTTAAAACTTAACAGTATTTGAATTATCCTTCCACACCTTTCTTTATTTCTTAAGAAGATCCCCACTTTTGTATAATTTTTATGTAATTATCTTAATCTATGTATATATGTTTCAACCTTCTGTTAAATTATTTTAGATATTTTTCGCATTATAAGCATAACTAGCTTTTTATTAGTATGCATTACGACGTGAAAATAAAATTCTTAATTACTTTTCACTCACTGCTTAGAAAAACTCTTTGTTATGGAAGCACAAACAATAATTGTTCACTTCTTATCAAAAAAGCTATTGCATCTGCCTAAGGAGAATTAAATGTGCTGAGTGCAACAATTTTTGAGAAGTATATGTGCCTCAGATAAATTGTCATTGGAAAAAAAGCAAATATCAACTAGGTTTAAAAATATTTGGTAATTACAATTATTGCTAAACTTAGATATTACTGAAATCGTATTCTTTATAAACGTTTTACTATTTAAATAAAGAGTATTTATGTGTAAGGTGATTTAGCGTAAATAATACTCTATCACCCTCTCACTCTCTCTTCGAAACGTTCCACTCTGTATTCTGGATTGCAGATAACTATAAACTTAAAATTTTAAGTAAAACACTTACAATAAGTTTAGGTTAATTAAATTTTGCCTAGATTACATAGATAATATGCTGTTCTAATAGTAAATTAAACTAATTAGTATTAAATTAAGTACGTACATATTAAAACTTAGTCCCATCTCCAGTGTGGCCATTGCTATCAAAATAATGCCAATATATAATTCAATAAAAATTTAAATATTTGTTTATACTTCCGCATATAAACCAATCAAAGTTTTTCACCACACCTAACTGTAATGCTTTTAAAATAGGCGTGTGTTCGTGGATTTTTTTTAAATCAGCTTATATGAAAGCGCATTTTTAACATGTTTCTTGCAAACTTAGCTTTCTCTGCCTAAAACCTCTCCACTTTAAACTTAAACCTATCCTTTTGAATGCGTTTAAACAGAAAAAATATACCAGGAAGTCTTAATTAATTTAGGATTTCGCTTCTAGATTAATTATTAAAATTCTCACGATTTTCAAGAATTTGTTCATCTCGATACGTAGATACAGAATAATTTATTACTCGGTAATTCTGCTGAAATTAATAAATTTTAGATGGCACAAATCATGAACTTTCGAGGTTTTAATCTGCTTAGGGAATTGAAAAGGATGATTCACACGTTAATTAAAGGACTGCATTTAAATTTTAATTACGATGTGGAACAACAATGTGTTGGTGGTGACGGTATTCATAATCCGCAGTTAAGTCATCTATTAAATTTGGAATTTGAAGGGCGACATTTGACTGCAGTTGCAATGTTGAAATTGGAAATTTTGCCCCGTGGGTTTTGAAATGAAACTGCCTTCGAACAAACTGAACCCATTTTCGATTTACGAATGTATTTGCTCGGAGAAGTTTCAAAAAGAATGCGATACTGAATGGAATTCTTATCTTACATAATGAATTGTTTAAGAATTTCAGAGAGTTCGAAGTCTTAAGAAAGGACGAATTATAAATTTTTATGACAATACCGACTTTAAAATGCAATATCTCTCCTGCGAAGTCAATCCTAAAAGCATTTAATTAAAGCACAATACATGTAAGAGAACAATTAAATGATTTAAAAGCGGATATTTCTGTACATTTCTTCTCTAGAATAAGGCAACAGGTACTGAAGTTTCATGCTTGTTTCATTTTGTTTTAAAAAACAATGTATGTGTCAAATTTTGAAATATCCACACATAAGGGCGATAGAGAACTGTAGGCATATAAAAATCAAAACATGATAAAGAACTGTAGGCACGTGGAATTCTGTGTGATGAAGAAATCTGGGGGCATAGAATTTAATCCATACAATTTAATGCGTAATAGAGAAAGCTGGGCATACAGAATTCTCTCTCTATGCATGATTCTAGAGAATTCTAGGCTCTTGTGTGAAACGGCGATCATACGCATTTAATACTAGTATGCTGATATAGTGAAATCACACACACACAATGCAGTTTTTAAAGATAATTTTCATCTTGTAAGATATTATTACCCTTCTCAGGATAACACAATTATCAAATAATGGTCAACACACAAAGCCACGGGGGTGATATTTTGTGAGTTTTTCGTGGGTTCCCCCCCCCCCACGAAAAACTCGCCCCACTGACTTTGCGTGTTGACCACTATTTCGCAAATGTGTTAGTCCTGAAAGGGATAATAATATCTTACATCCTTATATACGGAGAAAGAGAGCGTTGTTCCTGTCCTCGTTGGTCTAGCGGTCAAGGCACTCCGGGCTCAAGAAAAGTAACTCTGGTTCGATTCCAGGATGGGGATGATATCTCTTTTCCTTCTATGCCAAAAAAGCTCCAGTATGAGCTAAAGAACGTTAGTGTTAACTTAATTAATTGTAATTTTCATATTGTTTTTCAAGAGTATAACTATCTGAATAGGCGTCTTTCATTAAAAAATTACAATTGATTGCATTTTGTATGTCATTTGCCCCTGTAAGTTAAACAGAAAACAATGAAGTTTCTCCATAGACATATTCAAACTTTGGTGAAATTGGAAATTTTACGAAGTAGCAGGGAAGGAATTTTCATACGAAAGGTTAATCACTAGTAAAACATCAAATAAATCATCCAAACTTTCCGACGCATCTAACAGTAAATGCGAACCAGCTCATGCCTGGTTCGAAATGTCATCGAATTTATTTTTAACTAAGAACTTTACTAATTATTTTAATTATTTAATATCTTACATACTGTCGTTATCAGTGCATCAGGTGTAGGCTTCGGTCTCCGCGATGTCAAGGTTCACGAGGGACCTAATGTTATTTAAACGTTATTTTAAGCCAATTTATTTACAAAAATATCCGGAAAATTTGTATTACTGATCCCAAAAAATTTTATCACTGATAAACCTATATATTGCAGATGATAAACTTCCAGCTAGGTTGTAGCCAACCTGGGTCCCGTGGTGAGAGGACAGCCTCATACTGGAAAACATTTTATTTTTTCAAAACGAATTATTGTATAATTTTGTTTTAAAGTTTTAGCTTATAATTTTTAAGTTACCTTGCACACGATAATGGAAATCCTTTTTTAATATTAAAATTGTATTCGAAACAGTTCCATGGCCGATCTTGTATATATCATGTTTTTAAAAAAGATTTAAGCCACCATTTCGTCTGCAGTAAGAAGAAGGGGAGTTGTAAGTTTTAGTATACTTCTACAGAAGTTTTAAATGCAGTATTTATTTTAAGACTTTTATTCATTAATGTTAAATATTGTTTAGCTTGATTCCATTGCTAAAATGACATGTTCACATAAACCATTTTGAATATTAATTATATATTACATATATGTTGTTTCGTGTCTTAACTTTACCAAAGCATGCAGTATTAAGAATTGGTTACCTCCAGCAAAACATTTTATGTCTATATTATAGATATTTATTGTTCTGTATTTTTTAAAAATACCAATGAAATATATCAAAACACTAAGGAATTTTAAGCGCCCCTGTAAAGAGAGTTATGCTACGACCCTGACTTCTAAGAAAAAGTCATGATTTATTGACTGAATATATCACGAGGGCCACATTCTTTAGGGACGCATAAAATACCGCTACTGGATCCAGCAACAATTTGGGCCCATTTAAAAGAAGAGTTTGTTTGCTACTTGTTATAAAATAGCTTTTTCAAAGAGTTTGGCGTTTCTGTTCCCATATCACTAATGATCATAGCCCTGTCTTTATGTTCCATAGCTTATTTCAACTTGGCTGTGTGGTGTGTGGAAATGCAACCACCTTCAAACTACACGCTACCTGCGTGGGAGTGTAATTTCTAACAGATTAGTCTTGACTGTCCAGTTCCTATTCACAAGTTACAGACAGGGGAAAATGGGGAAAATTGAGGAGCTGGGGAAGATGACGAATTGTATTTATTTTAAATATTTATCACTATATGGTAGTCCTGGTACTGCGTAGTCGAAGAAGAAGAACTTCTTTATGTCCTGAGAAATGGCAACCTTCTTACCACTCGTCGTTTTGATGTGAGTGAAGATTATAGTTTTTACATGCTTCAAAGTTTTCTGTTAACCTTCTGGAAAGTTGAAGATAAGCTATAGATTTATGTGATAACTGTAAAATTATTTTAATTGTGATATTAGCTTAGTTTAGTAGTATTGAAGTTTGCACTTTTTACCATTTTTGCCATGAACAAAAAAGTCATTGATGTGAAATACTAAGAGGCACAGTTAGGAGTAACTTGGCGAATTCGTCATCTTGCCCCATTATATGAATATTGGGGCAGCTTGACGAATTCGTCATCTTGTCCCATGATATGAATATTGGGACCTTGTCCAAGTTTTCAATACTTGAGGTAAATTATTATTACTTTTTTATTAATAACTTATTTTATTAATATAGGTACCTAATTATATTTATTATTATAATAATTTATATTCTCATTGTCCTTATTACATTATTTCATGTTAGCCTATTCTAAGGCAGCATCAATGGGATCAGTGGCTATAAACGGATATCAAGCATCAGAAATCGCACCATTCAATAGACACATTTTCAGTGATGCTGATTTTGCAGAAAGGACAGAAAGGACCGAAGAACACGAGGAAGAATACATTCAAGAAGTGTGTGATCCAATCTATGAGCAGATTGATGCAGAGGAAGAAACGTTGCACGAACATGACTCTAGTACGACTGTTCAATAACCTATGGCCCTTCCCTGGGCAGTCCGGCCCCCTCTTACTCAGCGAGCAAACCCCAAGCAAAAACGCACAGCAAAATCGACGGCAGTTTTAAAAGCAACACCTCAGAAAGAGACTTCACTGTTAATAAAGGCTAAACGGCTAGCTGCGAATAAGAAAATAACAGTTACAAAGAGAAAGCTGAATTTTGTAAAAGCTGTTAAAAGGAAAACTGTAAAAACTATGCACAAAAGCTCATCTGCTGCAAATTCATTTAACCGTTCTGGATAGAATGAGAGCTACACTGATCCTCCGCAGGAAGATTGAATTCCAGTGTAAAGTATGCCGAAAATGGTGGCACGATCTCTGCACAAACGATGAGCAAGAGGGCGACTACATTTGCGATCGCTGCTAAAACGCTTTAGGGAAGTATGAGTTGCGAATTGTGTTCCCTAACTTGCCCCCATATGGTTCGTCATCATGCTCCTGATATTGGGCAAGACAATGAATTATTATTTTTTTTTAATATTATGTAGTTGCAGTTTTCTTATTTTAATGTAAGTTGTCCCTCAGATCTGTCATAAACCCAAGTATATCATAAAAATATGTTCCCAAAGCAAAAACTGTTTCTTAAAATTGCATCTTCTTAAAACGGTCGTCAACTACCCCACTGTCCTCTATTCCAGTTTTCTGCATTGTTCTTATAATTTTCAAACTACGCGATTTTTCATATTTTATGCATACATACGTGCTTCTCACATTCTTGTAACGTAACAATTGCATGAAATATTTTATGTGCACTATATTTTGTTCGAAATGTTTCGATTACGAGACTACAATATTACAAGAACTGTTAATTTCGTTAACACTTCTTTGCATGGAAAGTGTCCAACTGCCTAAGTAATCTCTTGACTGTCTGATTGGTGCTTTTGCAAAGAAGCCAGTTCTCCCAACAAGCATTTGCCTTCTAATTCTCTTCCTTCCAAACCTATCACCTACATGTTAAAATTCCTAATTTACTCAGTCATCAGGGGCGTAGCTACATATAGCAAAAGTAAGCAGTGCTTAGGGGCCCTAGTGAATTGGGGGCCCTATTTCGGTAGGGCCTATAAACAGTTGAAAGTAGAGGCTTACTTGACGATCGGGAACACTGATGGACATCTTCTCATCCACACATTGAAGATAAAAAAAAAGCGGGTTGCTTATCATAAAGATCTCTTTAGGGAATAGTCAAATGCCCCATCTGTCTGTACTGACAAATGACCACCAGAAACACACGGCTTGAATTAGCAACATTTTTGAACGGCTGAAAAACTACCCAGTTTAGCTACTTAGATCATAATCATGGAAAATCTAAAGGATCAACGTGGGCGCAAAACGCCCTAAGTAATTACACAAAGGCTATATGGATGATGGGTAAAAAATAGCTTGTGGTTTAATTTTGCATGACTAAATTTGATTTACTCGATGGCACTCTAAACCCCTCTTACCACAACTAATTCTTTCGGACTGAAGAGAAACTGTAGGTTTATTGACCAAGCAATGATACCACAAGCCTCAAGTTTCCCAATCACATAAGAAACACATACACGGTGGTTAAAAGTTGCTTGATTAATTTCAATTGTTTTGTTAAAGCATTCTCGAGAGAGCAATTGACATACAAAAAAATGCAAGTGCAGTGTTAGTTAATTCTTGGTATAATAATAGCATGAAATGTAAAATTAAATTAATGAAATTTTTAGCGAAAGATGGATGAAAAATGAAAATTGTTTAAAATTAAAATACAGTTGAACCTCGTTAACGGAAACACTCACGGTGACAAAATGTTCATGTTAAAAGTAGTTTGCGTTATCCGAATAGAACACCTAGGATCGTATTAACAATAAGAGTTCATTAATGAGATTCATGAAATATTCCGTGTGAAAAGTAATTTATGCTAAAGGTGTTCGCATTAATGAGGTCCGACTGTAATGGAATTTTTAGCTATAAAAATGTGTTGAAAGTGAAACTGGTTTAAAATTAAACTGATGAAATTTTAAGTTGTAAAAATGGATGAAAAGTGAAAATAGTTTAAAATTAAAGTGTATATATGTATTGGGGAACTTTTTTTATTTACCAATATATTCAGTTTTTTGTATTAGATATATTTTTAATTTAAAAAAAGAAGAAAAGATGCAAAAAATAATGTTTTGCAAATGAAGTAATTAATTAATTATCAGTCGTTATCAAACTTGATGACTGATTCTACTTAGATTTTAGTATAATTTAAAATAGAAATTAAATATTCTCATCTTCTCAATGTGATGTACCAAAATAATACTTATATTTCAGATGGGTTTTTAGAATGAAAATGCTATTCCAAAAGTAATGCAAAAAGTCATTTTTTGGGAGAAAATTAACAAATCATGATCAAATTAGGAACTATTTTTGAAATAATATTTACCATTTGGTACATTACAAGAAAAATTTATAGATTATAAAACACTTTTAAAATTTTGTAAATATGGTTATTAGAACCAGAAAAGTTTACTGTAAAACGTGTATGATCGTATGGTCTTCAAAATTAATTTTCTAGAGAAATGATTAAAATTTACGTACTTAATTTATATATATTGAAGAATAAAATCTATCTATTGGTAATATTTTTTGTTGACCTATTTTATCATAAAGTAAACTTATAAATTAATTTCATAAATTTTCTTAATGAAACTCATTTATGTAACAATTAACTTCTAAGAGAAGAAACCTATATAAAAATGTGGGCGTGATTTATATATATGATAATAACTGAAAAAAAAAGTAAATAAAAATTCAGAAAAACAAATGTAAATTTTAAAACTATGGATTTATTAAAAGTATCCCCCTTAATCCTTTCGGATTTTGAAGTTTCACTTCAAAAAAAATTTTTTTACCAGTATATTTATTTAAAGTGATTAATGATGGAGACACCGAACTTTTCATTGATCCTTATAATCCCTTCCTTTCAAAGGTTGGATTGTCGCTGCTACCGTCTTGGTAAACAACCTTTGTCTACTATCTTGATGGTATCTTGACTGTCATCGATTATCCACCATCTTAAGAAAGAATTTATAGATGGTAGTTTTATACGAGTATGTAAAACCAAATAAACGCACACACGTTTTATATATTACGTATATATATGTTTTACATATTTACAAGTTTTGACGAGTTTCTTATTTTTTCGATTTTTTTTCCAAGTAGCTTTTCAGGGCAGCATTATCGTCTTTCCAGGTTATTGGTAAGATTGTACCTTCCATTTGGTGAGTATAGGCTCTTATGTAGAACGCAAAATGCTTAAGGACGTGCGTTAAATAAAATGTTCAACAATGTTTCAAGAAATTTTCGATATATGAGAAATCTATGTAGTTTTTGGAAGTATAAATCCACTGAGAAGAATTAGTCAGTGCCGGATTAAGGTTTGTATAGGCCCGTAGGCGGGGCAGATGCAATGACCAGTAGAGAATGTAGTCCTCGCGATATTTAGTCAATAATGCGTTTTTCTATGAAGTTCAGTATCTTCAATATCCGAGTTTATCAGCAATGGAAAATTTATCGGACACTTGTAAATAAACAAGATTCAAATTCATGCGCTTCGTTGGGCCCAAAAACTGCGAGGGGCCCAGGTTTGGGACTAGTATCTAATAACCTGGTATACTATTTGGCTTATATGTTAACTCGGCACTGGTATTAGTCATCCCTGGATGTGGATATCATTTTTCTAGTTTGAACAATTTTACACATTTTTAATATATAAGTTAATTTTGGTTTCTCTGAAACCGATGGTATGAGATGGTTTTTATTTACTATAGAATTCCAAAGCGTAGTATATTAAGAGGCGATTAGAGGGAATTTTATGATGGTATGCAATACTTTGACAACTGTCATTCTTAGTATTGCAGTGTGTTTGTTGGCAACACGCTGTACTAAGATTGCATGGTAATTGTTTGCTTATTTTATATATATATATGTTTATTTCTAGCTACGGTATTTAAGCTAGATGAAAATAGTAACAATGGTGGCTGCAGCTAGTTTAAATTGGGGACACAAATAGCAGAAGTGATGTCTAATATAAACATCACTCAACATCAGTTCAAGAGAAAGTGAAAATACTGAAAACACTGGACAAGAAGTTTCTGTGGAAACTGTACAACACACACACATATATATATATATATAGTATTAGTTCATAAACTGCATATGGCATAAAAACCAAGAAGGTAAAATAAAAAAAATAAAGCTAGTAAAATGCTGAGATGAAAAGAATAAAGCAGGAAGTTTTAATAGAGACAACTTGATTGAATTTTTACGGGATTTAATCAGAGGGTTCAGAGAAACATACTTTCTTGACCAAACAAAATCTGAAATGAATTTGTACTTATAGGAGCAAAAATAAAAAAAATTGTGCAATTAATTTAATTTAAAAGACGTTATAATAATTTAAAAACAACGTTATTAATAGCTATTTCGATAGATCAATGACTACCCTCGTCAGAGCATAGAGACTTCTGTTTACTTTCGTGCTGTTGGTCGGTGTTGCCATTACATTGGCTAGAAACTTGATTGGGTGGAGGAGTTAGGTGTATTGGTGTTGTCGTCTCTAGCCATGAGACATAAAAGTTTTTTTCCCATGTTGAGGATGTGTACACGGCTTACCGTAAATTCGCTAAAGTTCTTCCCCGATGTGCTTCAACTGTTATGCAAGCAAAACGTGGAACAATTAACTACTAATTATCAGAAGAAATATATTTTTCCAAAAATATTATAGTGTTCAAACACTTTTGATATAGCAATACCGTTTATTTATGGACATTCATCGAGTAGAAACATTTGTCAGTAAAGATGGGGTTATTATGGAAATAGAAATTGTGTCAGGAATTTTTTTTTATCTGACTGTGAAAGTGGAGTTATTGTATGTGAGGATTTTACGTTAAGAGATTTACTATGCTATGTATAACAACAATTGCGAAAAGATTAAAAATTTAATCAATTGGGTAGTACCGTAAAATTTTCCGAAGACCTTTATATCGATTTTTGCTACAAAACAAAAGGTAATTTTCGAGCTTTTCTCTTTTGTTCTGATTTTATCAAGATTGTTTTTTTCTTTCTCATTTGATTTAAACCAAGATTGCGTGGATTCTATTTCTGTCACAATAAGCTTAAAGATGGAATTTCCGTTTGTGTGGTTTTCCTTGCGGTTCCTCGGATTTCCGACTCAAGGTTTTTTTGAGTGGAAATTAAATATTTCCTTGCATCACGCTTCACGGAATTTTGCCTTTTCTCGACATTTAATTTTTTGACTCGATAGAGAAAGATGCGACGTGTTTTTATCATGCAGACACCTGCTTTTGTATATTTTGGGAAGAAGACATTAAAATTAAAATCGTTTTTATGTTTTATCCAAGGGTTCGGAAACGAATGATATAAATTTTTCTTTTTAGAATTTATTTATGCATAACATCTACAAAAATGAAATACATTGGATACAAGTTAATTTTTTTTGTTGGCGGGATGTTGTTCCATATGTCTATTCCATAATAATTAATATTGTTTTTACCTATGTTGGTTCTTATTTTTGTTTTATTTAATTCTTTCTTGTTTCTTATATAATTATGTTTATTTTCACTTATTTTAATCAAAATTAGGTGTTTATTTTCGTATAATCTTTCGTAAATATATAATGCTACTTTTAAAATATGTATATTAGTTATGTTTAATATTTTGTTTTCGTAAATCAGTTTATCTTTATGCTTACCTGTTTTGAAACATAATTTTTGATATGTTTTATCAAGTAGTTTATTGAGTTTAGTTAAATTTGTTTGGGATAAATTTCCCCATACTATATTTCCGTAATTTATATGACTAAATATTAATGCGTAGTACAAAATTTTTGTATTTAATATTAGTAATGAATTAAGTTTTGTTAGAATTCCATTAGATCTAATTTTTTTCTCAATATCAAACATTTTTAGGTTGCAGTTTAATTGATCTTCGATTGTTAATCCAAGAAATTTAATTGAGTTAACTCTCTCTAGGATGTTATCGTTGAATTTTATTTTGTTAGGTTGATTAGTAAATTTTTTATTTTTAGTATGGAAGATTATATATTTTGTTTTATTTGTATTTATTATTAAGTTGTTGTCATTAAACCATTGTTCACAGGATGTTAACTTTGTATTTGTGTTATTAATTCTTTGATCTATGTTATTTCCATTTGTTAACTAGATGATATCGTCAGCAAATAACAGGAGTCCCCCATCAAGATTTATTAAGTAATTTATTGCGATTAAAAAAAATAACGGTCCGAGGATTGTTCCCTGAGGAACATCTAATTTGTTTATCAATGATTTCGATTGAATATTCTCAATTTTAACTATTTGTTGTCAGTAGTATATCAATATTCTGCATAGTACTAGTTATGTAGCTATCAATCAATTTATACACGGGGACTCTTATACCGTAATTAAGTAATTTTGTTCTTAAGATATTTCTGTTAATTAAGTCAAACGCTTTGCTCAGATCGAAAAAGATCGATAAGTAATTTTTTTCCCATATTTTTTTTTGAATGTTATTAATAGTTTTTAATAGGATTTCAACCTCATGCGCCCATGAGCGTGCACGGATGAAACCTGTGCCAAAGTGTCGCTTAGGTGAGGGGGAAACAAAGTTGTCAATAATAACTTCTTTCGGGAATTGTGCGGTTCTAAGACATGGAACAAAATAGGTCCTAAGCTTGTTTCAGCCATTTTGCATGTTCTAACTTGGGCTTTTTCAGTGTGAAACCTGTAGAGAGGTACCGTAGACCGTGTTTCAAAGATATATGTACTATTAGAGGCGTTATAGCTCAGTTAGAACAAAGTTCCAAATAAGAAATGCTTTTTTAGTACGGTTCCCCCCCACCCCCCACCCGATTTGTTTGCCATGTCAACTTGAAACATTATTTCAATTTCTACACTTGTTTTTCACACCACTTGCACTTCTGACGAAGTAGGGCGTTCATCGTCAGAGCTTTCAAAACAACGTTGTGGAGTTTGAGGTACTCTACCGGCATGTTGATTCTGTCAAGATGTCTCCTAAGTCCTTAATACCATAAAATGGTCATTAAGTGGGCACAGCATCCGACTGTACGCAACCCATTCTTGCACTGGCAGCAGCAGTATCCAATTATGGAATCTGTGCCGTCTTTAGACTTATCCACAAAATATATACAAAATACTTCGTTCCATTTCGATGTCGTTATTGTATTCGTGCACGTACCACCAAAGGTTCATCAGCATTTATATTGAATGACGCTAGAAGTAGTGGAGCCGCATGCGGAACGACTTCAATATAGTAACGCCCGGTCATCCTTAACGTGTTCGGCATAATATGAGTGCGCTTGTTTGATCTGGTATGTCCCAAGTGCAAGGAGACGTAGATTTTCGTACGGAAGTGTTGGAAAATCTGGCAAAGTGTCTCCAGACATTCTTTGAAAGCTCGCACTTTGACGATTCAGATGCCGAGCAGCAACAAGTTCAGCCACCTTATTTGGCTCATTGATCTTAGCTAATATCAGTTCTGCAATAGTGTCTTATTCACCTTCGTCGGATTCGATCTTTTCGAAGAAAGCGTTAAGTACAGCGGCAGCGACTATTAAATATTCACGTAAGTGCGGTGTTGACGTATTTTGCTAGACAATACGAAAATACCCGAAGACTTGTTTTATTCTGTCGTTGCAGGCCTCTATAATGAAACGACACTTGGTGACGAGACGAGGTCTATTAGCCTGCTCTCTACTTAGCTGCGCTTGCCCAGTATTTATGAAATGGGGCATGAACCTCGAATCCTAAGTTTTGGAGAGGTGTAATTGCGTCTCGAAACCCTCTGTCTATATGAAAGACGTCTCCACCTTTAAAATAGTTCCTTGTGTGACCTTGGAATACGCGTCGCGTTATACTGGCATCATTTTGGTTTCCAGAATAGAGCCCAAATACAAAAGTATGTAGCCGTTTGATATCACTGCTAAAAATGGCTTCAGTAGATTCTTGTGTTTTTGCATACTATATGTTTGCCGCCGGAAGCCGTAGTTGGAGCTTTTCTGGATATAAACGTATGTTCCATCTCATATTGTTACCGCTTTATCTTGCTCCTGACAAAACAGTGCTTCTGCTGCCAGAGAGGTATTCTCCAGTACCACATCACGGCTAAAGATCTCAAAACCTAAGTACCTAGGTATAAAGTCTTCGTGCAAAACTGATTTAGCTTTAGACATCATCCTCTCTGCAGTAGCTCTAGGAAGCTGGAAAAGCCGGCTAATTTAAATCAAACGTCTGTTTCCTCGGTTCGGAGTTTAGCTATAAGTAGTGCTACTGCTGTGCATGGTCTTTCTACGACTTTTATTTCGGCGACTTTTCTACTTCGCCATTTCGTGGTACCATTTCTTCGAGTTCCAAGAACTGCTCCCGTGTGATTCCGAGCCACTGAAATACCACAGTGTCGGGCATTTCTTCAAAATAATCGAAGTTGAAGCACACTTCTCCTATTACACGTGCCTTTTCGATATTCAGCTGCCTTAGAGAGCCTATCATATCCTCTACTTGCTCCGTGGTAAAATCGTGCAACACGTTTTCCGATGGAAAAGAATCCCACCGGTTTGTGTTATGTTGCTGGCAGATACGAGCCCTTCAGGTACGTAAAAATTTAAATCAACAAGTACACCATCTCTTGTCTTTTTGGATACGCGGAAAAAATGCTCACCACTACAGCCTAAAACACAGTGATGATGTGTTTGTGCTCACGTCCCACGCTTAACTGTACCATGTGAGATGCCTGAGCTGATGTTGAAGCTTGGTCGCTCTCTACTGGTAGCCGCTGGTAAGCTATAAAACAGGCGTGACACATAAAATCTGCAGCAGTTGGTACTCCTTGCGGAACTTGTCTTCTTCCTCTTGTACGTGGTACTTTTCGCGTTTCTAGCACAAAATGTAGCAACAAGTCCTCTTCTCCGGCAAGCGCGTGTTTACATTCCCTTGCAGGGGATCTGCCATCGCCAGCTCAGACGTTTGTCCCACTGGTAGCTTGTTGACCTTCATCACCAGATCCGGGGACACTCCCGTGATCTGGGGCCCCAAATCGGGGGGACGTACCAAAAACGCATTTTTCATTTAGAACTTCGTTCTGAGCTATAACGATTCTAGTAGTACATATATCTTTGAAATACTGTACCTCTCTACAAGATTCGTACTGGAAAAGCCCAAGTCAAAACATGTAAAATGGCTGAAACAAGCTTAGGACCTATTTTGTTCTATATCTTAAAACAGCTCAATTCCTGAAAGAAGTGCCCATTGACAACTTTGCTTCCCCTCACCTAAGCGACAGTTTGGCACAGGTTTCATCCGTGTACGCTCATGGGCCATTTTGGGCATCCTCCTTTCACGATTCAAATAAAAATGTACTTTATGAATAAGATGTTCTCAAACACATTTTTTTCTCATTAAATATCGTTTTTAATTAACTGAATGTACATAACATGTGCTAGATTTACTAAAAATGAAGAGCCCGAGATTAGGAGAAAGTATATTTAAATATAATGTACCATATACTGTATAGTTCGTGATTATTTACTACACATTCTCTCTATAATCAATTTGAGTGAGTTTTAAGACGTAAGGTCAGCAAGTGCCATGATCCGTTGAGACCTACATTTTTCAAAGAATCTGATCATCTTAAGGCCTCATCTTTTTTCCCTTACCACGAATTTATGCTATACGAAATGTGCCCAGTGTTATTATTCCTAATGTAATACTTCATTAATTTCCACTTACTGAATCGAACGCTTTGATAACATCTCTAATAGATAAGAAAAAAGGCAAATTATTGACCTAATAAACGACTTTGAGGACAAAAACACTCAAGGTTGTTATTGGCTGTCTTTTATTATTTTCCATGGAATTCAAATGATGGAAGTAACAAAATTACACCAAGACACAACACGGTTTTTGAATCAGTTGGATGTTCGAAAAATCAAAACAAAGTACTCTTGCGTTCGTATGTGTTTCTACGGCGCAAGGACAGTAAAGTGTCAAGGTGCGACTGGCCCTACACTTTTCCGAGGAATCTGAGTCTCTGGTGTCAAAGGACTCAAACCCTGAATTGTGGTGGACAGGAAAAGAGCACACATTCTATGATGCCACTTGCAGTCGAATCCAGGTTTATGGCACGAAAGAGGAACAACTTATTTACCCCTATGGAACTATAGGATCTGCATTTTTCGGAGGAATTCGAATCTCAGTGGTGAATGAAATCAGATCCTGAACAACAGTCACCAATTAGTCTGTAAACGCTCTTTTTTTTGGCATCACTGGAGGTCCTATATGTATTCACGTCACGCTAATTATATGTGTTGCTACGACGCCAAAGCAGCACACTTTCTTTGTGCTTATTAATAATTTTGTAATAGAGTGGAACCTGGTAAAGTGATCACCTTTGTAAATTGACCACCTGCATAAAGTGACCACTTTTTATGAGGCAGAACTGGTACGGACTTCGTCATGCCTATAACAAAGTCTGTCGCGTATAGTGACTACCTGTCTAGGGTAACCATTGCAATCCAGTCCCAAAGGTGGCCACTTTAGACAGGTTTTACTGTAATAAAATCTGACTAACGCTAAACGAATTTGAGATAGAACGGTTATTTCTTAATCAATTAGCTCTGGAGCTTACAAAATGTCGTTTAAAAGTAGAATGAAATTGGAAACATTACTATTGATATGTAGGGTTACTGTATAAAGAGAATGTGGTCAGAATGGATTAAAAGAACCACAATAGAAAATAATTCAAACTGGATAACTTTATAGGATAAATAGGATTGAGGATGCAAATATCACGCATGTGCTGTAGTTGCAAAGACCAAGCATTTACTGGAGTTGAAGATTTCAACGTGAGTGTCTGAGTTTTGAATTTTAACTCAGGTACTTGTGTTTCGACTTTTAACGCGAATGCTTGAGATACAAAGTTTAACAAATGTGCTTCCTGGTTAACAAGTTTAATACCTCTACATTTTAATTGCCCTGGTTTTATCTTCAGGCCATCTGCAGAATCCATATAAATTTACAGCAATGTAGTTTCTTTTATTTAGATGAGGCTATATTTAGCTTTCCATTCCAAAGTTAAGTTACTTAAGAAAAAGCTTTTAAAGGATTCTGCAGCTGTCTATTTAGTCATTTGCACAAATCCTTATATCTCAATGGTAGATTTAAGTCACCTGGAAGAGCAACGAGGAATTCTAAGAATAGATATTCCAGTAATGGAAATTTAACGACAATTCCATCTTTATCTTTTCAACAAAGGATTTAACGACTTTTCAAAATGCACCTATTTGAAGATTACTAATAAAAGCATTAAACAAAAGACGTTCGCTGTCACAGATCTTGGGATTTCCTTATTTTGAATAACAATTATTTCATCGATTGCTAAACGTCTGAAACGTCACATCAGTTCTCTAGTATAAATGAACTAACATCAGCTATTAAATTAAATAACAATATAAATCAACGTTTATTGGCGTAGTGATACCAGCGCAGATGTTATGGCGTGATTAGATGGTGAAACGTTCGAAAGAAAATAAATATTTCTGCGTTCGGTGGGACCTGAACCTACAACCTTCCACTTGCCTGGTGGAGGCTTTACCATCTGAGCTATGAACAATATCCAATCCCTTATGAACGTATATAAAGACTTTACTGTTTACTTTTAAACATCTTTAATTGCTTTACTTTTAAACGCAGCTATATTTTAGTGACAGCATTTGTTTTAATGTTCTAGCCATATTCCTAATAAGTAAGATGACATACTTCTGATGTATGCACATTTCAGTCAGAAACTAAATTGACACTCCATATATTTCTCAAGCAACACCTGCATGAGGATTCGTGGACTTGAATTTCGCGGTTGCTTGCGGTGCTCATGAAACCAGCAATTCATGGTATTTATATAAATCGAACACTACGATAGTGGAAGGTCGTGGGTTCAGGTCCCACCGAAGGCAGAAATATTTTTTTTTAGAACGTTTCACCATCTAATCATGCCATAATATCGGTGCTGGAATCACTACACCAATAAACGTTGATTTGTATTGTTGTTTAATTCATGGTATGTCAGCAAGAATAGTAAACCTTTTTCTGAAATATGATAATTATCTGATCTTGGTAGTTAACTGACCTTGCTTTAGAATTTATAATAGTAAATGAAAGGGGCTATGAATTTTGTTAAAATGAAATGAGTATTTTGTATGTTCAGGAAATCTCAAGTATTAATACATGAACAATATTTTAAGAACAGATCAAATACATAAGTAATATTTTCAGGTATTAATTAAAACTACCTTCGAATTAATTATTTTAAAGAAGTTTCATACTGGACTAGATACTCTGGGTCCTAGAAAAAATATTTCTTCCCTGTACAGAACAAACAATTATATACACTGATGGACAAAATTAAAGGAACAAATAGAGAATGTTGAATAAATTTTAATGCTAATAGCAATCGATAACATGGAATAACAATGGCTATTAAAAGGTTAATTAGATGTCATCAATTTTCTTCTCGTTTGGAACGTTAATGAAACACAACTAATGGGAACGCACGAACAGAACACGAAGTTGGGGAGAATTTACTTGAAATAATATAATGAATATATAAAGAAGAGTGGTGATAAAATAGTATTATAAAACTTGACAAGCAATGACACAGCATGTGTGGCATACCCTATCACCATGATGTTTTGGTTTTTCCTAATGACTACACACGCTGAAAAGCGCGTTTACCTGTTGCAAAGGAGACTTCAGGAGAAACTGCAGAAACAAGTTCCAGTATTAGTTGAGAACGATCTTAAATTTGTGAAGAGGAGGAAGATTTTAAGTTGATAATCTTAAGTTGATAATTTTAAGTTGATAATGAAGAGGAAGATTTTAAGTTGATAATCGCGCTCCTCAGGGTACATTTTATTGAATTTAGGTTGTAAAACCTTTAATGTATGCCCATATCCAGGGGGGATCTTGGGGACCAGTCCCCCCCTCTCCGAAACTCAATTTTTAATGGGACTTAGCTAAGGCCTTGCCTGCTGTGATTGTATTGATAAATGCTGTCAAAAATTTTGAAAACCCGAAATTGAATCTTAACTACTGCCCTTCTCTAATGCCTCTCCTTTCGGCGAATATCTTTCGATTGCAGATAAGCAATAATAGACTGAGCGCTATGAGAACTAGGATTGTCTTCCATAAACTAAAAAAAAAATTATGCTCAATAATTTCCTTAAAGAGTTACATATAAGGCTCAAGAACTTTCTGCCTGTACTTCTTAGCATATTTGAAGTTCTTAAACAATGCCCAACTGAAGTTCTAAATCAGTGCGCTAACTGCAGTTCTTAATCAACGGTAATAAAGTATTGAACTTTAACAAGGATTGGAGTTTTAAATAAACACTTAAAAAGTTCTAAATCAACACTAGTTGAAGATTTAAATATAAAACAATTAAGATCCTAATTAAATTCAGGATTCTTTACATGGTTTTTGTGAAACATCGATATGGGTTCCGCGAAAATTCGACATCAAATTTTTGCGAAACCTACATTTTGTGTACCAAAAGGCAAGCTCAGGTTTCACATTAGAAATTTGTTTCGAACGTAACGCTTCCTTAACATGTATTTATTAATACTCTATGTTGCGGTTTTCTGCTTAAAGGTATGAATTTATTTTAGTGCATGAATGCAAACTTTCTTGCCACGTCTCTTAAAAAGGCAGTTTGAACCTAGATTTTTTTTCTATCTTTAATAAGCTTTTTATGTTATATAACAAGGTTTATTTTTGGTAAACCAGCTATCAGAAAAAAATATATTGCGCTTTCCTTATGAACTATAAGTTTATGAATAACGAAGACGGATATTAATAATGGCGTATAATAATTACTATGTTGGGTTTTCCCCTTCGAAGATGAATATATGTAAATACATGTATATACATGATGTATGTAATATATAATACATATAAAACATGATATATGTAAATATGCATATGGAACATGATTATATAACACAGATTAAACATGTTACATAGGGTGTCTCAGCACCAGGGTTACAAACTTCTATGAGGGGTAGGGTACACCTAGATGACTCGGAATCACATAGCAATGGTGATCGCAAACCACTCACAGCGCTAGTTCTAAAACCGTCCAGCATGCACAAATAGTGACAACCAGTGCGTGAAAAGCGCCAGATAAATCTAAGGTCAGCTGCTCAAGTGCATAGATGATTAGGACATCGCATTTTGCGCTTCTCATGCACTGGTTGTCACTATTTGTGCATGCTGGATGGTTTTAGAACTAACGCTGTGAGTGATTTGCGACCAGCATTGCTATGTGATTCCGAGCCATCTAGGTGTACCCTACCCCTCCTGAGGTTTATAACCCTAGTTCTGAGATATAGAACATATACATATAGAACATCAATATGTGTAAATATATGTAATTTAAAAATATACTATTTTAAGTGTTTCGCAAAGGGAAGAGGTTGAGAAACGTTGGATTCAAAGTCTCTGGTAATCAAAGTTTAAATTTTGATGGACTCTTAAATAATGCTCAGTCTAAAAGAGCTTCAAATCCAATCGCGTTGATTCAAAATTGAAAAATTTTATTTGGAATGCTAAACGAAGGAAAGCTATTTATGGACTTCAGAATTACTTCAATAAATATCGTGTCTGGCAGACCCAGATTTTGAATTTAATACTAACATACCGAAATTTCTCATCAGACTGCAAAGCATTTTGAAACATCGCGTATGGAGTTTAATTATTAGATTACATCCAGTGAAGTAACGTATTAATCATAAGCAAGCATAGGATATGTCGTCAATAAAGAATTCTATTAATTCATGCCAATTTAAATTTTATAGGAAAGGTAAATGATCGGTGCTACCACCAAGCAATGAATAACATTTAAGTGAAATATTTGGCTTTCTCATTAGAAAGGAACGGTGCACAATAAATTCAAATTTATTCAAGCCTTACGAAGATAAAATTTCTCTTCAGATTTAAATGATTTTGTTGATGTTTTGTTGTTTATCTTTATTTTATTCACGGCAATTATAATTTAATAAAGTGGTGCACATATAAAGAATAAAGAAATAGTAACAAGAAAATAAACAGTCTGGGCAGAAGATTATATGTCAACTCTCATTTTAACAAAAGTGTGATGTTGAGAAACGGGACGTTTTGGGAGCCAATTGCTCCCTTTTTCAATTGAGAACAAAATTTCCCGAAAGGTCATTTTTTTTTAAATTTTATATCCGTGTCAAAATAACAGTTCTTAACAAATGGGAAGTCATTACGTTTTTAAACCATAGTTATATGCGTCTGTGTGTATTTTGCATAGTGTGTTTGAATGTCTTAACTATAAAATCGTTTCCAATTCTCAAACGTTAAAGGATTTTCATTTAATGCCAAAAAGAAAGCTTAAACAACCTTTTAAAGATGTTTATAATCGTTACAATTTTTCCTTCAAAGATTTCGAGGCTCGCGGAAATAGCATCGCAGCTAGATGCTCTTGTCCCCTGTAAAAATCGTCCAGATTTCGCTCCTTCCATGACCGTCCAGCTTGCCCCCCCTACTATGATCGTCCAGATTGCGTCCTTGCCATAACCGTTCAGCTGGGCCCCCCCACCCTCCATATCCACGGATATGTTCTCCTCTGCGAATTATTTCAGCCGATTTTATGCCCTTCGTCGCCTAATCCCTTGGCATGAGCCTTCCATGCCAGCTACGGCCATATTCAGAATTCAGTCGAATATGGATAACTATGGATAAAATATGGATAAATATGGATGGGACACGATTGGGTTAATGTTAAATGTGAGACTTTTTGTGTTAAAATACTCATCACGTGTTATTATGTAAATAATTAAATACATTTCTGCTGAACTTGTGTCACTACAAAAAAGGAAAATTATACATATTTATGGAATTCACATGGCCTTGACATTTATGAGCAGAAATTAACATATAGCAATTAATAATTAATAATAATTAATAAACATATACAGCTTATGCAAATTATGTATATATTAATGGACAGCAGATATTATAATCAAAAACTTAATAATCTTGAAATTAATGAGCTGAAGTTAGAGTTACCGGCGTAGTAATGTTACTACATTTCTATCGTTTTGAAAATAAAGATTATCACGCATAAAATGGATGATTATATCATATTAAAATAAGCACACCTTTAGATATATTTCCCTTCCCTATGTATTAATGTATTCCTGAATATATAAACGCACAATACATGTTTTTTCTTCAAGAGATTTGCATTTTTTTTCATAAATTTATTTCTGAAATTATTTCGGTACAATTTCTTTACACGTTTGCATGTATAGATGCTTACTCAACGGAATACCGGAAACATCTAACGGAGAAAAGTTTAGCCTGCATAGATTTTTCAGTTTGTTGCCGAATTTTTTCTAGATAAGAAATTCAAAGAAGTAAATTTCCAATTTTTTGTAGAATTTCGAAGTAGGATTCCAATTCTCATACAAGCCTGCAGTACTTTCGAATGGAGCTAGCCAAAAACGTTACTTCGTTTCTCAATGTTTTCCAACGAGTTTTAAATCTATCTTGTAAGGAGTTACTTTCTCTTTCTCGAGTATCATTCCAGGCACTTTAGATGCGCCAAGGCTTCTAGTTTTTTATTTAAAAATAATATTAAGGTCACTTCTCGTCTCCTTTGCAAAAATCGTAAAAAAACACTTTTTTTTCCAAAATTTCGTTGCAATTTGAAGTCCTGAAAAAATTCATTTTCTGAAGTCGTACCTCTAAATCCTTTGCATGTTTGTAAAGAGCGTCAAATATACTTTTAAATAGTTAGAATGACTTTCTCTAATTCGCGGGGAGGGGATTTTATGGGGCTTGGGGAAATAGATCTTTCCGTGTAACCAAATGCCAGCACATCTTGAATATTCGTAACACAAAGGCATGTATTTTACTATTAATGCAAAATAATCAAATTGTGATAATTTTATGCAACAACGGTAAAAAACTTGTGAAGAAAAAGGGCAGGCAAAATTTGGTGTCGGAATGAAAATAAGAAGACGAAGTACCAGAGAAAACATTTACCTGCAAAAGGTTACAAGTACAATAGCAAAATAGCAAATAAATAGCTCGCGCTTTCGGAGGAGTCAGCAGCTGTTCGTGCAAAAAGGACAGTTACTAACGCATCTGAAAGCTCGGATGATCTAGTGCATATTTTACTAGAGTTTAAGCTTTTGTAAGTAAAAGTTGGTGAATAATAAAATTCCTCAATAAGCTAGCTGAACTCAAATACATGAACCGAATATAATTGCTAATGCAGTTTCCAATTCCTGTTTAAACCTACTAATCTGTGAAATATGAAGTATATGTAGGAAATATGGTAAAGAAAATATAATTTCCTTTCTCTTTTTAGTTACTACAAATACAAAAATTAAATAAATAATATTCGGATAAAATATTGCAATAAATCTTCATGTCATTTATCACTAGAATATGAACTGGTTAACAGAGTATTAATTTTCATCAAGAAATTAATGGGAATAGTGACTGGCTGAAAATTTTGACAGTGCGCGAATTGCAGTTTTGATAAATTTATGAGTTTAGTGACCAGAATATTGGTTTTAGGGATGAGGTAAATATTGTTGAATATATCGCAGTCTATCATATTTCAATACAATTTTATACGATAATATTAATAGTATTTTACGTAGAGTCTTCAATGCGTTTGAAGATTGATTTCTTGATGAAATTTATCAGATGGTTGAAGCCAGGTGATGTTTATAATACTCTTAAATAAATATGACAATGAAATATAAATAAAATAAGAGCAGACTGAAGGACAGTGTAAAACCAATGGATGAAGTTTTATGTTATATTCATATTTTCACTTTTTAACCAATATTAATATTTTATTTTAATGATTTTTAACGTACGGCTGATTGTATTTCATGTTGTTTTGTTAAAAATCTTGCTGCCTGCTATAATGTGGTTACAATAATATTAAAAAGGAGAGGACAAGAAGGAAAAGTAGCGAGAGTAGGAAAGAATAAATAAAGGGAGGGAGGAAGGAAGGAAGGAAGGAATTAATTAATTACCATATAAAAGAAAATGTACCTTTTCTCCTACAAAACATATGCAGTTGCAAATATTAAAAGTAATTATACAATAATTTTTTTTATAATTTTTGCCACCCACGTATTAATTAGAGCTTTTGTTTGGAGAGATGCTTTCCTTGTTTCTGGAATTGTCCCTTCCAGTTTAGCTGGAGTGTCTTGACCGCCTCATTCGTCTAGCGGTCCAAGACACTCCGGGCTAAACGGAGGGACCCTGGTTCGAATCCAGGATGGGGAAAGCGTCTCTTTTTCTCCAAAATTACACAAGCTCTAGTTTGAGCTGTAATTAATACGTGGGTGGCAAAAATTATAGTATAATAAATTCCCCCACGAAAACTCACAAAATTCTCGCCCCGGAGGCTTTCTTGTGTTGACCATATTTGGCAATTGTGTTATCCCTGCGGAGGGTAATAATACCTTAACATTAAACGTAATGTCTGGCGATAAACCTTGGTTAATTAATTGCCATTTTAGGAAACAAATAAATCAATTTAATGCGCATTATTTAATACGAAACCATGGATTTTGTAAATGTTGTAAGATGACTGGATTTGATCCGGAAAATATATTAATTATTAGCGAAAACGTTCAAGCGCCGTTCTATTTAGATATTTTTAACATCAGTTAAAATCTATTTAAAAGTTTCGTGAACTAAGTTAAATCGTCGGAGCATAGCAGGTAAAATCAATTACAGAATTCGAGATCTGACATTCTAACTACTGAGAGCACAAATCGTTCTCCTATTGTAAAGAGATTATAATGATTGCTAATTAATTTCGTTAAATGACTTGAACAAATCTTAACAGTCCGGATTAAAATAAGCTCAAACAAAGGAGACAGATAGGCAGATGGGTAGGTATGAAGCGAAATTCATATTATTTGCAAAAGAAATTTTTAAAATAATAATAATTATGAAATTTTTCAAAAAGAGGGCCCCATTTTTCATAAAAATTTTCTTCAAAAGATAACTGCAAATCCCTAAAATAAATTTATAGAAATAAAGTACAAAGTAAGGGAACAAGAAAAAGAATTAGGAAAATATTAAAAAAGTTTAGCTTCACCATTAACATGTAATCTCACAAGTAAAAATTCAAATTTTTATATACAAATTCCTTGTCATTATTTATAAATATTTTGATATTTATTGACTGTAATATAAAGATATGTACATTGAAATATTTGGAGGTATTTCGTTTGTTACAAACTCATTAGTTTACTTAAAAATATTTCGTTTAGTTAAATATTATTAAAGACAAATATTTAATTTTAAAGTAAAATAGTTGATAGTAAAATTCTTCTTAGCGGACACTCTACTCAGACACGGTTAGATAAAACTTCCTTGACAATAAAATTCTTCTTTACCTACAAATTTTTCTGTCTTGCGTGTGTCCGCAAATGAGAAATTTTACCGTACATATGACAATTATGATTTACTTCTGATTTGGCCTTGGCTTATAAACCTTGAATTTTCTTTCATTATATATATATAGTCTGAAAGATTCTGATTCAAATAAGTCGGGTAACTATACGCAAAAATTTAAATAATAGTAAAATAGCAAACAAAATATATCACTGGAGCTTTCGAATGCGTTAACGGTAAGCCTTCAT
This sequence comes from Dysdera silvatica, assembly GCA_006491805.2. Classification (NCBI taxonomy): domain Eukaryota; kingdom Metazoa; phylum Arthropoda; class Arachnida; order Araneae; family Dysderidae; genus Dysdera; species Dysdera silvatica. The sequence continues at coordinate 91,421,213 of QLNU02014802.1, forward strand.
AACTTCTGATCAAGGACTGCTGCTGAAACATTAGAAGAGAAAGCTTGTGTAATTTACTTCGTGTACTATTTTACCAGAGTTTAATCTTCTAGTTGTAAATTTGTTTCCTGGTACTTCGCATTTTATTTCAATTGAATAAAATTAATTTTAATTAAAATATTTCTGTTTTCTAACTTAAAATAGCAAGTGTTAATTGTAAGTTTTATTACAAAGGAACTTTAATTTAATTTTGAGGAAGTTCGTTTCGTATGTGAAAAGTTTTTTTTAAATTAATTAACGACACAGAACATGACATTTACATTCTTAACAAATTCTTTGCGGCTAATTTAGGATGCCGGAAATTTAATTTTTTTATAGCCCTAATTTTCATAAGAGAATTAAGTGCTGTTTATTCAGGTTTAAACTATAAACTAACTTTTATTCAATGGCAATTTAAGAAATGGAAGTCATTTTTTATTATTTTTTTTTATGAAAACGCCTTTTACAATTATTATTATACAAAGGTGACTCGACGCTTCTAAGCTAAAACGAAATATAATTTTATAATGTTAATTTATGGAAACTGCTTTATGCACTGATTTGAAAAC
>QLNU02014802.1:91427355-91443636 GCA_006491805.2 Dysdera silvatica
TATTTACAAGTAATTTACACTAGGGTAAATATTCAATAAGGTATTATTATTATTGTTATTATTATTAAGAAGATGTAGTAGAATTCAGATTAATTGCCTTCGATGTTGAAATGATTATAACAAGTACACGTGGCAATATATACTTAACATCATGGAGTAATTGGTATTTTACGAATGCAAGTTTAATATACCTTCTTTTATAAATTTAAATATTGCAAGTAAATTTCTGATTGAATTATTACAAGTAAATTTCGAATTGAATTATTACAAGTAAATTTCTGATCAAATTATTGCAAGTAAGTTTCTGATTGAACTATGACAAGGAGATTTCTGACTAAATTACGACAAGTAAATTTCTGATTGAATTAAGACACGTAAATTGTTAACTGAATTGTTTCAATGGAATTCTTAATTGAATTAGTGTTAAAAAGTTCTCAGATGAAGATTGATTAAGGAAATAAAATTGAACTTCATGTTTCACAGTAATAGCACCCCCATTTTGATTAGTCGTGTTGTTACTGTGAAATATATGTAACAACGCCCCAATATGATTAAGCAATTGACAGACAGTTGATGTGTATACTCGCTGATATTCGCCTTCTGCAACTACTCTTCACAACTTTCCCTGAAAACTACCCCCCCGCCGTTTCTCTACTCATTGTTACCTTTAGTTAACACTTGCATTTAAGGTTGGTATACGATAAACAGGGGCGCGCCAATCCAAAAATTATTGGGATGTAAGCAGCTTCAAAATGATCGATTGAATCGACGTTAAGAAGAATTGTAATTTTGCTATTCAAGATGGAGTGGGGGGCAGCTTGTGGCCTTCGGCAACTCCTTGTTTACGCCACTATTGTATGAGTATATTAATTTGATCTACAGAATATGAGGGTGAAGTGAGTTAATATACGGAATTCATATGTTTATATATTATATATTTATTCATGAAACATATATTGATTGACAACTTCAATTGCTATTTAGATATTAAGTATATATTAAATGTATGTCATCTAATTATTACCTCTCTATATATATAAGCATATGCAAATAATATTTCCACGTTATTGATATGTTTTTAATCATAATTTTGTCAGTTATAACGCACACGCACTCGTATATAAGCATAATTAGTTAACAGTAATTGGAAACTCATTAATTAGCGTGTTCAATTAAGATGTAGCTATAAATATGAATTAATTAATACATTGATTTCATAGTTGGATGTCCAGGGTATCTAAATTTCTAATTTTATTTAATAACCATCAGATAAATAGGCATATTGTTGGTTATGAAAACTTATGATTTCGCTAACTCCAAAGAGTTTTTTTACCGACCAAGCATTGACGAGTTTCTATGCAATCATTTCTATGAACTCTAGGCTTTCACAACACCAACGAATATAATGTTCACTAAAATAAGGATATCACTACGATATATCTACTACGTTATATACGATATATCACTACGATATATGAGGATATCACACAATAAATAAATAAAATTAAATGGCTTTTGACTGAAATTATAGCAATGGTTTGAAATGCGTGTGCTGCGCTCACAAGATAATTAAGTTAAAGCGAGAATATTCATGGGCGGATTTACCATTTTGCCGCCCTAATGATGTTTTTGTTTTGCCGCTCTCTCCTACCCGTCCGCACAGTCCCAATCAGTAGTAGGAACATAAAAATTACTACCTTTAATATACGGCAAAAAATTTTTATATTGTCAATAAATATGTAGAAAAACAAACTCATAAATTGAAACGAACGTTAAATGATATTAACTTATATTGAAGTATTATCTCTTCATGGTATATAATAAATCAAATTAAGTTTTAATGAAGTATATTTTAATTTCCACAAAAACTAAAATCCTAACGAACACTGGTATTTAAATGGAAAGCATGACGTCTAGCTTTCTTCTCGGCAAAATATCTAATTGTATCGTTGTACGGTATTAATTTTGTTATATTAGACTCAATACACAAAAATTTTTCCGCTCTAGTCTATAACCTAGTATAGTCTATTAGGAAATATGGCACTGAGAACAGAAACAGGGTTTTATGATATAAAAAGTGATTATTACCACTTCCGAGATTGTTTTTAAATAATATGCAAATGTTCTGTGGAAAAGAAAAGGGCAGGGAGTGTTTTCTGAGGCATTGAAAGATATCTGCAAAACGTAACAATTTATGAAAGTAATTTAAGTTCAGTATGCTAAATTTACTCTCTGCTAACTTGTGCGAGGAGCCAAAGAAAGTAAAATAGAAGTAATTACAGAAAAATAGAAAAAAAAAATGTTCACGTTTTCTGAAAGTATAGATTATAATCTTTTCAAGATTAAGAAAACTAATGTGTCAGGTACTTTTTATTGATTTTGTTTGATAGTGCAAATACTGGACAATACTGTACCCAGGCCTTCAGTTTTTAGAGGAAGTTTAAACCTCTTTTGCCTTGCTTATTAAGCTAGGGATTACATGTCTGCAGTAGATAATACCCGGAAGCTTTAAGTGACGGCTGAAATCAAATTCGGATTATTGTCATAGTAACCAAATGCTTTACCATTACGTCAAACCAGGTACTGGCGTATGTATATGTATGTTTATATTTATTTATATTTATATATGATTGTGTGTGGACGTATCTCTGTAACCCTGCCTTTATGAACTTCCTATGCACATTAATGGGCCCCTGGGCAGATGAGGAAGGGTGTGGAATTTGTTGTTATGCTACAAATGCGACCAAGTTTTTAAAATTTGTTTTGCAATAATATATGAAGATATTAGATTGTTTTTCTTGAATTAAGCTTAAGAGTGCGATATTAGTAAGTAAGCAAAGATAAAAATCATGCTTTCTTTTAATCCAGCTGTCTGCTTTTTTTTAATCCAGCTTTCTGAGTTTTTTAAATCCAGCTTTCTGATTTCTATTAATCTAGATTATTCTGCTCTCTTCCATTTATCACCTAAGCAGACATTGACATAAAAGCTGCTCAAACTGCCTAAACCGCCGTGAGAAATTAGGTATAAAGGTAGAATCTTTAGTTTTAGAGATTTTATGGAAGCTCGGAAGAAAGATGGTGGAAGTAAGTGTTGAGTTGTGATTTCAACACTTCAAATACGGGATAAAATAAAAGATATTGGCAAAAGACCATAATAACTTTATAACAACTGTCTTAAATATAACAAGCCATATTGTATGTTTTTTTTTATGTTGTTAAGACGAATAAGAGGCGAGTTGTTAACGACAATTCTCAGCTCACCGAGTCAGCGCTTCAGAGATATGAAAACAAAATTAAAAATTATTGCGTAATCATGATAATATTTTTGAGCTATGATTGGCAAATGTTTACCCGCGGCAGAGAAAAATTTTGTGATAATTTTGTTGCATTCCAAACATTTTGTAAACAATAAATTTAAGGTGGCCAGATATATTCTACTCAAAAGCCAGATAGTGTTTTATGGTGGATATGATAGGAAGAAGAAGGGGTCTATTATGATTAAAAATGAGTCTATTTTCAGCTAGTTTTCAGATGTTAATTTTCCAATAAAATTTGTAAATTTCAGCATGAACATATATATTTTCATAGCTCATATTTTTATTCAAACTTATTTGTCTCAAAGGTATTGATGAGAACCTTAAAAGTTTCATAACTATATTATCAATTTAAATAAAATTAAATTCTGTGATAAATGTTAACTTCAAAATACTAATTATAAGCTGTGGGTCTATTCAATTGTTCACACTTACTTGTTCATTGCAGAAAAATTAATCTCAACTGCTGCACAACCTTTTGATAATGATGGTACATACTCTGCTATTTTACTAATACTGATTGATGGTTATTAGAATTTACTAGAAATCGTTTAAAAGTTCGGATTCAGCGTTTTTATAGTATTAGTTGATTACTTAACTAGCCAGAGACACTGCCTCGGTTAATATTAAAGCGGTACAATTATGCGTCCCAAGGAGAATCTTGGGGGGACGGCAGTGGGACACATTTTCCTAAAAAAGAGTCTTGTCCTACCTAAAAAATTATGTACAGTCTCAAGAAACATGCTTTAATTTAAATTTCAAGAAATAATTTACGTAATGCAGCAATTTCACATTATATTTTCCATAAAATACCTCTTTACAGTTGAATGAAATTGCTATTGTTTATAAGGAGAACTATTCTAATGGCCGTTGCACTTACAGCTGAATCTTTGATGAAATGATTAAACTTTATCAGCTAATTGCTAAGATGGATATTACGCATGCACAGCAGAACTTTCCTAAAACTAATTGTTTGTCGCAGCTTGGATATCTAGCACTTTAGTTGTAAACAACGAGTATCTTTAATATGCATATTTCTAATAACACTTATAATTACTATTATCAGCGTAGGATACATTTTTAATGAATATTAGTTATAAGTAAATAAAATTAACAAAGAAAATTATTTATCAATAAAATAAAAGTGGTATATATAGAAAGAGAGAGATTAAAAACAGTACTAATTAATAATGTATATTAGTCGCTCATAAAATTGATGATTGTAAAAGTAATAATAAATATTAATTGTGAATAAAATGTGAACATAGTAGCAATTATTAACAAATATTAGCTGTGAATAAAGCAAAGATTGTAAATATTAATAACGAATATTTAAATAAATAAAATTGAAATAGCAATAATTTAATAATGTAAATTTGTAGTAAATAAAATGAAAGTAACAAAATTGTAAAAAAAAATGTAACTTCATAATTATTGTTGATAGTTGGCAAAGACAAACCATGCCAGAACATGCTGTTCTAATACGCCAAGATGATCACTGCCTCCGCTATACTTATTCTAAATCTATTTCGATGTATTTTATATTGAAATTTTATGCAACTAAATACAGTACGGGACTGTTTATTCAAAATTTCAAAGTCCGAAAGTACTCAAAATCCAGAGAATCTTTCTTTTCTTTAATCCCGAAACACAAATAATGCAAGTTTATAGAATGCAATAAACATTCATCAAAAGAAAGCTTAAATTTTTTCAAAAAAGTGACCTGTTTAAAAAGAAAGCTTGTAAAATGATGTATACTTGAATATCTTTTTTATACATTGCGCAATATTTATTGTAATAGTTATTGTAGTTTGCAATAAATTCAATTTTTTTTAAATATGTCTAATTCATAACCATCACACAAAACGTAGAGATGCCAACTTTTACGGATTTTCCGTAGTTTGTACGGATTTTAACTCCACCTTGTGGTTTTAAGGTCGATACTAAGAAAACTACGGAAAATATCATTCAAGGTTCTCAAGTGCAATTTTCTACCGGCCCTTCAAAAATACGTTTTTTAATGGCTTTTGGTGAAAAAATCTCACTTTGCATGTGGCCCGCGCCTTCCTTGTTTGGACGCAACGCTTCCGACTTGTCCACTCCCTCCACTAAAACCAGCATATATCACAAGGAACCAAATACATTGGGATTTTCCGTCGTGCAGTGTGAATCAATCGAGAGGGAGAACAAAATCAGTTATTTGGAGCCTTTTGTGTATCTGTTTGCATGCAAACTGTTTATTTATTATCCTTTACGTCTAACTTTCTGTGTGAAAATTACTTTGAATTCGGATTAAAACAACGAAATGAAACGCAGCCGTGATTGTGAAACAGCTGGGGGAAAAAAAGGGGGCAGACAATTTACCTGCAAGTGTATCGCGATATTTGTAGTAAGGAATGGCCGTTTTGCGAAGCATCAAAAGTATTTAAATTTTTATGTGGACTCGCAGTTTTACCACGTCTTAAATAACATTTTACTCGCAGCATTTTACTAATTTCAGAAAAGTTTCCTCATGATACTTCAGAAAATTATATTTTACTAAACTACATTTTACCTACTACAAAATACATGTGAAAACCAATTTTCCTGTACAAAATATAAAATTGTGGTGTTTACCGTCTACAAAGCTGGTGCAAGAGTTTTTTGCCTTCTACAAAACTGGTGCAAAAGTTTTTTTTCCTATAAAATCGATACCGAAAGCCATTTTTTCTGCTACAAAATGGTTACAAAAGGACATGTCTCCTGCGACAAATGGTATTGGTGAGAGTGTGATCATTTTGTACGTACATAAACATACGCAGTTGAGTCACATTATCAGGAATATTTTCATGTTGTTTCAAGGTGGGAGGTGGAGGTACATATATTGATCTGTAGCAATGCAGATGCTGAATTTATACAAAATCTTTTTTCAGGAAATAAAAGAGCGCGATTCTACGGAAAATTCTTGACTTTTTTACTGATGACTACTTTCTCAGGTTGGCATCTCTGAAAAAACGTTGTGTTACAGACGAAGATATTTGGGAAGATCTATTACATTGTTTCAAATTTTTATTTCCCCTCCCCCCCGATATATGCTTTATTAATTACCGATTAAAATTGAACATTTTTTACAATAAACCTAAGATCCGAAAATTTCCATAATTCGGAATGTCATTGGTTCGGAAGGCTGCAGATAATCAGTCAGACACTATACCATAAATGTTTCCAAATTCATAGATAGAAACGCAACCATTTACGCCAACTTGTATGCTGTGTTTATTGTTAAATACTCAGCGCATTCACTGCTTTAAATCGTTCCACACAACAGACATTTTCGTTGTGCGATGGGATCATTCCAATGCTAAATAAATGTAAATTTTGCCCATTCAGGAGGACAAGTTCAATGTCTGATAAAGCAACTTCAATATTCAACGGATGGGAATTAGTTTTGTGCCGCAAGGCAATTTCTATGCGTGTTGAGGCAATTTTAAGCCGCCTGATTACCCAAGATGATAGTGTCAGCAATATTACTGTTACGTGTTAATTACTTATTTTAAAACATTCTACGCTTTACTATTCTAACACTGAGCGTTGCTTAAAGGATTAGGAATGGATAAGATTACAGCACAACAATTTTAATCTGTGGTTTTTCCTCGAACTGCTCAAATCCTGATAAAATACATATAATATCAGAAAATAAGCCTAGTAACCATAACCAAGATCTATTATGTACACATATCATAATAATAACGTAGTTATTTTATTTTGTTGATTTACTTTTCATTGTATTTGTGTTTATTTGCGGGTTGTTTCTTATATGCCATTTGGGACGTTTGGAGCTTCTCAAGTTGGTCTTTACATCAGCTTCTTTTGGCCATCTTTCAAGCAGTCTTCTCGTTTTTTGTTTTAATATAACTCATCTGTATGTCATGTAATATTTTGTCTACCTTGTAAATAAATATGCTCTATGTTGTCTTGTATAATTTAGTATTAGCATACATATATAATGCAAGGTGTCCAAAATATCTTGTACTTTATTGATATAAATTCATATGTTAATGTTATGTTATGTAATCTTAAAGTTAGAAAAGGGAAAATTTCTTTGAAATTTTGATGATAATTAGAACATTTCCATAATTACTGGTCACTTTTAGTTATTACGTTGTTATTAATATAGTTAAAACTACTCTGGAGAGATCTGGAGGATCGTGGTATTTTGATATTACTTCATGACTTAGAAAGCAAGATTGTCTTTTAACAACTTGAAATTGTATTCTGAATAGATCAATTTCAATGTAATCTTAAGCTCGTTATCAAAACAACTCACCGTTTTGTAGCAATCTGTATATTAAGTAGGAACACTTTATTTATTTGACAGTGAGAGAAGTAACATTTTTGAAAAGCATGACATGAGAAAAGCAACATTTTCAACACAACTAAGGAAAAAATAAAAGGTAATTGTCAAAAACGTAGACGATTTAAAAATAAAAAAATGTTGGCATTTTTGGAAATTAAAAACGTTACTCAAGTAATTTTTTTAGGAAGAAAATTAAGCAAAATCAAGTTACAGCTGTAAGATAATCAGATATTGGAAAGTTATAATTTATCCATAAATCATTTATTTCCTACAAAAATAAATCACTTGATGATAATTCTGATATGATGATGATGATGTCTGTTAAATGAGAAACGCTTCGATTTTCTGGCAAGCGTATCAGAATTTTGAAGATGAAAACATATATTCCCTTGAGAAAACTGTTTTACTATTTTCATTTTATTACGTTTTCAAAGATGTAAAGATATATCCCATTAATTAGTCTAAGTGGACCCTTCTTTAAGAGAAGCATCAAAGCGAAATGGAGTTCTTTAATTGTTTATTTCAATTTCCGAATTAAGCATGCTTATACTAATTAATTTGATATTTATTTTTGTTGTTTTTTTTTCTTAAAAAGTTCAGTTTTTGCTTCGATGGACTTTTTATATGTTAAAAAGACTGTTTATACGAAATGGGGCTTGAAGGTTAATGTCTAAGTTTATTAGAGAATTAAGCGTGAGAAAATGGGCTTTGCCGAGATCTGGTTATTCTCACTGAATTTACAATTATTATGTTCCTGCAGAATATAAATTCCTCTAAATTTACGGTTACGAGTATTCGAAGAGGTGTACTTCTAGTTATTTACTTCTTTTTGATGTTGATGGTTATTAGGTTCTGCTCTTGGCTTGGCTAAGTTTATTCAAAACTTTTGAAAGGATAAAATTCGTTTCCGCACTCCGTTTATTTGTAGTATTTCTTGCCGTCTTCTCTTAGTTGGATTGGATTTCATTCCCGAACTTTTGTTGGATGCAGGCACATTACAAGATGCCCCTGAGAATTGCTGGTGTAAAGACAGTTTATGGCAGAGTACAAGGCCTTAGTAAACTCGAAAACTTCTTATTTCTTTAATGAATTGATAACACCAAAATTCCCCGGAGACGTAACGGGAGAAGTTCGTCGAATATTAGCCACATTGTTAGTTTCCTTCAGACAATTCATTAAAATTTTTGGAGAAATCCTTTTTGTGAGAAAACTTTGAAGTTTTGGAGATTTGAATCTCTTCTCGAAATTCTTTGGAGATATACTGAAGAGTCGAACATGTATCTGCAATTGTCTTTAACAAGTTTAATGCTGTTTACTTTTGCGTTTTCAGACGAATGGTTCTCCGTTTGGCCTCCTCTTATATCAATAAAAAGGTTTCTATTACAAGAAAAAATACTTTAACTAAAATTATTTTCCACAAAAAAAGGGAGAAAATCTTTGCTTAAGGAAATACAAAGGAAAATCAAAAAAAGCAAAAGTGGAACCAAAATACAAACGCGATCACAGCTTTCTAACAATTTTAAAAATCTGTTATTTGTTTAAAACAAATTACACACAAACGCAGTTTAATTTGAGCAGGAGAGACATTTTACAATTGTTTCGGTGGAGAATCAAGCGTCCACCATCGTCAGCAAATTCGTCCAAACTGATTTGTTGCCACTAAATCAAGAACGAAAAAAGTGAAAAAGGTGAAAAAAGATAACATAATAAAAAGCCTGATTTGTGTTGCCATCTATTGTGCAGAATGCTAAGTAAAAGAAAATGAAACAATTATTGTTGGAAGAAGAAATTATGTTGATTGAAAGAGAGGTTTGTAACAAGAGGGAAAAAAATTGTTCTCAGATGGCTCGTTGACTATTGTACAGGAATTACTGAAGATATAGGAGATATAAGAGCACCAATCGTACGTTCACAAACAAGATTTTGAAAAATCGGCCATTGAAAAACACTCATGGAAACACAACCATCGTTTCTGTTTTGTTGATGCAAAAATAATTGAAAAAGTCCGTTTACCCTCAGATCTTAATATTTTCGAGGCCTTTCATATCTTCAGTAATTCCGCTACAATAGTCAAAGAGCCGTTCGAGAACAATTTTTTCCCTCTTGTTACAAACCTTACTTTCAACCAACATAATTTCTTCTTCCAACAATAATTGTTCCTTTTACTTAGCATTCTGCACAATAGATGGCGACACAAATCAGGCTTTTTTTTATGTTACCTTTTTTCGCCTTTTTCATTTTTGATTTAGTGGCAACAAATCAGTTTGGACAATTTTTCTGACGATGGTGGACGCTTGATTTTCCACCGAAACAATTGTAAAAATGTATCTCCAGCTCAAATTAAACTGCGTTTGTCTGTAATTTGTTTTTAAATATTGTTTTTCGCAGTGTATCGCTCATATTTCTCTTCGTTATTTGTCTTTAATATGAATGAAACGAAATTTGTATATATTAATAAAAGTTAGTATATTTTTGAAAAATGAATAAACGGTGAAATTGTCTATTCACAACGATAATATGTCTATACCGATACCCTATTCCGCCGACCCCCACAGATACACAGTGTATTAGGCCCAACTTTGTTTATAACGAAAAACTGTCTATATAAATATATTTTGCATATATATAGATTTCGCTGTAGTAGTATGAATATTTAGTTTGTAATTGCCAGTTTTTAATGCCATCGATACTTGTAACACTTAAAGCTAACAGCAGTGTACAAACAGATTGAATAGTGTTCCAACATGGCATTAAAATCTATTATATAGAGCAAAATCACGCTTTTTCTATTATGCAATAATAATGTGGGTCATGCAGTGTCTCAGTGATAACGCGTTCAGCAAGCGTGAAGTTAGAGTTCGACAACTAACACTGACCCTCATAATAAAAGAGCATTTGCTAACTGCTCACTACAGTCTGAGACCTCGCCCTTAAATATTAGGCACTGCAGACCGAGACCAAGGCTTTAAAATATTGGGGTCCCTCCCCGGGTAACCTGTAGGTCCACTGCTGTACGATGGCTTAGTAGTAACGTATTTGTCTATCATAATATTAACCTGAGTTCGACTCTCCATTAGAGTTGAAAAAAAAAAAAACCCGGGAATTTTGGGCACATTGGAAACTTTGAATATAGAAACGAAAATAGCTAGAATAAAGGAGGTAGTCCCGTCCGCGCCTTTCTTCCTATTGGTCGATTCGACACAATCGACCAATAGGAAGAAAGATGAGGACGGGACTACCTCCTTTATTCTAGCTATCTTGGTTTCTTCCCATCAAAGTTTCCAATATGTCCAAAATTCCCGTTTTTTTACAACTCTACTCTCAATGGCATTGTAGAATGGGTGCCATTTCCTCAAGCAATGTAGTACAGGATTCAGTCCCCTTGGCAGTGAAGGTTCTGGGGCCCTGGAAAACTGTAGGTCCCTTGCATGACTTTAATTGTCCTTGCGCTGTAAAAATACGAACTCGTTTGTATTAATGTCTTCCATAATGATGCGGCATTACTTTACGTTGTGATACAATAATTACATAGTACTATACTGATATACTATCGTTCGTTATAATGCATATAATTTCTATGCGTACTATTTAAATTATCGGGCTATATTGTAAGAGCACGTAATATATATCCTCAAAGGCTGATTTCTTTTAAACCGTTAAGGAAATGCATCATGAACATTTTTTGACGGAACCTTTTTCTTAAAACATTCCCAGCTACGGAACTCTTTTGGTACCACATGCCAAGCTACGAAACTTTTTTCTTACTACATGTCGAGGTACGGAACCCTTTTCATGTCACATGTTAAGCCATGGAACCATTTTCTTATCACATGTTTTAGACCCGAATCATTTTCTTACCATATGCTCAGCTATGGAACTCTTCCTACCACATGCCCAGCTACAGAACCCTTTTCTTACTACATGTTAAGCCATGGAGCAATTTTCTTACCACGTGATCAGACACAGAACTCTTCTATGAATCTTATTAAAGAAAACCTAAAGGGCCATTATTTACCACGGCTTGGACATAAATATAAATACAAGGTCGTCATAAAGTAACTTTTCCTATGCAAGCGACACTAGGGACCGGAATTTTCAAGGTATTGGAATGCAACTTAAAAAGCAGACATTTCAAGGTCTGCACTCGAGAATTACCTACATAAAAAAAATAGCTACCACGGTTATAGTTATCAAATTTTGAACAACACTTTTTTTATTACCGCAATATGATCAGCACTGGGAAGAAATCCACATGCCGTTGTGAGTTTTCCTTTAAACATAAAAATCGCAGCTCAAGAGCAGTATCAAATAGTCAAATAAGATGAACGTGAACGACAAAATTTAAAAGAAAGCTAACAGTAAGCATCCAGCCTTCACGCAAGTGTATTTCATTTGCAGCAGTGACAAAACATATAATCTGCAAATATTACATTGCACAACGCCAATTGGCAACCACCGTTTTTGCTACGTCATCAAGGGAGTTCCTGTGAATACTATTGACCGGTGTAAGTTAAGGTGCTTTCACGCAGTGGAGAAACAAGATGAGAATTTCCGCTAAACGTCGTAGTAGATTGCTGAAGCATTATTACATGAATGGTGAAAATGCCTCTGAGGGATTATTCATTTTCCGTCGAATTCATAATGTACGACGAGGGCCGTGTTCGCCGTGGATTGAGTGTTTGTTGTCCGTAGCTCAGTTGATAAGTGCACCTGTCCGGATAGTAGAAGGTCGTGGAATCGTGCCCCACCAGACGGAAAAAACATTTGTTTTGCGAATGTTTCACCATCTAACCATGCCAGTACATCGGCAATAATGTTACTAAGCCTAAAAAACATCAATACAATTTTTTTGTTAATTTAACATTTCTATTGCCAATAAATTATTATACGATATATAACGTTATTCGTTTCATTATAAATTAACATTTTACAGCCAATATATTAAAATTATACCATACTGCACAAATAATTATTTTTAGCGCTGATACCATACAGTTTATTCATATGCTAAATTGATAATTTCTTACTTTAGCAATTCAATAGAGTTTATGTTACTAAATTAAAATTGTCAACCTTTATTCGTCCATTAACTTTCTTGGTTAGAAAAGTAATATAGTTCGTAATAAGTTAATATTTTATGAAGGGGAACCGTCGCACACTATACTGAAAAATTAGCAAATGATAAAATAAAACGTTACTAACTCATTTAAATTCAATGAATTTAAAGTTAAAACATTTTGCGATAACTTTTTTGTTATCATCTGTAGGAGAATAGTAGAATGGAATATTATGAAATATCTTATACTTTTCCACAAGGTATTTCACAAAATTTCATTATATTTTAATTCTGAAAATGGTAGCATAAAACTATATCAAAAAGCATTTTAAGTTTATTATGCTTTAAGTGTGTCAGCCGTTGTCGTGTATATTGTTTTATTATTTATTAATTTGATTTTTGTTGTAAGGCGTGTAGCAGGTTTTTAATGATCTTAACCATCTCGAAGCAATTTAAAAATTATTCCACTTGTTAACGAATGTTGTTGTTGTTGTTCTTCTTCTTCTTCTTCTTCTTCTTCTTCTTCGTCCTCCTCCTCTTCCGTAGGTTATACAAAGTAGTTATACAAAGGCACTAATTTTGCCTTGATATTAATAACCGAACCGCTTGCTAGTGCTTATGCTTGCTGTGCTCCATTTGTAGCCTTAAGCAAACAAGTTTATGTCTATAATTATGAAATAAAATGAGCTAGAATTTATAGGGTGACGCCTTACTTCAAATAAAAATTCACTCCAAATTTTTGGTGAAGGATTGTTTGTTTGTTTGTTTGGCTTTTTTATGGCGCAAGAGCATCTGGGCTATACTGCGCCAAACATGGTATTTGGTGAAGAAAATTTTCATTTTTTATATTATATTATCTTTTTAGTTTCCATTTTCACGTTTAACATTTCTGTAATAATTCACATTACACACTTTTCAATCCTTTTCATGCACTGTTTAAAAAAACCAACTTTAACCTCAGTAAAAGCAAGCTCCTCTAGATATCACTAAGTAACTGAAGGAAAAAGAGATTTTATTTCCTCATGATCACTAGGATCCAGTTAAGTCCTAGCAAACAGCGATGACGCGAAGCGAGGAGAAAGGCCCTTAATCCAATTGTGCTAACAACTGACCAAGTCTATTCTATTAACTACGTTATGTGTGTTTTTCCTTGGTTACCAAAGCCAGATATCTCTGAAGAATTGGCGATCGTTCAAGTTCATCTCGACCGCAGATTATGTACCATAACGTGATTTGTTGGAAATAGCTCATACCACAGCAACAATACAAGCTACTACATGAGTATATATTGTTGAGATACATTTGCCATCGGATAAATAAACTCCAGTTATGCTTTGACAAGATTACTTTTTAAAATTAAATGACCTTTGCAAAGGAAAAGGCCGAAAAAAGTAAAATCCAAATTTTAAAAGACTTATGTCGTATACCCTCACGTTCATAAGTTAAAGAATTAGTCAGTACGCATATTTTCCATTTAATTTATGATTCGTACACTTCTATCGCTGCCTTGTCAACCCATTTTCAGCAGACTAATTTTATTATTGGAAAACATCTCTGGAAAAAAATGATATCTAAAGATCCCGTTTGTTATAAAATAATATGTAAATACCTTTTAAATCATGATATAGGAGTCGAACTAGACAAAATTCCGTTTCATCAAACAAAGCTAAACAAGACTGCATAAGACTTATATCAAATCAAAGAAGATCGTTTTACTTTGAACATTTGTTCAACAATTAACAGAAATTTGTAAATAGCGAAATCTTGAGAACTATTTGTCGCAATGTTTGCACTAAATTGAAAAAAATCTACCAATACCAATTAGTCAAAATGTAAGTATTAAATATTAACTAACTAATTAATTTTAATTAACTAAGATTTAAAAACGTTAGCTGCGTAAGTTTATTTCGTAACAAGTGTATTAAATCAATATTGGATATCTTAATAATAATATGTTTACGTTAATTTTTGTTAGGGTAAAACCTGCGAATAACGTTCACTCTCGGGACTCTGCAAAGGTGATAGTTCTTCGGAGGTGGCTGTTATTTAGAGGTTCAGTATAAAAAAATGAAAATAAATAAAATTAACAATAAAAAATTAGTCATTTCAAATAGTTAGGGTTCGAGCCAGCATGGCGACAAAGCGACAATTGTCGCCAACTCATAACCAATGGTTGTTAAATTCATAAACATCGATGACAAATTTGTCATTTGAAACACGCGCGGGCGTTTTCCGTTTATTTCATACGCAAATCGTGAATTTGGTTTCACGTGGGAGAATTTATTATACAATAATTTTTGCCACCCACGTTCATATAGCTCAAACTAGAGCTTTTTTATATTTGGAGAAAAAGTGGCGCCGTCCTCATCCTGGATTCGAACCAGGGTCCCCGCGTTGAGCCCGCGGTGTCTTGACCTACTAGACGAACGAGGACAAGAACAAACGCATTTTTCTCCATATATAAGATATTATTACCCTTCACAGGGATAACACAATTGCCAAATAATGGTCAACACAGAAAAGCCTCCGGGGCGAGAATTTTGTGAGTTTTTCGTGGGGGAATTTATTATACAATAATTTTTGATACCCACGTATATTTAGCTCAAACTAGAGCTTTTTTTATTTTGGAGAATAAAAAAGGACGGCGTCTGTATTTCTTAACCCCGAAAAAAAACAAAACAACAACTTTAGTTTGATCTATATATACGTGGGTGGCAAACATTATTGTATAATAAATTCCCCCTAGGAAAACTCACAAAAGTCTCGCCCCGGAGGCTTTTCTGTGTTGACCATTATTTGGCAATTGTGTTATCCCTGTGAAGGGTAATAATATCTTACATCCTTATATACAAAGAAAAAAGGCGCTTGTTCTTGTCCTCATTCGTCTAGTAGGTTAAGACACCGCGGGCTAAACGCGGGGACCCTGGTTCGAGTCCAAGATGAGGACGGCGCCTCTTTTTCTCCAAAAACGAAAAAGCTCTAGTTTGAGCTAAATATACGTGGGTGGCAAAAATTATTGTATAATAAATTCCCCCACGAAAAACTCACAAAAATTTCGCCCCGGAGGCTTTTCTGTGTTGACCATTATTTGACGTTTTTCTGTTGTAGCATTAATCAAAGAATGGCGCCTACCGTTTCAACGAGCAAAATTCAGGCCAAGAGAGATGAATACATTGTTTTATTGAGAGTGAAATGCACAACGATGGTAAGAAATACGAATTCAGTGAGAAACGTTTGATGTGAAATCCAAAGTATTTGACACTAACGAGGGAAACCCCCAACTTGCCCGACGGGGATTGGAACTGAAGTAGGTGCGTTCAAAATGTCTCAAAAAGTTATTAGACCTATGTCCAAACCATTTTTAGAATGGCCATATATTTCGGAGATATGGCCCCCCAAATTAAAAAAACAGCCCTATTACAGACATTGATATCTCATGATTCTGTGGATGGATTTTAATGATCTGGGGCTTTTAAGACAGGTTATCGAAAGTGCTTCAGAAATTTTCTAATAAACTCAAAATTTTGAAATATTAACCTTCAAATCTTTCAGCAAAACGAGAAATAATCAACCCC
>QLNU02014802.1:91464927-91475347 GCA_006491805.2 Dysdera silvatica
GCCCTTTGTATATAAACTCCGAGAAGAACGTCGTCACCCTCAAAGTAAACATTCCTGTTACTTAAGAAGCTCTTAGTCAAATTGAAGATTTTGGAGGACATTTTTTATTTTTTAGTTGGTTTAGAGCATATAGACACAACAGACATTATTGAAGGCTCCATACACGTCGAGAGAGATGAGACAGACGTTGTTCCCCTTTACTTTTCCCTCCTTGACTTTTTCAATGACGTTCATTATCGCCTTCGTGCTTCCCTTTCTTCTCGTAAAGCCATGCTGTTTTGTTTCCATTTCTCCTTCTACCGAAAGATGATATTCCATCCTGTTTTTAACCAATTTGTAGAGGATTTTTCCCATCCCGTTGAGGAGACAAATTGGTCAATACGCCGTGGCGTTGTGTAGGTCTTTTCCCTCTTTGTTGAAGAGGACTAATTTTGCAGATTTCCATCTCTTAGGAAACTTTCCGTCCTCGAAGCATCTATTAAACAGCTCAACAAGGATTGTAGAGTCCATTTCGAAGATTTTTTGAATAACATCCAGGTATAATCCATCCGGACCGGGGGCTTTTTTCTTATTCATGTTATTTAAAGTAATCCTGATTTCGTCTTTCGAAAATTCACTTTCCTCCGTCTCGATCGGCGGCACACCCGAGAGCTCAGCTCTAGTTCGTGTATGAACCCCACGGTCATCAAGTACCTTATGGCTTTGGAAATGATACTCCATTAATTGTCCTAATTGTTTCTTCAACCCCATAAGTAAATGTACCATTTTTTTTATATATTATTAATTGAACTCGGGTTCACATATTTACCATTTGCGATTTTATGGTGCTGGCCAAATGGTTTTGCAAGATCAACCCCCGTACAGTACTGTTTCCACGATTCGTATTTAGTCCTGTTAATCATATTTTTCTATATAGCCTCCTCTTTTCTATACCTTAGAGATTTATATTGTCTATTTTCCTCTGTTACACTTCGCTGTATTTTCCTTCTGTATATCCTTACTTTTTTCCTTTGCTCTGTCAGCTTAGTAGACCACCATTGTACACTCCTCGGCCTATTAGTATTTATTCTCTTTTTACTCAATTCACCGACCTTTCTTAATCTATTTGTCAAGTCCTGGGCTACTTCATTCAAATCCCTCCTATCATCCATTTCTTTCAAAGTCTCAATTTCTTTCATTCAGAGATCCTAAAATTTACACTGGTTCAACTCCCTCAATCTATACCTCGGAGCTGCATTGCGCTCCTTGCTCTGTAAATTATATTTAATCAGATTGTGTACACTGTTTGTGATGGCATCATCCACTCTCCAGTTTTCGATCCTGTTACCCCTAACATTTGACAATGCGAGGTCAATCCAGCTCTCTCCATTAAAAGAGATGTAGGTGGGAAGACTAGTATCGTCGTCTTCTATATTTAGATTCTTCGATGACTTTCCTACCCCTGATATCCTCCAATCTGTCTCCCCAAAGCTAACTTCTGGCATTAAAATCCTCGTAGATTATAATATCTGAATTTCTTGTTTTGTCCATAATGCTTTCAAGATCTGCGAGGCTATCAGCCAAGGGCTCCGTTATCTGACAATATATCGAAACAATAGTGGTATTACGATTCTTGATCATTACCTGGATGCACGCCAAGTCTTTTCCCTTATGAAGACACACAACGTCAAGTCCACTCGTACAAATAATTGCAGCTCTTGGGTTCCCGGTGACGGCAAATCTCCGAAAACGATGTGGGATGGTTGAAATGACGTTATTAGAAAAATACGGCTCCTGAAGATGGAACATACCAGTTTTTGAATGCCCGAAATCAATTTCAAGAAGTCCCATGGCAGCTCTGCCATGTCCAGTGTTTAACTGACCAATAGAGAACACAAAACTATCCCCCATAGTTGGTTCTGTTTCTCAACATATCCCTTTGGTACAAATATCATGGGCAATTCTTATCAAAAGCTGTATGATCCTACTGAAATTATTTTCCAAACCTCTTGTTCGCTGCTTTAAAATTAATACAATTTACACTATTGGTCCCACAATCTTTTGTTTGATGATCGCTTCCACCACATGTGGCACAAATCTCGGCAGCTCTGCAGCCAGCATGGAAGTGTCCATAACCCTTACACTTAAAACATTGAATTGGTTTAAGAAATTCCTTTACTTTGCATCTCATCCAATTAATGTTAATTTTATCCAATTTTTTCATTCTGATAAAACTTTCCGGGTCGACTGGCAACACCCAGTGTTTAAAATCTTAGTTTTTTTTTATACAGAACAATATTTTGAATTCCGCCATATACTCTAAGGACGAATTTTGATCTCTAATAATTTGAACCAATTTATCCCTTTCCGCATATTTTCCTATATTATAAAAACTTAGGGTTATTTTTCTTTGGTGTTACAACCAGATATTTATCTCCCATTTTCTCCTCAAGCTTATTTTTCAGTTTGTATCGATCAGCACACTCACAACACTTTATAATTATTCCTCCCTTATTAATTCTTCTTGCCTGGACTCAAATCTTTAGTTCGGCCGGATCAACCAGTCCCATTAACTCGTCCTTACTCTGTTCTGACGATTGGCCTTCCTCCTTCGGATAGATCAATAGGGGCAATTCTTTTTCTTGTCTCTTGTTAACCATTATGTCAAAAGTTGGACCCACCACAGTTTGCTGTCTCCAGCTTTGCCTCCTAATCATATCAAAAACTTTTCTTCTTTCTTCCAATTTCCCCTCCAAGACTGCTATTTTCATTTTTAGATCATTATTTGGTTCTACTGGGAATCTATTTATCTTGTTCCCGAACACAGCTCGCTTGCATGAGTTGAGAAATCTCGTCGTTCTGTTCACCAATTACTTTGATCAACCTCCTACACAGTTCTTGAATTCTGACAGTATTTGCCACTCCTATGACCTTTTTTTCGATTCCAGTGTTTTGTTTATTTCGCCAATAGTTTTGTCTGCAGTCCAGGCTGGAAAGCTGTGATCCCCAAGAGATGCCATATCTATGATCGGGAGATCTTTTCCATTTTCTACACATTCATTAAAATTATTGTTTTCCATCTAGTATTTTCCTCAATTGACAAGCCAAAATAGACACCACATCATGATGGATAAAAAACCCATTATGGTGGCGCCAAAAGTTCGTAAAAACTTTAAAAAATCATTAAAAAAGAACAAATAATGATAAAGAAGTGAGGTTTGCACGGCAATTTTTCTAGAAGATTCGAATTTTTTTAGTAGCAAAAAATGTTTAGTTCAAAAAATCACCTACAAATGGTGCTGAAAACTCCAAAAGACAATGGACAGGACAACTGTGCATTCCATCGATTTATTATTGCAACAGTTGTTCAATATGACCTCCAAAACATTGTGCGACAGAAATAAGACGAACAACACATGACATGTGGCCATTTCTTATCTTCAATGGTTTCACCATGCGAAATTTTCGCAACGCAGTGGCTTCTAATTCAACATTCAGGTAGAAGAACTTCATAAGCAACGCTTGATCTGGCAACGATGACATTCGCAAATTATGCAGTACTGTTGGATTGGAATAAACAATCCACGTTCATCCAGGTCCTTTAATTGCAAGCCTGCATTGCATGCTTCTGCTGAATACCTTGCACCATCTGCAGGTGACTTTTAAACTAAATATTTTTTGTGACTAAAAAAAATCCGATTTTTCTAGTAATTTTTTTTATGCAAACTGCACTTCTTTATCATTATTTGTTCTCTTTTATGATTTTTTAAAGTTTTACGAAAGTTTGAAGCACCCTGTATATATATACATTGCACATAGAATTCCTATTTTATTTGAGAACACATAAACACAGACTCGTAAGATAAAATAAAGTGGATGGGAATATGTGAGTAAAATAATTTTGGAAACAGCTGGTAAAAAAGTAGTAGTTAGAGAGTAAAAGTTGGGAGGGGAAGTTGTTTTTTTATTAAATTTCAAACTATTTTAATTTCGTTAAAATATTTATGTTACCTACTTGTGTGTGCATGCTATGAGAATTAACAACTTTTTTCCGCTAATTGTTTTTATGCATCTATTTTTTGCATTACTTACTGATGATATTTGGCGAAGAATGAAATCCCAAAGGTTACCATACTAAGATCATCGATTGTATAACGCAACTTCTATAGTATTTGCTGGGGAAAAAAAATTCCACGCGTGTTGGCTTTCGAAGTAAAATTATCGAATAAACCATCACAAACAGTTATTCCACGCTTTTTCAAAAACATTTTTTTCATAAGAAGATTTCTTCAATTCGTTTCAAGCTCAGCCTGAGGGCGTTAACAAATGAAAACGGCATGAGATTGCTTAAATTTAAAACCTTAGTAACTCGTAAAATGTGGATTTTTCATCATTTTCGCATTCACATTTTTAGCTTAGAATTTTGCAAGGAATCGCGTCGTGCCCTGCGGTGGCGCAGTGTGGTAACGCGTTCTCCTATTGCGCGGCTAATCCGGGTTCGACTCCCAGCAGTGCAAAAAGAACGCTTACTCAGAGATCTCATAAAGATCGCACTGCTCACTGTAGTCCGGGGTTTGGTTCCCTAGGCCTTAAGAGGTTCGGATTCCTCGGAAAACAGTAGGTCCCGGCGCAGCATGACCACTGTAGTCTTTGAGCCGTAAAACCAAAAAGAAAAAAAAAAAGAATCGCGTCGTACAGAGCATATGAGGTCTTGACGGGATTATTATTACAACAATGAAAGTAATGAAGAAAATCAATTATAACCGCAATTGCGTCTTGAAAAAGGAAAGACTTTTTGTTTCGTAGTCGTTAAGTCTAAACCATCTAACGCAAAATAAGGTATCTGGCAACAACCAAACTAGTTCCAACTAGAAAGAACTCAAATGCAAAAAAAGGACATGTTGTTGTAAAGATGATGCACAACACTTGAAAGACAGGTAGAGGAACATTGTTCCCATGTGTATGCAGCGGAATGCAGTTACGAAGTTTAAAGGAAGACGTTCTAAAGTAAAGCACGCAATTAGCGGCGTTTAGCAGTACGTTTAGCTTAACTAAAAAGTTTTTGCAATATATTCTAGGGATATTTAAACGTCCTTTTAAGTATTTACTGCGTATTAGTCTAAAGAAATTACACCAAAACCATCTAGTAGTAATTTCAAAAGTTAAAAACCATTGTAAAATAATGGTGCACAAAGTCAGGATGGAATGAACTAACTGCACATTTTTTTTAGCCATAAGCCTTTGTGTCGATGAACGAATGAGTGAGTTTATTTCGTTTTCATTCAAAAACGGTTGAGTGAACGTGATTAGTGTGAGAGTAAAGAGAAGTTCGTTTGAGTTCTTATGGCGCAAGAGCATTTGGGCTATACTGCGCCAAAGTAAATAGGAGAAAGGGTAGAGAACGTTTCAAGAGCAATCAAAATATTCGAACAGGACGTTACCTATTGTCAACGAATAAATACAATTAGGGGTGAAATCTCTTAAAGAACAGCAGAACAGAACAGAAGAAAAGATGAACATGAAGAAAATGACGCAGAACAGAAGAAAAAATTCAGACACCGGGATGTAGAAAGCATATTACTCCAGCAAAATAAAGGATGCTACTTTTTGTTATGGTCGGTGGAAATAAAAAATATAAAAAGAGCTTGGGAACAGGGAGGTTATATCTATGGTTCTTGCGAAGGAATCATAGAATTTTGACGTAGTAGAGTCGTTATAACAGCAATTGTTTTTGTTGTCACAACCGAGTCATCGTTATAATCGAATTCAATTCGAATAATTCGAATAATCGAATTCAATTGCATTCATCCTCGCATTTTCTTAAAGACTGATCGGAAACTTAACATATAATCATGAAAGAAAATGTATGATATTTATTTTCTAATATTGCTTTAACATACGGAAAGGTTTTTCAAATTATATCATTTTATGTTTTCGCATAAATAAACATTCAATTGTATTAAAGGGTCTGCAATGGAATTCGAACGACTAATGCGTGTAGCATGCGACGTGTTACTATTCAAGAAACCCAAGACAAATTCCAAAAGAAATAACCAAATAGGAAATTTAAATTGTTGCCCTTGTTAATGGTTTTTGAATTACCATTTTCAAAAAATACTTTTAGGATTTTGCTGTATTTTGAAAAATATAAATAAAAAATAAAAGTTGAATGTAATAGTTGTTAAACTTAGATATTTCTTGGTCTTAAAGTGAAAGATACAACAGCCTATGTTTCATGTTTCAGAAAGGAATTATTAAAATTTGCCCAAAATTTTCAATAAAGGTTGTCCCTTCGAGTTTTATTACCCACTGACTTCAAAACATCAAACAATATCATTTATTTTACTATTTCTCAGGCGTTTCTTGGTTAATGATGGTTCTGCTTTCTTTTGAGACACATGGTTTTATTTATCACGGCAGAACTAGTGGCTTTAACGCAGGAAAAGAAGCGACTACATCCGCAAGTCCGGAATCGAGCTCAAGAATTTTTACAATGATGAAACGTCACTTTCTTGGTTGATGCCCATCAAATTGTTAGATTTTATATGCCTTGCACCTAAATTGCGCCTTTGTGACAAAAGGAGACGATAAATTATTATTATTATTATTAAGTTAATAATAATGTGCCAAATTGCTTAACTTGGATAAATGCACCTATCATTACGCTTATCATTGCTTAATAACCCGTCAGTTTCTTTGCGAAACATATGATTGTCAAATGGCCGTGAAATCAGTATAGGGATGCAAAACACAAAAAAGGAGAGAACTAATTCAAACAAACGTAACAAATTTAATTATGACTAATTACTACTCTACAAATTCTATGCAGTTATATAAATGGCGAAAGTTTCCACATGGACAGAAACATAAATGTCTAGCTGATATTCTTGCTATGGTGCTGTGATTTATCAATACAGGTTGTTATCAAATCAACGGCTCAGCAACAATATCTATCTAAATTGCAATATGACAATACAATAAATTACACCAATACTGAGAATTGTTTAATATTCTATCCTGTTTTCGTTAACAGAGTTAATAGAAGATACATTTCGTACATAAAACATTAAAATTATGCTTAGACATCGGCATTAATGGCGGATCGTGGCGAGATTTTAGGGTGGGCGCATGAAAGCTAATTCACAAAAATACATCAATTTATGACTAATATTTGTTACCTCATTCAGTAAATAAAAAAGAAATTTACGGTAACTTTGGGTTTTGGTGAATTGGCTTCATGCACATACCCTAAAATCTCGCCACGAGTCGCCACTGATAGGCATATTTATCCAATTAAAATCTAGTATTAATCAGGTTTAGGAAGAATCATTATAACGAACGCTGACGTCATTCAAGTAACTGATCACTCGGGGGATTTTGTTTTCTGGCGGGAAATTTGGCGCGTGGAATTTTGGCAACCGCGTTTTTCTGCATTCCAAATTAGGCGATAAATAGCCTAATAATCAAACAACAATATCAATCAACGTTTATTTGCTTAGTAATAGAGGGCCGATGTTATGATGTGGCTAGATGGTGAAACGTTCGAAAGAAAATAAATATTTCTGCCTTCGGTGGGACCTGAACCCACGACCTTCCACTTGCCGGGCGGAGGCTCTACCCACTGAGCTACGAACGACTCTACGAACTTTATTTTATTCAAAACTTACCTACTGTCTTGAGGTCTGGGGAATCACATATTTTACTTCCCTTAGGCAATTGATAGGAACGCAAAAAAAAAAGCTTATGCGAATAGTTAACTATGCAGGCTTCCATGAACACACTGGCCAATTTTTTAAATTATGGCGCATTCTTCCTCTCACTCTCTTAGTAAAATATAAACTTACACTCCTTACGTACAAAGTCACAAAAGGTGACGTAGTTTTACCTTTCTCTATCTCACAGCCGACACATGATTACAATACACGTCACCAGAATGAAATCAGAATACCGCGGACTCCCATAAACTATAAAATCCATAGCGTTTCCGTTACGGGTTCTAAAATCTGGAATTCAATTCCTCAAGAATTTAAATCTCTCTTTTCTCACCCTTAAAGCCAAAATCTTTGATTAGTACTCAAATCAAGTATGCTCTGCCTGCTACTTCTGCCTTCCCACTCTTTCCTTTTAGTTTTCAGTTCTTTCCCCTCCCCTACTCTTCCTTTTCCAGTTTTCTTTTGTCTGCCTTTCCCTTTAAATGTCCTTTAAAACTGCACCCGCAACGGTCAACTCAAAAGTTATTTACATTTTTCTACTATTCTCGTTCCTCCTACTTCTTCTCTCGGTCCAGGCTACAAGGAAAAACATTTTTATTCTGCAGCCCACAAAGATTCCACCTTTGGACTTCAATCTTCATTTGTAACATCTTCGAGTCAAGACTCTGCTCATAAACTTTGTAAATGTTATACACCAGCGAATGTAAATCTCTTAATAACAATGCGGATTTGTACGCGCGAATCAATATCTTTGTTGTTTCCTGTCGAATACGTGAAATCCCGTGCTCTGTCCCCCGGAAAGAGAGCCCCGTTACTAGCATCGCTACTGCTCTCTTTCCATTTCCCAAGCAAACCGTTTGTATGGTCTCCTGATGTACATAATAACAAGGAATAAAGTATTACTTACTTACTACTTACTTACTTATTTACTTACATCTAATCTCTTACGAACGTATATAAGTTTGAGGTTTTCCAAACAATTTTTTTAGTATGCTTTGAGTATTTGATTATATGTTTCTTCTTCTTGCTATTCTGATGAAGAATTTTACATCGTAGTAATACACGATCCAAATTTTATCCAGTTCTATTGCAAATTTTCCCAGTTGCACCATAGATTTAAGCGCCTTGTTAATTTTGTCGAAGGGGGTGTGTATGTATGTGTGGCAGTAAATTAATTTAACGTACCTAATTACACGACAAAATTAAGATATCTTTTGTTTCTGACACTACAAGAGAAAGAAAATTATCACATTTTTTGCATATAGGCAATATATGGCACATAGAGACATCTCAATACAGCAATGCATAAAGGCAAAATAATATGTACACTTATAAATATCAAATATAATTCATGAGGCATACAATATCCACTGCGAATATATTCATTGGGCGATATTTATTAGATATGCCTTTTTATTGATTTAAACAAATGGAAGAATTTTAGATTGCTGATTTTACTATTCGTATGTTGAAAAAAGAAATTTGCATGAACAAATAATTTCATCAGTGAAGTGCGAATTTGGAAAAGATGAGAAGAACAAGAACTTTCAAATTTTTGAGATTCAAGAAACGTTCGAATTCCATGAAATCAAGTAATTTATAATACAAAAAATATGGAACTATATTGAGGATTTTAAATCTGAAGCGAAGAGAAAATTGTTGTGTATAAAGTTTCAACTTTGGATGCAAGATTTTCGAAAGAAATTTCGTCTAAAATTCAATGACAGGTACAAAAAGTTCTTTTTCCACAATAAGATTTTTAAACCAAAGGAAGAGATAAAATCTTAAATTTCCTTTTCGCTTTCTTTTTGCGCAATACAAAAAATACTGACATATTGAAAGCGTCTTAAAATTTCCGACACAAAATGGGTGACAAAAGGCATTTCCATAAACCGGGCACTAAAGCTTTTTTATAATATTCATTTTTATAAAAACGAGATTAAAGGTGTATATATTATCTTTATCAAGACAGCTGAAGACATATAATTTACTTCGTAGGAAAATAATATAAAGTAGTAGAATACTTAGATATCATATATCAATAATTATAATAACCGTAAGTATTAACAATAATTTCTTGAAATCCCTTAATATTA
The DNA here is from genome assembly GCA_006491805.2 of Dysdera silvatica. Classification (NCBI taxonomy): domain Eukaryota; kingdom Metazoa; phylum Arthropoda; class Arachnida; order Araneae; family Dysderidae; genus Dysdera; species Dysdera silvatica. The sequence continues at coordinate 91,474,715 of QLNU02014802.1, forward strand.
ATAATAACTTGAAGAGTGTTAATAAAAATTACGTTAAGTATCGCAGTAATAATTATTAAAATTTTAGCAATATAATTGCCTTAAAACTTAATATTACCTTAAATTTTAGTGCTAATTACCTTAAGAATTTATAATAATTATAATCTTTAATTGTCTTAAGGATTATTGAATACATTAATTAAAAGTTATAATGAAATGAGGTTTCTTAATACAGTTACCATTTGACTTACGCAATATGTGACGCGTAAATCCACAGTTACCTAATAAATCTCGAAAATTACAAAATTACAACAGCTAGCGTGTAATTATAAAATAATTTCTGCCACCCACGTATAGATTATAGCTCAAACTATAGCTTTTTTCGTTTTGGAGAAAAAGAGGCGCTTTCCATATTCTGGATTCGAACCAGAAATTATTGTATAATAAATTCCCTCACGAAAAACTCACAAAAACCTTGTCCTTGAGGCTTTTCTGTGTTGACCATATTTGGCAATTGTGTTATCTCTGTGAAGGGTAATAATATCTTACAACTAGCGTGTAAGTACAACTAGTCACAGCAAATGTGACTAATAGGAACAGGAGGTGATGTGGTAACAGGCAGTGAGCTTTGGGCAAGTGTCCAAAAGCCGCAAT
>QLNU02014802.1:91475447-91501832 GCA_006491805.2 Dysdera silvatica
CAAAATGCAAACAATGCAAAAAACAAAGCAAAATGCAAACAATGCACAAAACAAAGCAAAATGCAAACAATGCACAAAACAAAACAAAATGCAAACAATGCAAAAAACAAAGCAAAATGCAAACAATGCACAAAACAAAGCAAAATGCAAACAATGCACAAAACAAAACAAAATGCAAACAATGCAAAAAACAAAGCAAAATGCAAACAATGCACAAAACAAAACAAAATGCAAACAATGAAAAAAACGAATTCCAGCAATGCAAAAATCAAAATGCAAAAGCAAAATGCGAAAATCAAAATGCAAAAGCAAAATGCAAACAATGCACAAAACAAAACAAAATGCAAACAATGAAAAAAAAAGCAAAATGCAAGCAATACAAAAAAGCAAAAAGTAAACGAAGTAAAATGCAAGCGAATGTGCAAACAATAAGAACTTAGATTGTATATCCTGTATAGTAACAATATTTTAAAGAAGTTAAAAATTTTCTCTAGGAAGTGGTGTATATTGGGGACTTCCGTAATACAAACACAATATGTTCGCTTTACAGGCTTCCTAAGTTATTCCCACTAAGGACTCTCAACAAATGCAAATTGAATATGTTCAATTTCTAAAATTGGCACCATGCCAACTGTTTTTCTTTTATTCCATGTTTTCCATATATCGTGACATCATAATTTCATTTTTTTTTTGTATTTGGAAACGGCATTGTTAACTGCGCTTCGAATTCTAAAATAATAATCATTCTTCTGTTTACTAACGAAGTGCACACGTAATTCTCTGAAGCTCCACCATAAAGGCGTACTAAATTCCTTTAACGATGTATTCGAATTAATTTATTTATTGACGTATATTAATGAATTAACCTAAACATTTAAAGCATTAATAAATATCATTTTCAACTGAATAGAATTTCTCTGACTTTTGAAATGTTTCTACTGTGGCGGTTTATACATATTAGGGCTCACAAATGTTTAAATACAACGAACGCTCGGAAAATTTCCATTGATTATTGATCTCTATATATTATTAAGTAAAAATATTGATGCCATGTTTATATACAAAATATTATATTTCTGATGCATCATATACCTATTAATATTTTATAATTTAATTAATAATCACAAACGTCTCAATCTCATTAGTGATTTCTGGTATTGTAATTTAATTAATGTTTTCCTATATTGAGATATTCTAATTCGCTTAGTGCATTCTTTCTGATGTAGGTTACTATATATGGGTGTTGAAAATATTAATGATGCAAACTTAGTCGAAAACACTTATTCTGCGCTAAATGTAAGAATATTTCATTAATCGACAATTATCAATGAATAATCCATAGATTAATTGTAATTATTAATTAATAAAATATTAGGTTAGTTTTTGAATATAAAATTCTTGGAAAATTAGTTTATATTGTCCAAACAGAGACTTGTATTAATTCTTTTGCTTGAAATACTAAAAATTCATTCTCCTATTAATTTACAACTAAACTAAAACTATTCATTTATTAAATAAATTGATTGATTCATTAACTAAAATTGTTGGTTTATTAAAAAATGAATTATTTGAAATTTTGTAATTCTTTCTACCATTAATTTACTCATGAATTAAGCCCATTAATTAAAACTAATAATTTATTAAACAATTAATTATTTGCAAGACTAAAAGTTTTTTCTCATTGAATAAATTCTTGCTCTTAATTACAAAATAAGATTAAAACACGAATAACTTCAAACGTAGATGAATCCAATTACAGTTTATTCTGCAAACTAAAAAGCCAATGAATGAGTAGTGATTTCTTCTCAAAGCGAACCAACTAAAGAAATTTCTAGTTGATTTACGGTCCTTTTAAATCCTTCAAATGCGAGACATTTTATTGATTTCACGACTCACTTCCACCACAAAAGTGTGAGTTTACTGTTGCTATTCAACTACGTAATTCTCTTTTGTGTTGTTTCAAACGTTACTAATAAAAGCACATCAGAGTTCACATATTTCCAATTCTATTTGCGTGTGCCTTTAAAATTTGTTACTTCTTTTTTTAGTGTTAAAATTTTATTTTAAAAGAAGTATAAGTAATCTTTTTAAAAGAAAATGAATGTTAAAGTGCCACACAGGGCAAGGTACTTTGCCCTTTGAAAGGCGATAACTAATAATTCATGAACTCTTAATTCAGCCCAGAGGTGGAATTGACATTTTAACGTAATTGTTGAAATTAAATACATATAAAAATCGAATATTTACTTTTTTTAAACCCGAAACTTTAATTTATATAATAATATTTACTGTTTCTCATAAATAAAAGCTTTATTTCCATGAGAAAATTTTCTCCATCCAATTCTCAGCTGATGCACATTCTGTGTATAGGCATGAAGTAAATTTATTAAATTAGAATGTATGCATTTAAGAAAAATTATAAATGAAACTATTATCGTGATTTTACGAGTTTTTTTTATATCCAAACCTTTTTCGCCAAAAATAGCTAGAATACACGCGAACTGTAACGTTCAAAGTTTATTTTCAGGATTCAGATTTTCTCTGCGGCAAGACGTAAAATTCGCCCTGACTTTGGTTTCTTTAAAAGGTGAAAAAGTTGATAAAAAGCGGCTGAAGAAATATAGGAGGATACAGAACCCTACTTCTGTTTTTTTCTCAGGTGGGGAAAAAAGTTGGAAAAGTTCCGTCGTAAAGAACGAAGCAAACCACAAGAAATGGAGATAGTATGGTTCGTGCCGTATTCGCAACCTGTTATATCATGCAACCTGCTGCTGCTGCTCTTGATGCATCGATTTTTGCAAGAGATGGGCGTTGGAGCATAGGGACGAGCCTCGTCCCTCCTTTACCTGTGCCCTGTTTCGCACACACACATACACATGCATCCCTTGTTCCACCTGCCCATCTTGCGCTAAATATTGCTCCTCCCTCTCTTCCCGTCTAGAAGTTTGCATCTGGCTAAGGAGTTGGTGAATAGCTAATTCTTGGCGCCTTCCTTGGCGACGAATGCTTGTTGCCGATTCATTATATCTTCAAGGGCGAAATCGATATTTGGAGACTCCGATTGAATATTAATTGACTGTAACCATTGATGGACAATTAATGCAGAAGGTAAATAGTGTAGTAAGCGCTGCGCGGGAGGTTCTGTATCCTTTTCTTACCCTTTAGAAGAGACTTTTTTGTTGGAGAGTTTCGATAAATCTTTTGCGTATTTATAACATAAGAACAACATAGGCCTTGTCCTACCACGACTTAAATTTGCTGAAGAACCTCCGATGCCAACGGAATCAAACCACGCACCATGGTGGGTAGAAAAAACGCCACACATTATACGATACCATTGAGCATCCAACCCAGAATAATGTTATGCTAGAAGCATGCATAATTACGACGCCTCTGTAGGGAAGTGAACGAACACGTTCCTGCAGAATCCGACTTCTTAATGTCTAGGGAACTAACCCTCATGATACAATGAACCGTTAGTCTGTAAGTTTTTCTTTAAAATTGTTAGATTTGAATCCGGGTTAATGCACATTAGGTGAATGCGTTTCCTTTACATCATCGCAGGAGCAGGTTTAGTAAATATTATGATTATATATTGCGTATTAGCGCAATAAAGTTATATGTAAGATAGAAGAATAAAGTGTGAAGAACATGAATATAGCAATAAAGTAATGCTTTACATAATAAATAATAGTCTTTAAATGCTGTCGAGAATGAAATATCTCCCTTTCAAACATATGTTTCTTTCATTAAATGGATATTTTTAACTTTTACCAGCCGTAAACTGAAAATATATTACTTGATAGCGAACTAATGTGTTATTATAATTTTCGACCACATAACCGCTTTGAGGCTCGGGTGTCGATTTTTCGACTTTTGTAAAGATGGTTTGTATATAATAGGCAATTAATAATGTACTCATTTCACAAGAGGAAACAGTCGAATTGGGTAAGCACCTACATGAACTGGATTAAAAATCGATGGAGATTCGTAGTCTTCATGGATGAGTCTAAAAAGCTGCGAAAGGCCGTATTTAGTTGGGAGAGAATCGGAGATCCGCTAATATTTTCGTAACATCTGTGAAAGGGACCGTTATGGTAGAAGGAGTATAGTGTGTATGTCTGTGTGAGGGAGGATCTTTTTAGATTTATACACAGAGATTTGTGTTCTGCCAAGTGAGAAATAAAATTTACCAAGTATAATAATGATATTATGAATCCTTACATATTTCCTGATGCTGGTGAAAGAGGCGAAAGTTTTATTCTATAATATACAATAATTGTCGTTTAAGCAGAGTTCAGCCAATGAAATGGTACCGCGAGGTGGAGATCACAGTATGCATGGTGTAGCAATTCGCTCTCCCGACCTCAATCCCATTGAGCAGATGGAATAATCTAGGGAGACGTATCGCTACTTTTAACACGCCTCCGAAAACTTAGGAATGACTTACAGCACCTCTGAAAGAACAAGCTCGTTGCTATCTATTGAGCTCCCACATTAGCGACATATCCACCACCACTTCGAGTCAACAGCATGGAACACGGCTAAAGATCTAACATCAAGTCGAGCCAGCATCATGGAATATAGCTATTGATTCAACGTTGTGTCGAGTCAACAGCAATGAACATGGCTATCGATCCAACGTCATGTCGAGTCATCATCACGGAATATAGCTACAGATTCATCATTATATCCAGTCGACAGCAATGAACATAGCTATCGATCCAATGTCATGTCGAGCTATCATCACGGAATATAGCTACAGATTCATCATTATGTCGAGTCAACAGCATTGAACATGGCTATCGATCCAACGTCATGTCGAGTCATCATCACGGAATATAGCTACAGATTCATCATTATGTCGAGTCAACAGCATTGAACATGGCTATCGATCCAACGTCATGTCGAGCCATCATCACGGAATATAGCTACAGATTCATTATGTCGAGTTAAAATAAATATGATGTTGAATCTATAGCCATGTTTAAGGCTACCGCATTAAACATGGCTATAGATTCAACATCATGTTTATTCGACAGCATGGAACACTGTCGTTAGGGATGACAACACTCCTGATTGATATATTGATGGATTTGCCTATTGCATTCACACACCTTATCGTTTGGCAAGATACACAATGTGCTAATTGCCTAACGATAAATGTATTGTGAGTAAATTTTTTAAGTTACGTTAAAAAAGATCGTGTAGTTCACATTTGGCAGCAATTTATATAAAAATTCGCCATGTAGTTTTCTATTTACCATGATTTTTTTTATTTCGTCCTTAAGGCAAGGCAAGAGTACTTACACTGTTCAGTTAACATGCGATTCCCTCTCCCAAGTAAACAAAGTGTGATATATGTACATTGATATTGATGTTCATTGATAAATTTTTCATTAAAAATAACTATGTTAACTATTTAAAGGATTTTAATGTTTCTTGCACTTGTTTCATTAATTAAAAAAAAGTGAAAGAGAGCGCATTTAATATTTTCAAGACTTATATAACGAAATTGAAGACCGAATTTGATTAATGTGCATTTCCACCTTTTGTCAATATCCTTACATATTAATATAAATCACGCCATGTGTATGACATATGGTGAATTGCATAATTTCTCTTAAGGCTTGAAAAGAAGGAAAAATTTTAGTTGCGAAAATATACCAGCTCAGATCAATATTTCCCGGTTTACAAATTTCGAAACGGAGTTCTTGTCTCTTTCAGTGACTTCTTCCAGACATCTACTTCATCATTGTCAACGATAATCCCTTCAAAAGGGAAAAAAATGAAAAATGAAGCACGCAATTTGTATCAACTGCTAAATCTCAAAGAGCTCCTAATAAAAATTAATTGCGAAACTTTCATTCAACATTTCGCTTAGTGTTAACAAGTGAAATGGTGAACTTATTTCTTTGAATATTAATATCCTAAATATACTTCAAAGCTGGTGTTTTATGAAGCCGTCCTAGTTTTAAGGAAGAAAACAATTAGTACCCTTACAATTTGCGAATTTTAAACATAGGGTTCTTTCATATTTTTCGTGACACGTTTTAGCACTTGAAAAACTTTAACAATTTTCGAAACATTTGACAGTTTGCCAGAAAATACTGAATTAATTTTACATTTATGCAAATGAAATAAAAAATAAGCATTTTAAGAAAAATTAAAAAAAAGCACTAAAAAATTAAGTGCAATTTTAAAAATATTAATTTATTCTTTAAGAAGGAATGAGGAAAAAGTCTGTTTTATATTAATTCGGATAGTATTTTTGTCGTCAAATAAAATGCAAATTCTCAATTCAAACAGTGCCGCATATTTACTAGGAAACCAACCGAGGTGTAAGTTCTCGATTAGGTCCAGAGTTGTGTCGATGAAAAAGCTTTTATCACGATGAACAAAAAATCAAATTGAAGTACCCTCCCAAATCCAACCAGTTAAGAGATATGAGCTGATTTGTTTATGTGCAGAAAGAATCCATCCAGCACTACAAATAAATGAATATTTTTATTGGTTAGCGTGCTAGCTTCCTGAAATAGTTGGAATAAATAATATTTCAAGTATTCGAAACGTAAGTGTTTCCAGCAACAAGCGCATACAAGTAAGGGTATCTTTGTGTAGTCAACGCAAATGTTGACTCCTTGATCTTTCCAAAGTACTCACCAGTCAATTGTTTTGTGCTTTTGAGCGAGCTGGATACTAACTAATAAATAAAATAAAAGTTATTTATGGCAATTGTCTGTTGGCTATTGTCTGTTACACACGTCCTACAAATAAAATTTAGCTATCACTTTATAGTCCTTTTTCATAAAAATCAAGAGTTATTGTTAATCTGACATGATGCGACACTTTGTATGCAGTAACACTTTGTATGAAATATGACCTATATCACACTTTATTCAGTTAAAACTACGATGTTTATTGCGATTTTATTAGGTGGTATGAGATAAAAAAAAATCCTTTTTATACAAAACAAGGTACAGTAAATTTAGTCTTTTTGAAAATTAAAGTATTTTTTCTGGATTTTTCTCGTACAAAAGCATAGATTAGCTCTTCAAATAGAAACTTCTGCAGTTTGCTGCTTTTCGTGCAAAGAATTGTCAATGAGATAAATAATTCGCGCAATATTGTACTTCTTCTGTCTTATTTAAAATTTCTAATTTTGTAAAGGACCATCTTACCCATATCCCATGCAATTAATATTAATTCCCATTTACAAACTTTCAATTATACGAGTTTTTCTTGGCTTCCTTGAAACTTCTTTGAATCAAAAGTACACTACATATATGAATTTAAATCAATGATATCAGTGAATCTCGAAATTTTTAACATAACGAACCTCTTAAGCGAGTTCCTAAATTAAAGAACCCCTTACGAAATATCTAAGTAATTATTTACTACAACGCCCCCCCCATATAGTACACGGAAGTCGAAATTGAAATATTTCCTGGGAAATAAAAATTGCAAAAGATAGTGACATTGTGAAGAGAGAAAGATAAGAAAATTTTAAAAATTCATAACATTTAAAATGTATAAAATAACGCTTAAACAAATAATATCAGACCCAAGCGTGGCCGCTCAAAACCTCGGCTTGGGTCCATTCTGTCTGTAGTTAAATTCGATACAACATGGCGCAATGTTTTCTTTGTAGCCAGTTTCATTAAATCACAGTAATACGGGGTAAAATATATATATATATATATATATAAAGAAAAAAGTTTTCCTCGCCCATTCTTGGCGGAAACAGGCTTTGGGACGGGCAGAGCGCCATGTTCCCAAGCCTCTTTTTACATCACTTCTTAATGTGCCATGTCTAGAAACTTCCTGACAATGTGACACGTGTTTAGGATTGTGGCTTTTTGTATTTCAATGTAGGTGTTTGGGTCAATGTTGAGTATCTCCAAATTCGTCGCAAGCGTTTTTGGTACTATCCCTGTTGCTGAGATGACTAACGGGATGATGAAGATCTTTTCCATACCCCATATATATATATATATATATGTATATAAGAACGATGGAATTGAAAGTTTGAGATCTGGAAAAATTTTTGAATAAATTTCTGAGTTCATGGGAAGCTCAAGTTAGTCATCAATCAATTTCTAATTTTAGAGGCAACAATTGTAAGACAGTCTTAAAAAACAAACCCAAAGAAATCCTTACTTCTTAGAATACACAACGTATCGTGAAGAAAGTAATCAAAAACAAGTTACACACAATTCTTCAACGAAGTTTAGATACGTCTGTTCGGAAATAACTGTCTGGCGGTTTGCACCTAACAAAACGCATGTAAAAATTGAAAGCCACCTTCGCTTAAAACCTGATTTTATAAAGCCTATTAAATCATTCAAATTAATAAAATAGGCAATTTTTTATTTATTTTGTGTCATTTAAAAGTTTTGATGTTGCTTTTGACTAATATAACCAATATAATGTAGAATGACATATAATCCACCCAGTTTAAATTATTATGCAGAAAGAACTTCATTAATTTTCTGCCTGTGCAATAACTACAGAAACACAGAAACAACTGTTTGCAATAAAGGAACGTTCTCGAAATAGGATTATTATTTTAAATTTAATTTAGTGCATCTAATAATTATACAAGTTAATATTGTCAGTATAATTCCAATTAATTAATGCCCATAAATTGATTTTGAACATTAGAAATTAGTATTAGAAAAATAAAAAACAAATCATTTTTCGAAGAGCAAAAATAAAAAATCTATGCTTTAATACGTTTTTGATAAATCAAGAAATTAAAAGTTTTATTATTATTATTATTATTAAGATTAATGATTGTGTGCTGTCATGATATATCAGTACAGTAATAGATTCATATATAGTATCAGTCATAGATTGTCTTTCGAAGATGTGCCTGAGCATTTACTTTATTAGCATTAAGATATATGTATAAAGAGCACCTTTAAATGTAAAATTATTTAGAGTTCGATAGTAGCTAAGACCAACTGAAAATTATTTGTCAGTTTGTTAAATAATTGCTGCTCTCTCATCAATGTGCTTATATTTCTTTTATATTTTTCAAGTTAAAAAAATGAAAATCCAAACGAGTTTTAATTCCTTCCCAACCAGATATTTATTTTGATAGCAAATATTTTCACATCTAAATGTATAAGTTTGTAATTTACTATACATTGTTTCAATGTTTCTTAAAATGTATTCTATGGAACTCCAGGCATGCATGCAATTGTAAAACATCGTTGAAATTTTGAAGAAATTTTATAATCTCTGTATGTTTCTTTCCCATGACACCCGATCAGACCAAATCAACCAGCTGTTATCAATATCATCAAAATTGGAAAGTTTTACTTGCTAATATGCAGGGTGTTCCGTAACTACCGCATAAACTCTCTGGCACGCGATTCTATGACGATTTTTGATTGACGGATTCGTTTATGAATAATAAGCACTTCAAAATTTCTATCTGAGAGCCAATAGTGCTTCAAGAGAGCGTGCTTCTACGTCGTTTCAGCCAATGACGAAAGCTGCACCCCTTGGTTTCCCCGCTTCCAGAATAAAAAGGATTTAACTCGCTATTGTAAAGAATTTCTTGGTCACGTGCTATTTAAATTTAGGGCCCAAATTTTAGTCGGCCCCTCATTAGAATGAACAAACAACCTTTTCTAACGGAAGAGTTCAGCTTGAAAGAAAAGTAACGCGTGTGCAAAATGCAGTGATGTAACAGAAAGCGTCGTCAGACGTTTTTAAATATTGCAACCCAATGTAAGATAAATGTAAGATAAACCGTCGCCAAGTATCGGAACAGAAGGCGGAAGCATTGTCAATGAACTTCGTACAAATGTAGTATTTGAAATCTCATATTTGATTTAAAGCGACAGACAGGGTCCTGAGCATTTAATCGGTATTTAAGATACTTTGACGTGGCATTACGTAGATTTGATTTATAAGTAAATACAACGTTATAAGCATAAGTAATGTTGTTAAGACGTTTTATTTCAACGTACGTCGCTGACGAACTTGGCCGTCTCTTGTCAGGAATACAAAATGAGAAAATAAATATTAGAAAACTGGAGATGGTGTTATTGCGTGACTATTGTGTTGCCAGTTGTGGATGAATAATTAATGTGAAAATTTTATTAAACGTTTCCAATCTTGACCGAAAGTGGGAGTAGATTTTGGTTCATTGACTATGATAGAAGAATTCTTATTGATATGGAATGCTTCTAAAAAATCTAATTCATGTATTGATCTTGGTTGGCAGATAATTGTGGGTTGGTTGAATTTGAATTTGTGGTTATGTGACCAGCAATGAACCGCAATGGCAGACTTATAGAATTCTGCCTTCTCTACGTATTTAGAGTTTTCCTTTAGTCAAATTCAACCAACCCATAATTATCTGCCAACCACAACTATCGACCTTCTGTGTATATATATGCGATATATTTATATAACAAATGATCAAAATGTATTTGGAACATCTATCAGGAACACTCTCTCTAAAGCTACGTGCGTGCACTTTTTCTGGAGGCATGTTATCATATACGCTTGAATATATTTTTCAATATACTCGCTACTCCAATTGGCTTATCATATCAAAGCATGGGTTTTAAGTTTCCTTCTTTACAGGAATCACTCATCGAAACCGATCCCGAAGTCCACCTCAATTTTTGGGCCTCTGTCAGCAGTTTTGCCACCCATCTCGTTCCGTTTCTTGAAGGCCAAGCGTTCAGTCGCAATTTTAGGCGACAAGGGCCGTGAAGTGTTAGAAAATTGTGCACCGACAGTTCAGAAATTGCAAACATCTGTCCGACCGAATTTCCGCATCAATTTTCTGTAGTAAATCTGTGTTGACTTGTGACGGGCTGTCGCTATTTTACTCATGATGAACGTTCCCTTTTTCCTCGTTATGCCAAGCAACATCCATTTTCTCATCCTTCATCCCACTCTATCCACAAACCGTGCATTTGACGGTCAATTTTGTCTTGGGTAAAATTTGTTGCGTTCGAAAGCCTGATTACTGCTCATACTTTTGCAGTTAATAGACCGATTGATTGCCTAAAATGTGGCTATCGATAGCTATCGATTGCGGCTATCGATTCGTAGCTAACCCCAGTTTGAACAACAACAAACAAAATATATTGACAGTTCCTTCTTACCCTGTTGCAGATAAGTACGCACGTATGGACAGAGATCTCCTAGTGCGTGAGTGGTGAATTTCTAAGCACACCGAGTAGCTGCCCTGTTTACCTAATCAATAGTGACTCACTTAACAATTTTTTTGCATGTAATCATGCTTACGTAAATTATTTATAAATGTATCATTACACCTAAAGAAAAAATATATAATAAGTAGGTCTATTTTCCCCCTTATTCTTTGTAATCATTTATTTATAATGAGCCCCCTATGACATAAATTGTGATTATTGCTTGCCGTCTAAACAAATGCCAAATGTATTTTATATCTTTTTCGATAATCGAGCTCTTTTACACGTAATTCTGTTTGTCTTTTCATCTTTATACTAAAGTATTGGCGTACATTAATTTTTAATTCTATTTCATTCTTAAAGTTACATTTAGGTTTAAGATTAGACAGACTATATGTATATATATAAAGGCAAAAAGATTAGCTTAGAGGGATATTAGATAAAAATATCACTATCTGACAAAAAGATAGCACATATTTCACTCTCAGCAAATATTCTCTTTCGTGGAAATTTCCATAAATGGAAAACGGAAATTTCGAAACCTGTGAGATGGAAATTTCAAAATTGGTGAAACGGAAATACGGTATTTTTCATTTATGAAAAATATTTTACAAATTGTGAATTCGAGATAAAGATATTTAAAAGTGAATTAAACAGCAAGACTTTCCCCCCCTTATGTTCGTTGATTAATAGATCCCCAGCAGATGATAAGAATTAATATATACTTATGTAAAAAATACAAGACAATCGTCTAAATTGAATAAAGAAAATTAAGAGGATAGCAGAAGATAGGAAAGAGAGTGAAATACGATATGATGGCTGATAAATTTTGGAAAATTTTTATATTCATCAAGGTTTATCACAATTTAAATGAGTAACCAGCTTAAACTGAGAAAAAACTTAAAAAAGTCTAAATTCTATTAAACTTTACTTTTATGAAATTTGGCGAATATTGGCGAATTTTTGGCGGCATCGAATTGCTCGACAGCCAAGAGGCACGCAACCGGTGCGCTATGAGGGCATTTAGAAGCGGCAATGTGGTGAGGAGTAAGCTTTGTGGATCTGATATCTCCCCCAAATTGCAAAGAACATCAAAGCAATATTAGTTGAAGGAGTTGCCAGAAATTGGGAATGGTGAAGACTGCTTTAATTTCGGGAAAAGAGGAAAGTCCTTCACGAGAGAACTTTTCGAAACTCCATGTCTTTTCCCGTTTTTACCTGGAAAAACTTGTCAATTTTCATCGATCATTCACATTGATTCGGCAAGTAGCTCCAAATGTAAACAAAAGGTAAGTTCACGAAAACGAAAGTCATTCTAGCTAACTTGAAAAGTGCTTCATGATTGCAGAATCAATCCATTTCAAGAAACAGCTTAGTTAAATGAATTATAAATTTAATTTCAATACATAATTTTAACTTTAATTGTGTAAAACTAGAAGCTATTTTTTAACTCACATTTATGAAATACTTATTATTTTTCAGCTTCATATATAATTTATGTTTCTAAAATTTTACTAAGTAAGTAATGAAATAAGAAATTAAGAATTTTAACGTTTAATTAAAGACTAATCACTTTTAATTCTTTTAACATTTAACATGTTATAAGCAACAGTTTATGCGATGCTTATGCGATGCTTATGTGTAAACGAAAGATGGTAATAAAATTAGGTCTGAATAATATTACCATATATCTTTATTCCTCATAAGACTTTTGCATTATGTTTGTGATCTTGGCCATGGGCGTCGTTTGAGGGGGGAGGCAAGGGTCAGTTGCCCCCCCCTCTCTAGAATTGAAATATATGCAATATTTTTAATACATTAAAAGGTTAAAGTAATTATTTGCTTTGGGTTAGCATTGGCAAAAAAAATGTCCCCCCCACTTTGTAATTTGCCTTTACGACGCCCGTGATCTTGGCGAGCACGTATTTTATTTAGAAAAAGTTGTTAAATACAGAGAAAATAATAAAATTATTTTATCATAAAATACTAATTCGAAATTGCATTTATAATGTACGTTCACTTGTATTTGAAATGGGGTTCCAGTACATAATATGTCATTATCATGTGCAGAAAAATATTAAACAGTTTATGCATGAAATATTGCAATAAAAGTTAAATAAATCTCTAACATTCTTTTTCTATCAGTAACATACATCATTTAGATTATAGATGGATTTAATGCAATAAGTATTAGTATTAAAATTTGCGGACATGTTGCAAAATCGGTTAAATTTGTGGGATGCAATCATATTTATTACAATGAAAATAATCTTAACTATCAGTAAAGAACGTGTAACAAGGAGAAACCACCAAACATTTTATAGTTAAGATAAGGTTAATGTATTTCTATTTCACGATGGATAATCTAGGAAATATAAATTTAAAAATTATTTACCGCCATTTCGTTGTCAGCAGATACGCCGTACATTGTCATTTTCGTGGTTTGCCTTTTTTGTTTTTATCTATATATGAAGTGTCACGTATTTAAGGAACAATCCTATGTATGTAACAAACAAGTTTTTTCCTCCCTAATTTCCTTTATTTTATATTAAAAAATTTTGAAATTTTTATTCACTTTAAACATGAAAATTGTGCTATAAAAATATTTATAAAATAAACTTGAGGTTTCAATATCATTCAGCTTCTTTTTTTGCCCCGAAGATAGAATGGATCTCGTCATTAACTAAACTTGCATCACCTTGTTTTAATGCTGAATATAAAATTGACACCCTAATGAGTTGTTATTTAATGTAATGATACCAGCGACAATGTTTGCAATATTTTACTCCTTTAAGTATTATTAAACATAATCCTAGAGATATAATTCTGTAGCCTTCTAAGAAGAAGAAGTGTATTTATAATACTGGTGTACACAAAATGGTCATAAATATGGTTGCAGGTTTATAACGAGGGTTATAGGGCTACAACTCAATACATTTGTATGTACACATGCACAAGTGCATTGCAATTGTGGGAATAGTACCTCCAACAATCCTTCCCTGCATGGGCAGTTATTAATTACATACATTAATAAACGTATGAAGTATGCGCAATATTCAAGTATACTTTTATATTTACTATGCGTATCGTTATTTACAGAACGTAATTAATTTCAAACACTATCTTATTCATCAAATATTAATTTTTTTGAAAGCTTAAAACTAATTGATAGTAGCAAATTAATATATTGATTTATAAATCATGCATATTCGCTATTAACGGTTGCGCATACACATGATGGTTGATAAATGATTATAGCGAATATCGCTATATATATATAGTGAAGAAAATTCTCTGATTCCTTGATGCTACAACATTAAGCATTTACGTAACTGATTTCGACTGTGTATAAATATTCATGTATATTGCTTTCCTTACATTTCATGCATATTGCTTTTCTTTGGATTTCATGCATATTGCTGTTTTTTTGCATGTCATGCATATTGCTTTTCTTTGCATTTCATACATATTGCTGGGTTTTTCTGCATTTCATGCGTATTGCTTTTCTTTGCATTCCATGTATATTGCTGGGTTTTTTGCATTTCATGTGTATTGCTTTTCTTTGCATTTCATGCATGTTGTTTTCTTTGCATTTCACGCATGTTGCTTTTCTTTGCATTTCACGCATGTTGCTTTTCTTTGCATTTCATGCATATTGTCTTTCATTCTTCATATTGCTTTTTTCTCTAAATTATTTATTTCATACATAACACAGGACTGGTAAAGTCATATCGCACCCTACTACAGAAGTGACACAACTCAAAAATTTTCAAAACGCCATTAAGTAACGTCTTATTTATCTTCAGAAGAAATGACACATTTAGTTTTCCAATAGTTTCTGCGAGAAATGCAAGAACCCAGGTTGTTTCACAATAGTTCATTAAATCGTATGTAATTTAAAATTTACTCAAAACGCAAACTGACAGATTTTGACTTGTGTCTCACTTTTGAAGTTTGGATGCGTCATCTCAGTGGGGGTGATAACACTGAGTTGAAATTTCGAACAAATATTTTAACGTCTTTTATGAAGTGGTTGTGCACGCTTTTCACGTTTCTTGTTTCGAACTCAATTTACTTCGTTTTTTATACAATTTTTCATATCATTCTTCTCGCTGTTAAAACGCTTATTACAAAAAAATATTATTATCTTCAAAGCATGGATAGCTTAGTTCTTCGCCGTTATTTTCTATTTCTACATTATTGCTAATACCATACCAAAAATCTTCAATATTAAAAATGAAACCATATAAATACCACAGTCGTCTTTAGTTTCCATTGACTTTAATAGCTTTATTACGACCACAGTTGATATTTAGCATTGGCATTTGTTCATTATATTCACGGCTACTACTACTAATGTAATAGCTTTAACAGCTCATTTATCTGCACATATCACATCAACTCTGTATTTCTCTGAGGGTATACCGGTTTACCGCAGTTTATTCAATTCTTGTGGCATGACTTGATGCAGTTTGGAGTTTAGCACTACGCCATTACTTTTTCATAAATTGAAATCCAACATGAAAATATTTACTACATGTAATATTGTTTCCATGCAGTGATTTATGCTAATAACTAAAACGGTAGTGTTTTATTTTGTGAAAGATCTACAAAGTAAGTGTAAATTGTCTTTATTATCAATTCTAACAGATCAAGGAAATTTTTACATGATTTGACACATTTCATAAAATAGTTGGCTAATATTTTAAATTAAGTGCATGCATGATTCGAGAGTTCTTTGTTTTCACAATAGAAGGAATATTACAAGTTCTTATACTTTATTTTGTTGTTAAAACAACATTCGCTTTTACCATTATAATAAATGCAATAATACTAAACCTAAAATCTGAAGTAACAGTAAAATGGCGCTACAAATAATCTAATTCAATACAGCACACTGCTTATTATCCCATCTGCAAAGCATTTTAGGGAACAGACAATTAATGTTTATTCTGCTCAGTCACTTTTAATTACGATACTTTAAATTAAGACCGAGAAGATACATACTGCGATATGGTGTTTAAATCTTTCTATAATATGATCTTATTTTACGCAATTGCGGCACTTCTTTAATAGATTACAATTTTATTTGAAATCTGTATTCATAAATAAGTAGAAGGAGGGTTTACCTATAATCTTGTATTCCCGAGCAAAGTCTATGGCGAATATTGAATAAAATTCTATTAAAGTTTTCAAGACCTTATAAAAACTGTAATCGGATTAAACAATCATTATTGAATTAATTGCCATTTGTCGTATGCAAATCGCGTTAACTGGTCTTTATAAGGAAATTTATGTTCGTTGTGTATATATTATTAATTTTCAAGTATTGTTCATGTTTGTAGATATGCGGATTTGAAAAACTTATGCAAAGTCTAATCTGCAAGTCAAATGTGAATAAAAAGGCGAGTAAATGTTAGCATTATTGCAAATTATAAATCAATTATTTATTTATGCATTATAATAAATCAACAACTTTTTTGATTTACAAATTAAAAGTTTCTGGGAAATAGCGATCAACACAGCTGGCGAAAGCTTCTTTTATGAGTGATGGCATTATAAGATATTTACATTTTAAGGAATATTGAAACCTAAGCCCTAATTATTCCTTAGTTGCATATTGTTTTTGTTTAATTTTGTTTAATTTTGCATTCCATAGCTGATATAATAAACATTCATAAAATGTTTTATTTTTCAGAAGCACGTATAATTGAAATTCGTTAGAAAGTGAAGGAAGGGAGAATTCTGACATCAAATTAAGGGTTACAAATGTTCTTGTATATAATTTTTATATCATGTTACGAATAAACGTTTAGGCAATACAGCTGCACAGACGAAAGATGTTATTAAATCTCGGACTCTGGATAATATTGCTATGGCCATACATTCCGGAGTAGATTTCTGGATTATCTTTGATGTGCAAGTGTACGGATAAGATAAATGATTTGGCGGGACCGATTGCACGGCGCAAATCTGGAAACGAAAGATAAGATTCTAAAAGATCCGTCTCAGTTTCTGTGGGAATATTAAGTGATACATTCTATATATATTGCGTTTCACAATTATGTGAACACCGAGTTATACAAGAATAAACTATATAAGAAATTAACAAACAATGTATAAAGTACCATGATGTAACAAATTTCATGCTTATTGCTTACATTCAACTACAAAATATTTACAATAAGTACCCAAATACAGAAATTCCCCGAGTTACATAAGTAATATGTTCCGCAAGCGTTTACGTAACTTTAGTTTTACGTAAGTCGAATTTGTAAATTGCTTAAGTGCAATCTCGTAAGAAACTTCAATATTTATTACATACATTATTAGAGTGCTTCCATCCATAATGTTGAAATCCCAACTTGGTATTTGATCTTCCTCCAGGGTACCATTTGGTAATGCCTCATATAGGAAGTGTATATGCATTTTTTTTAAATTCAATAATATTTAAGACTTGCCCATTTCAACTGAAATTTGATTAAAAGCCACTTTTTTATGCAAAAGTGTGCCCTATGAGCATTCATGGTTAGAATTTGATTCTTCTTATTGCTACAATGAAGAAAATATTCATGTAAAATTTTATAAAATTATTAACTGAATTTTATTAATTAAGTTTATGTGATCACTTGGCTAATTAGTTAATCTGCAGAATAATTTGTAATTAGTTGCCATTTCTGAGCACAGAGGGCATCACCTTTTGTAATGCATTTTAGAACATTATAGGAGCTCAATGAAGTGTTGAGAAGCTAAAACAAGGTTATAAAATCAGAGATTTTAGAGAAAGAGCAATCTGCAAGAAATTGCAAAGAAACACGAGTTGATTTGCTAATGTTCTGTTTGATTTTTTTTAAAGGTTGAGGTAGACCACTTTGTGAAAATGTGTTTGCTTATATTTTTGTGTTTTGATTTTTATGCTCATAACTTTGTCAGTTGCGTGATACTTTGATAATTTTGAATATAATTATCTTTGAATTTCACTGATTTAATTCTATTCATTGAATTGTAACTTGGTAGAGAAATGTTAAATATAGCCTTCCGTCATCATATCTCAGAGACCATGATTGAAAAAGTCTTCAGCCTATGTGATGTTTCAAAATCTCCAAATATGGAACTTTTTAATAAATTTCAAGGATTTTTGGCTACAAATAGATCAGTGTTCATTTTCGACAGCTATGGACAATGAGAACATGGCAGCATTGACCACTCCATAGAAAGATAGTGCCATTTACTTCGCAGTAGCAAAGTTGGAAATTCCAGCCACAAGATAACTATTGTGAACTTCTTGAACTATCAATTATCTTCTAAGTTGCTGATCTATCAGATGCCTTGAAGATCTATCAGATGCCTTGAAGATCTATCAAATGTCTTGAAGAAAATTATTGAGAGTATGCGGTGCTGTCTTACTGCTGGGTTACTAGATTTGGTGAGGTCCCAGCGCCGTGCTAACTGGCATTTGACTGATCATCTATCCAAGACTAAGGTAGCAGTAGCCACTTTCATCAGTTTTTCCTTCCTCTTCTGGTCATACGCAGGATATTATTTTAAAGCTTGGTGGGTTCAGGGGTTTTCATCCATTTTTTTTCCATTCAAGTTTGTAAATGACTAGAAAAAAAAAAGACTGAACTTTGTTGAAAGTTGCCCAAAAACCAGCAAATACAAAAACTTTTTTGAGACTTTGAGAGTATGCGGCGCGTACAGTGTATTTTTAAAAATTCCTTAAGGGTGTGCGGAAAAACACAGCGCCTAATTTTTGGGGACAGCCCTTCACAGTACAAACTTTCGATA
Source organism: Dysdera silvatica (assembly GCA_006491805.2). Taxonomy (NCBI): domain Eukaryota; kingdom Metazoa; phylum Arthropoda; class Arachnida; order Araneae; family Dysderidae; genus Dysdera; species Dysdera silvatica. Next base: position 91,494,419 of record QLNU02014802.1, read on the forward strand.
TTCATGAGCAGTTCACCGTGTCCGCTGGACGGCTGGGGCTATTTAGTCGACTATGATGCGGCTCTTTCGTAACCAGAATGAACCACTACAACAAAGCTTACCAGGAAAGCGAAGGGGCGTGGCCCTTCGCAATGTGAACAAATATGGAATCATTTAAAGAAAATATGCCTTTTCGTAACAGCACTTTATATGCAATACTGATTCCAGAGTCCATCTTCTACTGCATCACCAAGAACTGGTCTCGGATTGCTCTGTGAACTGTCTCAATACTCAAACAAATATGTAGTTAAGGTAGCTACCACAGCATTTGGTCATCATCTTTGGTATTTATTTGAACTTTTGGTTGGCTTTGGATTTTTTGATGGTGAGATTTCAATGGAAGAAAAAAAATTAATGGTAGTTGCTCCCTGAGAAAGAGAAAGGTCAACTGTTGCTTCAAAACGAATAAAACCATTCCAGGATCTAGAAACGAAGGGACTGCATAATTTTGTCGCAACTTTGACGGTGAGATTTTTCAAAATTCCTTGGTCTGTCTGAAGGATTTCTATATAAAGATCCTAGTAAATGGAGATTTCAGGAGGAATACAGAAATAATCAATCTCTTGTTAAATCTGTAAAAGTGGTCCATGACCTTGCAGAGCAAGAGGTTGCACTTACATAAGAAACCGACGGTCTTTTCTTTCCTCCCGAAGCGAAGAACAGAAACAGTACTTATTGCAGGTTGTTAAGGAGTACAGGAAGCAATTTTCTGCACTGACCAAGGCTGACGTTATAAAGCCATCCAGATAAGCGAATAAAAATTTAAATTAGTCATTAAGTTGTTCAATGCAACTGATAAATAACTCTGATTGCAAGCTACATTGCTAAACCATCACAATGCACTGCCAGTCTACAATATATTGTACTGTATTATGTGTGAATATTAAAAGTATTTTGACTAAATAGGGGTGACAAATTTTTGTAATATAATGTTCATAATGTTAGAAAATATCAAAACATGTCTTGAGTTGGGCAAGTCATAAATATTAATCTATTAACCGAAAATTTTTGCTGGGACCTCTTAGCAGTTGATATCATTCAACAAAGGGCAGGAGGATAAATTTCGAACGCTTTCGACTTTTAGAAGCACCCTAATACATATATATATATATCATATTCAACCATTATCTATCCACTGCTGGATGAAGGTCTCTCCAAATGCTTTCCACACAAGTCTATCCTGGGCCATTCGTTTCCACGTCACCCCAACCTGTTTTCTTATTTCATCCACCCATCTAGTTTGAGGACGTTTTCTAGGTCTTCGGTGGTCTCTTGGAATCCAGTTCAGAATTTCTGTTGTCCATCGTTGATCAGTTCTTCTTGCAATATGCCCAGCCCATCGCCATTTCAGCCCTTTTACTTTAACAATGATGTCCTCTACTCTAGTTTGCTCTCTCACCCAAGTGTTTCTTTTTCGATCTCTCCTAGTTATTCCAAGCATGCACCTCTCCATGCTCCTTTGCGTTGTCTGTAACTTTCGTATTGCTCCAACTGTTAGACTCCATGTCTCTGATCCATAAGAGAGGACTGGCAATACACACTGGTTGAAGACCTTTCTTTTTAGACACAAAGGCAATTTCCCCTTCAGGATAAAACTGTTTCTTCCAAATGCACTCCAGCCAAGTTTAATACGTCTGTTGAGTTCTTTCATAATGTTGCCATCCATTGAAATCAGCTGGCCAAGGTAAATATATGAATCAGCAATTTCTAGCTCAATGTTGTCAACTTGTATTTTTGTTTCCTCTACAAAATTATTGAACATGATCTTAGTTTTTTGTAGGTTCATCTTGAGTCCAACTTCTTTACTTCTAGTTGAGAGCTCCTGTACCATGTCTTGGAGTTCTGATGGGTTCGTTGAAAAAATAACAATGTCATCAGCAAACCGCAAATGATTTAAATATTCACCATTTATTTTTATTCCCTTGTTATTCCAATTTATCAGCTGAAAAATCATCTGTAAAGCTGAAGTAAAAAGTTTTGGAGAAATGGTATCTCCCTGCCTCACACCTTTACCAATTTTGATAGTTTTGGTATCTTTATGTAACCGAAATTTTGCACTTGCATTTTTATACACACGTTTCACCATGTCAATGTACACATCCTCAATGTCTGTTGATCTTAAAGAGTTGATGACTGCTGATGTTTTAATAGAGTCAAAGGCCTTCTCATAGTCAATAAATGCAACACACAATGGAAGTTCATATTCATGTGTTCTTTCAATTAATTCTCTTAATACTTGAATATAATCGCCAGGAGCACTTCCTTTCTCCATATACATTATTGTAAATGCGAGTCTTCTTTTAAGATTTTAGGAGCTATTCCTTCGACTATTTCGGCGTCTTCGTTTAATCCACTGTTACTTTCGTATAGATTTTTGTAGAATTCTTCAACTCTTCTAAGTATTTCTTCCCTATTTCTTGTTACGGTGCCATCCTCTCCTTTTAATGCAATGATGTGTTTCTTCCCAATAGACAAACTCCCTTTAACAACCCTAAGGCTCTTGTTGCTTTCAATGGCCTTCCTTACTAACTCACAATTGAATTTTCTTATATCTTCTTTCATGTTTTTGCGCAAAGTTTTACAAAGTTCTATGTACTCAATCCTGGAACTGGTATTTCGATTGTCCACCTTCATATCTCTTCGCCTTTTCATGAGCTGTTTCGTCTTCTCAGATAATTTGCTATTGTGCTTTTTACAGGTTACACCACCAATTTCCCCAGCAGTTTCAATTATTGTCTTAACAATGTTTTCATTTGCTTCTGAGATGTCAACTTCTTCAATAAGTCCTTCCAGTGCAGAAAAGCGATTTTTTAATTCCAACTTGAATGCCTCGGTATTTTCTTTTAATTTCTTTAAATCCACCCTCTTACATACTTGTTTCCTAATGAGCTTCTGCCTTTCTAGTTTAGTATTTAAGTGCATTTTACATCTCACCATTCGATGATCACTTCCAGTATTAAATCTGTTCAGTACGCTGCAATCTTCAATAATTGATTTCTTGTTTGCCAGGATATAGTCAATTTCGCTGGTTCCTCCATTGGGGTGTTTCCATGTCCATTTTCTTTGCGGTTTCTTCTTAAAAAATGAATTCATGATGCTAAGATTTTCAGCTTCTGCAAATTCGATGAGTTGATCGCCACGTTCATTCCTTTCCCCATATCCGTATTTACCAACCGATGTCTCTCCTTGTTCCTGTTGTCCAATTCTTGCATTGAAATCCCCCATGATGAGCTTGATATGTTGTTTCCCTTTGGTGTGTAACTCTTTGATTTCTTCATAAAATTCTTCAACCTCTTCGTCGGTATGGCTTGATGTTGGTGCATATACCTGTACTATTTGAAGTTGGTATCGCTGGGTTAGTTGAACAACGAGCCTCGCTGCTCGATCTGATGTACTTTCAACTTCCAGAAGACAGTCTTTAATTCTTTTGTTGATTAAGAAGCCAACACCACTTGTTCTTCCAGTTTCCGTTCCTCTATAATAAAACAAATGTCCACTTTTAAGTTCCACCAACTCTTCACCTTTTCTTCTAACTTCACTGAGTCCTACAATGTCCCATTTGATCTTGTCAAGTTCTTCTTCCAATTCCTGAAGTTTTGCTTCAGAAGCAAGGGATCGTCCATTATACGTTGCCAAGGTCAATAACAAACGGCAGCCTGGGCCATTCCAGTGATTCTTAGCACCCCCTGCTTTCATGCCACGCTGACCGCTGCCTTGATCAGGAGCACTCCAGCACCTGGAGACTAGGGGCCATGGTTTCTGGTGTGTCAACATAATGGAGGAATTAGCCATAATTTCACCACGCTGGCTAGACGGGTTGGTGAATTAGCCCTCCCCTTCCGCCTTTCTATCCGTGCAGCAAATATTAATTTGCCTCATAAATAGAAAGCCCAGCCTGCACCACTTGAAGGCGGGGTAGGACACTAGGTTACTGGCCTGGCCGGTTCCACACATCGTCACATACGTTCAGCGTGTGGGTCTCCTTCCAGTTAGATACCAGCAACCCTTTTGCAGGCCATATATATATATATATAAAGTTTTCCTCGCCCATTCTTAGCAAAAACAGGATTTGGGACGGGCATAAAGCCGTGTTCCCACTCCTCTCACATCACACCTTAATGTGCGATGTCCGGAAACTTCCCGCTAATGTGATATTTGTTTAGGATTGCGGCGTTTTGCAGTTCAATGTAGGTGTTTGGATAAATGTTGCGTATTTCCAAATTCGTCACGAGCTTTGGCACTATCCCTGTTACTGAGATGACTATGAGATGACGTGGTACGCAGATCCGGATCAGAAAAGGGAATTCCGGATGTTTTTGTCTCTGCTGTATTATTAGGTGAATCACTTAAATTCTGTATGAAAAAAATATTTTAATTGATGTAATTGGTTACGCAGCCGCGAGGTGGACGTATACACTAAATTCACTCTATTGAGAAACCGGTTCCGTTTCGGACATGGGTTCCATTGGCCGATACGTTTCATTTGTCCTCTACAACCCCTAGAATTTGTCAACGACCTTCTGGGATATCCTGTACGTTGATGTGTATGTATATATATATATAAAATCGTATCGCAGTGGGTGTTATGACCGCCATAAACAGCCCTTGCGTACGCCATTGCTTGATGAAAGCAGATACCAAGCAGTGCTAATCTTTCTATATGTTTGAAGAATCGGGTACGCTTTTATGCATGCCGCCCATCGTACAGGCATTTCCACTCTTCTACGTTTTGTAATTGGCATTGCAATTGAATCTAATAATAATGTGGCCACAGCTCTGATTATGAATTTGTGCATGTGCCATAATTGCGAGACACGTGTCATGCTAATGTATTACCCGTGATATGGTCAAGAGAAAAACCAGCTCTTCTTCAGTAAGATGGCGTTTAGATTTGTTAGTTCAAGTTTGTTACCCATGCATTGGATAAACTAACACAGCCAAGATAAATACGCGAAATAGATTAATTATGGCTTAACGTTGCAAGGGAGCCCAAAGTAGTTTAACTTCTCCGACAGTGGAATTTCTCCCATCGCGGGATTCCTTGCTCGAAATCTGATCCATTTCCCCCACCCCTGACCATGAAAGAGAAGTCGTCGACAATTGTTGATGTCATATTTAAACGAAATTTCTCTCGCACGTAGAGGGAACAATGTCCGCTACGTTGTTGCATAAATTAATCTGACACAAAGAATTATAAGTCCCCATGTGCTTCAAGTTGTTTCAAGTGTAGGCATGGAAAACATTGGAATGCGAACTACTTGAGCAACATCCGATGAATATGATGACTGAATAAATTCACTAGGAATTGGTAATAGAGCCATATAACTTCTAATATGTAGTAAACCTCTATAATAGAAGAGACTTTTAACAGTTGAGCCAACTTTCCAACAGTGTCTATTCAAATTAAGTTAAAATTTACTAATGCATGAAAAGAATTCTTACTTAACTTTATCCTACTCTTTTTAAAATAATTCCAAGAATTATATGATATTAATATTGAGATGGTGAACTCCAGATTGCCAGAGTTTTGCTTGGTGAAAGGTGTATATTTCTATAGACTATAGTAGAACTCCTCTACGGCAGCAACCTTTCCAAATCTCCCCCCCCCCACCTAGTCCACACTAATACTACTCCACAGTAGAACCCTTCATATCTGACCTCGGGACAACCGACTCCCTAGATAACCGACCGTTCAAGCCATCAACATCGAGTTCCCAAAATTATTGGAGGTGCAAGTACTTTCTATGTACGTTTATACATTACAATATATGTAAATCGCAAATTATTGCAGATTATTGGGCGCTTTGCAGGGGCGGACTTGGCCGCCGGTCAGCCGGTTCCCGGGCCAGTGCGCCCTCGTCGGCGAGAGGACTTGGCCATCATGGCTATAGGATTCGCGCCCTTCGATAAGCCAAGGTATGCGCCATTTGAGAGGACCCAGTCCCCCATGGGCCCCATATAACTGTATGACTATGGTTCAAACCAAAACTTACGATTCCAATTGACAGCGTACTGTTCGCTACTCTACGATCTTTCTTTCTAAAAGTGCAGGTTGTAGTCAGAGCCGTAGCCAGGATGTGGCTAGAGGGGGGCTGATTCCATGGAAACGTGATCGGCATTCAAAATAAATTATCTTTCAGGGGATTTATGGGTTTCAAATCATGAAAAACAATCAATATATACGATTTTCTAAAATGCAAATTGTGAATTAAATATTAAAGATAACTTCGTTTTCAACAAGAAGATAATAAATATGTTAATGAATAAATTTGTCTTAAAAAAAATCTGTTTTTTGTTTTTTAAGTATAAAACTTTATACACCTTTTTTACTTTATACGAAAACATATATGTACCTTTCGAAAAATGATGTTAAGGTTACATATGATTGTAACATAATAATATTGACACCATTCTACAGAGAAGGACTTGTACTTTAATATGTACCTCGAACAAGTATGTCATAAAGTAAAATATTTTTATATCAATTTTTAAATCCAACGATCGGAAAACAGAGAAAATTTTCACGATGTATATAGACAAAACTAATTAAATTTTTATTCGATTAACACAATTCTATGTCATTTTATGCTAAGTAGTAGTTCGAATGCTCCTACCAAATTTTATCAGAATATGTTAGATGGTTTCAAACTTATCATACGCGAAACATGGAAATTTCAAGTTTCGAGAAAAAACGCTTCGAAGATTGCGGAACAAAACATTTATTGAAATATTGCATACACTTACTTCTCCCCACCATTGGAATTTGTGGAGTATCTCGCGTTCTATTTGACAAATCTAATAATTTTGATGTCAAAATATCCAGGAGGCATTGATCTTTCCGATAAAATAATAAAAAAATCAATTTTTGGAAAATTTGAAACCCCTAAATGTTTAGAGCCAAAAAGCGAAAAACTCATTCGGCCAAATTGAAGCAAATTTGGTCGACATACTCCTCGGACCATGGGATTTCGATTTAAAAAAAAATTAAAAATTCCCGAAGTTTGGAATTAGTATTAGCACTTTTTGGTAACACAAAAGTACGATCACGTTTAGTTAGCATAGCGCACCAATTTTATTAAACAGAGGCGAAACACATTTTCAGCCTTTCTTATATTCTCCACTTGAGATCAATGTACTAAACTTCAAAGTAATCTAGCTGTTTTCCAGTGTAAATATGGAGAGTTGCGTGATTTCATCGTCAATTTTCGTTGTGGTGACACAATTTTGAATAATTGCTTATTAAATTTATTACCATTATTTTTTATAGAAATCAAAATCTCATGTTTCCAGGAGTATGCGCACCAAATTTGGTTCAGATTGGCTTAATAAAGTTTTTACTGGACTCTAAATACCCGACGTTAAATTATAGTCACCC
>QLNU02014802.1:91545619-91560459 GCA_006491805.2 Dysdera silvatica
ATACTCAATCATTATCTATAATAATAATAATAATAATACTCAATCATTATCTATAATAATAATAATCATCATACTCAATAATTATCTATCATCATTATACTCAACCATTTTCTGTCATAGTTATACTCAATGATTATCCATCATAAGCATCATCATACTCAATCATTATCTATCACCATTATACTCAGTGATTATCTATCATCATCATACTCAATGATTACCTATCATCATCATACTTAATGATTGTCTATCATCATTATACTCAATTATTATCTATTATCATTATACCCAAACATTATCTATCATCGTTATACTCAATCATCATCTATCATCTTCATACTCAATGATTATCTATCATCATTATACCCAATCATCATCTATCATCACACTCAATCATTATCTATCTGCTAGATGAAAGTCTCTGCAGATGCTTTTCACACTAATTTATCTTGAGTAATTGGCTTCCGTTACATCCACCATCTGTTTTCTCATTTTATCCGCCCATCTAGTTTAAGGATTTTTCTCTGCCATCGGTGGTCTTTGGAATCGGGTTAGGAAATTTAATTGTCCATCATTGATTAGTTCTTCTTGCGATATTCCCAGCACATCGCCATTTCAGCTTTTTTTTTACTTCAACAATGATGTCTTCTATTCTAGTTTGCTCTCACACTTAAGCGTCTCTTTATCGACCCTTCTTAGTTATTCCACGAATGCACCTTCCCATGCTTCATGTATATACAGTGTTACCTACCGTAAAGGACATCCCAATTTAAGGGACAAAATGTCCTGTCCCGTGAGTGTCCCTTGTTGGGAGATAATACTCAGGTAATACTAATATGAAGACAGGAAAAAGAAAGCAAAATACGTATCTGCTAAAAGTGGATGATGGTATTTTTAAGGAATTTCCATTTTATACACTAATAGACAAATTTTAAAACAAAGTTTTATTGAAAGCTTCATTGGAATTCATTTTTAACTTGGTTAACTACTCCTACGTTGTTTAATGATCCATAATATTAGCCTCATTAAATCTTCTTTAATTATTTCCTTTATGATTTTTTACAATTTGTTATGAAATTTTTTATTGTGAGAGTACAAAACTCCAAATGACTCGAGAAGTCTGTAAATCCCTATTCGTGACTGATACTTTTAAATTAAATTTAAGCATGAATAAAGTAGAGGTGAATTGTTAAATTTTATTGATTTCTTTCCTTAACAAATACCAAGTGTTTAATTCATCAGAACAAGTATAAATTATCTTAAGCAAGTATCATTATAGTCGTTGTGCATCTGCAGAGAGCGTGGATGCTCTCTCTTTCGCAAAAACCCAACAATTTTAAAATGCTCGAGTTTTTAAGAAGTTCCTTTGTTAGAACCGTTACTGTAATTTCCTTGCTGAATTTACATTTTCATTTCATTCATATTATGCCAAACGAGATAAACAAAATGGGTCCTACCTTATTTACTAAACAACATGTTAACATCTATCCGAGGGCTCAGTCCCTCTACAGAAGATGGCCTCATGTCACGGTGTAGGATTCAATACGCTCCCCGTTACGTTGTAGGATCCGAAACGTTCCCCATTACGTTATAGGATCCAATACAATCCCCGTTACGTTGTAGGATTCGACACGCTCCCCGTTAGGTTGTAGCATCCTATACTCTCTTCGTCACGTTATACGATCATGGCGACGATGATAGCAATAAGGGAAATTGGAATTGTGCTTACATACAAAAATGCGACGTCACTGTATATATTCTAGGTTAAATATCACGTATAACATAAAATACATATCACGATAAAGGCTGAGGGAAATATTTATTTACGTAACCCCACCCTTCTCATTCCATGACATATGTCTCTCTCTCTCTCTCTCTTACATATGTCATTCCATGACATATGTAAGAGAGAGAGAGACAAAACATTTAAGTAAGGCAGAGAGTTGGGAAAGGTGGCCGCCGAAGGCGATACTCTAGTTCCGGGCAGACGCGCAGTCTACTCAATTGTCGACTATAAGGAGGTGGGAAAGAACAGGAAAGGGTATTCGATCCAATGCAGCACCAGAGATGCACGCTCGTGATATATATATATACGAGAGCCAGTATTTAAGTTTTTAGAAAATAATATACAAAATATTTCCATATCGAAAAAATTGTTTTATAGCTTTGCAAGATATTCGCCTTTATCGTTAATGCCCTTTTTCATTTGAATAAACCTATTTTCAAAATAATTATGCCATTCAGAGTGGTTGCGCTGAATAAAGTATTCATGACGACGGACCAGAATATAATAAAATTATATATGTTTATTTCTAATTTTCTCCGCTTTACTGGGAGAATGATGTTGGCTGATGGAATTAGCGCTTTAAAGAATTGCAATGCGGTCGACGCAGTCGGCGCCTGAATTACAACTGGTTTATACAACAATTTTCCGCATGGTGGCAGTACAAAGCATGAGAATGGTAGAACGGAACTGTTTTATATGACTTAACACAGAGTTTGGCATAGCAGAAATATGTGATTTTTTTAGTTTCAACTGCTTTTTCTGGGCTGTTAAATCGTTGACCACGCATTTTATTTTTAATCGTTGGGAACAAAAAGGAATCATTGGGTGCTAAGTCAAGCGAATAAGAGCGAGCAACGACTCATCAAATCAATGTTTTCATGCTTCAAATAATTGACAGTTTGAAATGTAGTATGTGAGTTTTCATTGTCATAAAGATAAAGAACGATGCAACATTTCGAGTTATTTTCTCTGATTTCAGCAACTATTTCTGACAAACGAATTATCGCATACCAATCAGTATTTACTGATCTACGATCCTCTAATGCAGTGTTTCTCAAACTTCGGTCGCTCACGGACTATTTTAAGCAATCCTTTATTGATCGCGGATTACCAGGGTGGGAGGATTTCTCTACCCCAATTAAAAAAGTATATTGCCTGAAATTAAGGTTGCCAACTATGGTTAATAATATTAAGCCCTACTTAGTCATCGTCATACCTATTCCCTCCCTGTCTCTTCCAAGGTAAAACGTAACTAAAATAACCATTGATTTATATGATATATTGGCAAGCTTATATACGTATATAAGAGCTCCGACAGGTGAGATCTATTCACCCTTGAAATATAATTTAATCCATTTTAACTCCTTCTATGGTAAATTTGAAGCGTTTATATATTTTTTCTTTAACAAAATCCAATATCTATTTTGTATTAATAGTGTGTATGTAATATACTGTAAATGAAAACGTTATAATTTAAATAAACTAAGTCGGTTTCCTTATTTACTTAAATGAAAATGTTTGTTTTCCAATTTTAAGGGAAATTTTACATTTAGGATTAGAAATGTGGTTACCGGGATATGGTTTATGCATTTGGAAAGAATTTCATAAATATTTATTCCCTACAACTATTCATCTAAAATTAAATTCAATCAAAAAATTCTGCTTTTTCTCTTAATTAAATATGAGTATTAACTTAATATTTGAAATAAACGACTTTCCTAATTCGTTTATGCTTAGTTTAATATTTCCTTTACAAAATGTTGTTCTCTCAAAACAGAATATTTTTCAGCTGGTTTTACTACGTACCTTAGATCATATACAATTAATATTTTGTTTTGAATTTGTTAATGTTTTTCAAAAACTAACCAATGATCTCCACTGCTTTCCCAAACGGTGCTTAAAGTGTCATTTATTCAAAGTTTAAAAAGTTATTACTTTCAGTGTTCAATGGCTTATATTAAGCACGCTTCCACATACCTCTCTTTTCATACATTTGCACCGCTTGAAATTATCTCTACGATTATGCAGTTTAAACGCGCTCGCCTAGCCTACGGCTAACCCAGTTTCAATTTCCATTATTGCCAAGAAATCTTACCAACTAACTAGTCATTGCAGTCCGAAGGCTGATTCCCTAGGCCTTCAAAAGTTGGGATTCATCCAAATGCTGTGCGTCCCGAAACAGCATAACTTATGCCATAAAACCCCATGCAAACTGACTACAATGTAATAAGTAGAACAGAAGAACATTTTTTTTGTAACTTTATTTTAGGCAAATCACATGACATACAGCATATTCAAATGAAATATATAAAAAAAGAAAAATATATAAAAAACAGTGTGAGTGTGGACAAAATGCAAATTAAATTATATTAAGTTGTATTGACATTCAACATTAATGCTATTTAAAACATAGTTACTTTTAGTAAAATTAAAAAATTTTAATAATAAATACTAATACAGTACTTTTGGAAATTGAGTAGATGGAAATCTGACTAGCTCAAGCTGCCCAGTATGTGTCATTATCATTACCATTGCAAGGTAATGCTACTGCAATCAGTAGCCAATAAATTCAGTGGCTGGTTTTAAAATAAAGAAAAAAGGAAAGATTGAGAGAAAGAGAGAGAAAAGAAGAGTTGCTAAGTAGCACTGAAATGATTAAGAAAGAGATTACGTACTTTATTTTTAAACAATGGGCATGAGTATGCCCTTATCCAGAAAAGGGAGGATCTTAAGAACCGGTCCCCTCCGAAACTAAAGGTCTATACTCCTGTTCAACTTAACCTGACAGTGGAGGGAAGGCTAAAGCTGATCGCACTACAACAAGGAAATCCTGTTTTTCAAGTATCAATGCGCGCTTTCCCGTTTATCCCTCTCGCGGTCTTTAACTAATAACCCGATTTGGCAATTTCTTGCCGTTTCTCAGGCTTTTTTTTCTTTTGTGGATAATTCTCACAAGTGAACTTTCCCAAAGGGTTAGGCCGTTTTCAACTAAAAATTAAAACAGGAGAATAATGAAACAGGATAATAATTAGAACAGGAGTATAATGGGACTTGGCTACGGCCTTGCATGCTGTGATTGTATCGATACATGCGGTAAAAATTTTTGAACCCCCCCGAAATTAAATCCTGGCTACCACCTTGAGTGTGAGAGTATAGCTTAGATTTCCGGTGTTAAACTGTTCCATATTTCTGGACAAGCACAATTCAATCTACGAAGGCCAATGTGAAGGGTAATAGTATCTTACGCCCAATATTAATTCTTGAAAAATTGACTCTATAATTGGTATATGATGAGGTTGGACAGTGGTATCTGGGCCGTTGAAGAATAATCGGACATGATCTAGTAATTGTTTAATATGTTATTATAATCTAAATTTTAAGAAAGAGATAATCTCAGGTTAATGAGATTTTAATATTATAACCACATTTTATTAATTCAATAAAATACTAAGGAAAGAGATAGTTTCGTAATAGACGCCACATGTTATTGTTGCACAAATATATTCTTTGTGACTTATTCACGATATGTGCCCCCAAAAACAGCCAGAAGTTTTTTATATTACGTTTTTTCCCTGTGGCTAAACCTTAATAATTCGCGGAAAAAGTCTCCATTTACCTGACATCAATAATTGGTGTCTTTTCTCACCTAACGAAAAGCTACAATCTTAAGACAATTAGAATTAAATATTCCTGTTTGTTAATAAATTCATGCTTCTCAATCTCGTGGTTTATTTAAATGAGGTCTACTCATTAATATGTTCACTAAATTTAGTCAATTATTACAACGACAACTATGTCAAACCACTTGAGATAATGATAAATATCCCGATAAGATTTTATCATCGAAGAAATTAACAAATCTATAGCAGTGCTTACTCTCGATTCATTTTTATAATGCATATAATATCAGTTAAGTTACTTGTTTTCAGTTTATCAATCCGGAAGGGAGTTCCGAAACGAAATAATGGGTTTCACTCCCCTCCACTGACTAGCGTAAATAAAATAAGGGAGGTAGTTACAGGCTTATGAGAGAGTTACAGAGTATTGAGGGGGTTATATACTTATAAGGAGAGTTACAGAGTAGGCAGAGGATTACAGGCTTATAAGGAGAGTTACAGAGTGCAACTCCATATATAAATATATGTAGATACTAAATTGAATCGCAGCGGCGGGTTAAGCTCCTCAACCCCTGCGTACGCCAATGCTTCTGATTTTCAACCTAACCATTAGAGAGTAGTTATCTTCATGTCTATTACCAACTGTAAATAATTTATATAAACTCACTAATTGTAGGTTTAACATTATGTATGCTTGATGTCGATTCAAATATGTTACATCATTATTATTGTTGTTAAATTTTCAATAACTTTTATGCAATAAAATTATTCACGTCATTTGTGAAAATTTCTTTTTCCGTATGCAAAATATTTCCATGTATTTTTCTAATACAGAATAGGATTTTATGTATTTTCGACGAGCTTATTTTATTCCGAAATTTATTTTTCCATTTACTATAAATTATTAGAATATAATAACGTAAGCAACACATCATATTTTAGGGCTTTCAATCATGGGCGCTTATATGGGGGCAGGGGGAGCTCGAGCCCCCCATTTAGCCGTTCAAAGATTTGATTTACCAGATTCTGCTATGCACTTTAAAAAAAATTAGTCACATTTTAAAATAAAGTACTTTTCAGCTCATTACTAATTGTCAAGCAGTATCAATTATTTTTGTAGCGTTTTGGTATCTTGTACATTCACTAAAATTCTCGACAGCTTTCAGAAGTCATAATAATTTAAAGAAGTGGTAATAATTTTCCTAAGTCCCCTAGAAATACTCTTAATGTTTCTTAGACCCCCCTCCTAGAAGTACTCGTACGGGCGCCCATTCTCTCACTCACATTGGAGAAAAAAATCCCATAATTTTTCGACAAAATTCCCTGACCCATTATAAACAAAACTTTGAATGGAACTATGGTTTCAGGGAAAACAGGTCCACGCCGAGGTGAAATTTAGCCGTTCAGAACAGAAGTTAGAAAGGGTTTCTCCCTGACTTTTCTAGGTTTGATAAAAAATCCTTTTTCATTATTTAAATTTCGCGCGCGGAAAACCAGTTAGGAAAGACACTCTTCTCTCTACTGTAATGAATCAACCCGTTTGTGACGTCAGCTCCCTTGAATTCTAACGATACTACCAGCCAATTTTCCTCAAACGGACTACAGCGCCCTAAATCTGTTAGCCTTTTGTTGCTATATGTTAGAAAAATAATAAGTTTTTATATACCGTATATACGATTTGATATTATGATAATACGAAAAATTGAAAATAGATGTTTTGCAACGTGGAAACTTCTTGCGAATTATATTAGGATGGAGAAAGATTATTCAATACAATAAAGATTTGAAATTTCGCTTTTCTATTGTTCATACTGGAATCAGAGTTTGTAGATAGAGGAAAGGAGACATGTCGCATACTTACAGGCTGGTGTCTGACTAGCAATCTTTGGGTTTCTGTCCAACTGTATTAAGTACAAGCGTACGTGGATCTTTTCTCGTGCACGTATGGGGGAGAATCAGAAAGTCTTTGCTCCTATTTTTTATTAGCCAAAATAAGGTACATACAGGTAATTACAAATATACGTACTATTCTACGTACCTTACACTATTTTTCCACATAGTCCCCACACCGGTTCAGACATTTGTCCCATCGCAGCACTAAATTTGAGATGCCCCTGTGGTAGAATTCGTCCGGCTGACTGTGGAACCACCGTCGGACTGCTGTCTTGGCTTCATCGTTGCACGTGAATCGCTGTCCTGCCAGGAACTTCTTCAGCGGACCGAAAACGTGGAAATCACTAGGGGCGAGGTCCGGACTGTATGGTGGGTGGTCCAGACTCTCCCAGTGAAATGACCGGAGCTTGTCGGCGGTTCTGATTGCATACAGTCCGGACCTCGACCCTAGTGATTTCCACGTTTTCGGTCCGCTGAAGAAGTTCCTGGCAGGACAGCGATTCACATGCAACGATGAAGCGAAGACAGCAGTCCGACGGTGGTTCCACAGTCAACCGGACGAATTCTACCACAAGGCCATCTCAAATTTAGTTCTGCGATGGGACAAATATCTGAATCGCTGTGAGGACAATGTGAAAAAATAGTGTAAGGTACGTAGAATAGTACGTATATTTGTAATTACCTGTAGGTACCTTATTTTGGCTAATAAAAAATAGGAGCAAAGACTTTCTGATTCGCCCTCGTATGTTAACGTTTTCTTTACTCTACATATAAACACAAGTATTAGAGGAGTAGCGATTCAAAAATAAAGGAGATGTACAAATACTGTCACCATAGATCATCTGATATGGCGTTAATAAACGGAACAATACGTCTTGTCATCCAATGGGGTGTGAGCCGCCCCCCACCCCTGAATCCACCCTTTCCCACACCACTGGTTTTAGGACGACTCATATAAAAGCAGTGTGTCAAAATTCAATCATATAGATGTTTACTAATATTTTTGTTATGCCATTGCATACCTTAAATCAAAGTGGGTAACTTCTATTCGAAACTTATGTAGGAAGCTTAGAAAATTTCAAAGTTATCGTTCGTATTCAAGACTATCTAGGACATGAAATTAACGATGCGGAATCAGAATTTGGCATGTTTACAAGGCACTTTTGGCTCTAACCAAAAATGGAACTAGAAATAAACAACTGTGAAGAATTCGATGAATTTTTGCCAAGAAATCCTTATAAATTCAGTACTCTTGAACGCATAAAATTTTCAGCAATTTCTGTTTACATTACTTTTATATATTTTTAGAAAAGGTCATGCTTATTTACGTGAGTATTTTATACACTGAATATGCAAGGTTTGATTGTATTCATATTCTACATGAAATATTTTATTACAATGTAGTTTTTGTATTTTTACCTTTAATGTTTCAAGAAACTATATTAGTGTAATAAAACTCATAATTTTTATATTCCATATCGCATGCAAAATATTTTAGCCTGTTTATCACAATGTTACGAAACATCTTTGTTTTCTCTTTTTAAGTACAACGTATACTTCACCACGAAATTTATCGGGAAATATTTTTTAGGGAACAAGATATCATGGTTTAAAACCCAAAGTTCTTTAATTAATAGTGAATTAATTATGGCAGTTTTTACATCGTTTACAAAAATTATATTTTACATTGGCCTCACATTTATTAAATTAAATTTTACTTGGCAGTGTAAGGAGGAGATCGATCATCCTGCTCTTGTCCACCTTTTAGTTGCGTTATGCCCGAACATCTGGTTTACATATCAATGAGCTTTGCGTTCCTGAATTGTGAGAAAGACCTCACCTGTGGACCTATTTATAGATAGATAATCTTGGAATATATCGATGAATTTTAGAGCAAAATTCCCTCCATGGAGGCTAGTTTTACTCCACCTGCTTCATGCTGCAAATAAAGTACAGATCACGTTTTCCAAAGGGATCAGTTTCCAGCTGGAAGCTGTCATAAAAGAGGAATTTTTCTCCATCGGCAACTGACGAGATTATATTGAAAGCCCGTCTTGCTGCCTTTCCTCGCTAATTTTTTTTCTTAGAAATTCGGAATTTTTTGTTGTGTCTCGGAGGCGTTCCATCGTAAAGACACTTTGCAGTTTTTTTTAAACTACTGAGTTGTGTTAAAACTGCTTCTAGTTGTTTTATTTTCCTGCTACTATTCGAATGTGACTTGAAACTGGGTCACACTTTATTGTTCTGGAATTCCTTAAAAAAGTAAAAAAAGATTTTAAAAAAAGTTAAAAAAAAACTTAAAAAGTAAAAAGTAAGTTAAGTATTTGGACGTACCAGAAAACTTTTTCAGTTTGTTGACTGGTTTTTCGGAATGTGAAAATTATAATTTTCCACGGATAACTCTTACGAAGCAGACGATAGTGAAATGCAGATTTCATTTAAAAAAATATTGCATACAATTACTGACATCGAACTTCTGTTTGAGTATATGTTGCAAATATACATTATCTGCCAATAACTTTCCGGGCATACCTACTCGGTAATTTGAACTATTGTATGGGGTGCGTTTAGCTGGTGTGGGCTTGGGCTTCTCAGGGTGGTCCGTGTTATCATGAGGGCGGATATTTACACCGATATCCTCAATAATCAGATGCGTTTTACACTGCGGCAATACCACGGTACAGATTAATACTACTATTACTAATAAATTTGATACCCACGTATTATTAGCTCAATCTAGTTTTTTTTTATGTTTAGGAGCAAAACAGACGGTACCCCGGTCCTGGATCCAGGATGGAGACAGAGTCCTTTTTTCTCCTAAACAAAAATAGCTCTAGTTTGAGCTACTAATACGTGGGTGTCAAATTTATTGGTAATAAAAAAAGTCCCCTATGAAAAACTCACAAAAATCTCGCCCCGGTGGCTTTGTGTGTTGACCATTATTTGGCAATTGTGTTATCCCTATGAAGGGTAATAATATCTTACATTAATGTTATTACCATTATTATAACATACTTTGCCGCAAAGCTGCATCTGTTAAGGATTGCTATGAAGAGATGGGTGCGAAACGATTGCCCTGGCCACCCAGAGTCCTGACCTCAACCCCATCAAACATATTTTAGACGAAATGAAACGACGGTTGCAGTTGAAACCAGCATAACCAAATTCTGTTGATCGAGTTAGTGAGGCTTTGCAAAAGGACTGGAGACGAATTCTTCTGTGACGAATTTCATCGCATGCGACATTAAGTGACGACGCACACAAATTGATCGAAAGCAGTCCTCAGCGAGAATTAGAGGAATCCAGTTCAAACGTAGACATACAGATATTAGGGTTCACGGTATTCTGTATTCAAATGGTCCTGTTCCTAGTGTCTTGATAATTATTGATATTTTGTATTTGATATATGTATACGAAGTAAAAATGAGCTATGTATTGCATATAATGTAAATCGCATGTATCAAAGAAAGTAAATTATGCGATAAAAAAAATCAATATTTCAAAAACAAAACAAATCTTCTACTCTCAAAGCAATTATTCATATAACATCAATAAATTTGTCGATTTAACCGAAAACTGCATATAAGTGATGCTCGCATTTATTTAAATAATATTGGATTATTCACTCGTGTCCATTGTTTTTCAGAATATTTACAATTGAAATAAAAATAGATTTATATTAATAATATTATTGTATAAATACGTTATACATTTACCAGAAGATAAATAAAAAGAGGGAAAATAGGGAGAAAGGGAACACATAAGATCATGAAAAATGTCTGAAAAGGTAAAAAAACATAAAAGAATATATTTAATATTGTATCTTAAATTTCTTGATTTTCTTCATGCTTTGAAAGAAACGATCAAAAACTTCCGCCAGAAAATGAAAAAAAAAATTTACAATTCTTTTAGGCATTTAATTTCTTTTAGATTTCTTCTTTTCTAACTTCAAAATAATTAAACATCTTTCGTTTATAGCATTTTTAATGCATAAATACCTGTTTCACTTTTACAATTTATCTAGTTTATATAGTATATATATATATTTTAAACAGTTTTTTATATTTGGAAGAATTAACTTCTAAATTGATTACGAAACGTCTATTATATCTTGAGCGAAATATTTTTCCCAAATCCACGTCAAAGCAATTATTATGTTAATTTTTTCACTTAAAATTCAATTTCTATGCAATGTTTTGGTGATTTTTTTTATCCGTGGCTGACTGAACATGAAATCAGGAGCGTTCTTGGGGAATAAAGCTACATTTCGAAAAAAAGAAAATTTCCTAAAGTGGACTTGAAACATACCTAACAGAAACCTCCCCCCACACCGGAGCTTACATGTCGAATACAATGTATTTATTTAATTCAGCTTAATGTATAAATAATAAATACCTTAATATCTGAAAATTTGCAGTTATCGCCCCTTAGAAATCGAGAAATTAAATATTAAAAAGTAGTTAAAATAGAGCCAATTGAAACCTTTTTGGCAACACGTGGCGAGGTAGCTAGTTGGTCTAAAAAGGAGAAAAGCGAACTCGAGGATGTATTTTAAAAGTTTAAAATACGTTCAGTAACACAGTGACTGCATTACACTAACTTACATGTTAGATTTAAACATATTAGATTTGAAGCAGCTGCAAAGATCTGTTTTTCTATTCGTTAAATTGAAGTTCTATATTATTTTTGTTTTATTGCTGAAAGTCGCAGCAGAAAACAATTTACTTTAATTTTTATAATCACATTGCAAGTTGCAATTCGGTTTGTGCATAAGAGAAGCATTTATTTTTATTTTAAAAATTCTGTCTCAAAGTATCGCTTTCATTCTTTTTATCCGTGTGTAGATAACATGGAACAGAGTATAAATATATTTAATGTTATTTAGATACTTTTTGGGGAATTTATGAAAGAAATTAAAAGGCGCCAAATGGCGATAAAGTCTCTCTTCTGTCAAACCAAAATCATTTTTTATTAATTATTTTTAGCGTTAATCTGAAGAGATAGCCAGATAATTTTCACATATTAGGTTTCTTATGGTGTTTACTTACGACTGAATTAAATTTGTTAGATTCAGCGTGGGAGCTCTGGGGGCGGGATATCCTCGCAAGAAAGGAGGTAGAACAAGAGCAAGATTAAAAGGAAAATACTTTAGGAAAAATGTGTAATTGCACGTTATATGAAACTTAAACAGTAAATTACAAAAAACACATTTTCCAATAAAATGTATATTACAGATAAATAATGAGAATGCGATTACTAAAAAGAGAAAGGAAGTGTAAATGGAAATAAGAATAATAAAGATTTACCCTAAACTAGATTTACAGTAATAATTGAAATATATAACGTAAGAAATAACAGACAAATCTCTAGAGAAACAAAGAATAGTAATTCATTACTATTCTTTGTGGAAGAACATGAAAGGAAACGAAAAGTGTAAGACGGAAATTGTTTTAGAGGGATTGAGAGTAAAGCAGAGAAAACTGCGAATTATTAATATATAATATAAAGAATAATACACTGTATATTCTCCTTCTTCCTCTCTTATATACCGTACCACTATGTCACTAATGCAGTAAGAAAATCAATAATGCGATATGTTAATTACTTCAATACTGTACTGTTAATACTACTAAGTTAATCACCAATGTATACTGTTAGTTATTGTTACATTAAGTTAGTAACAAATTCACACTGTTAGTCACCAGTGCGCACAGTTAGTCATTTTTGCATTAAGTTAGTAATAAATTCACACTGTTAGTCACTATTGCACTGTCAGTTACTATTGCACTGTTAGTCACTATTGCACTGTTAGTCATTTTTGCATTAAGTTAATCGCGAAACCACACTGCCATTCAGGCGCTAAAAATGTTGTAGTTTAATGAAAAAAATGTAATAATTTATAAGACGACGAGCAATTCTTTAATACCATTATGTGATCGTTCAAAATCAATAAATAGTGACTGGTGTTAATTTTATAACATTTTTCAAGAATCATATTGAGAATATTGGCCAATTGTTGATCTCTTTCTTCTCAATCCGCAATGATTTAAAAGAAACCTCTGTAGTCCATTAAGCTCCCTTCGGCAGAATCTCGAAATTCTTAGTAGGTTTGACAATAACTTACACTACATTAAGCAATGAAATCTCTTCATGATTGGCACGATTATTTTCGTAATTTTTCGTGTGTATGGTGTAGATCAGTGGTTCTTTAACTTTCCTCGACCGCGGAACCTTTTCAGAGATCACTCACCCTCGCAGACCCCCAAGAATTAACTCAAAGTTTAAAGCCCCAAATTTGCATCATACATATTTATTTCTAGTGTTTCATCACTAATTTTCACTATTTAAGGAAGGAATTTTTCCTTCCCTCGTAATTTATTCTTAGCATTAAAGAGCAAATGCGCTTGTTTTAGTATTTAAAAATGACATAACACGGAAAGTGTCTTGAGGACACCCAAGGTTCCGCGGACAGCAGTTGAAGAACCACTGGAATAGATGATTTTTGAGTCTCTCAAATATTCCATCAGCAGGTTTTCTTTCTCCTACACGTTTTTTACAAAATCGTACACTTTGTTTATCAGTCCGTCTTTTTCGTGATTTATTAACTCTGTGTAAAGTTTGTCTTACCGATGGCTCGTTTTACATTCTTCATTACCCCTTTTCTTTCTCTACTTAACTTAGCGTGTCTTTCATCAAACTCTAGCAATTGCAGTCCTTATTCTACCTAATATACCCGTTTTCGGAAGTTAGAAGTTTTTCAAAGTGTAGGGTACAGGTTGTAGATAGAAGCAGTGCCGGATTAACGAATGGGTTTCAGGGGCTGCAGCCCAAGGGCCTCCGCCACCTAGAGGGCCACCAGAGACGTGTTCTCTTGTAGACGATCCTTTTGAACTATTTTACTGGGGGCCTCACAATACCAGTAGCCTAGAGGCTTCAAAACTTTAATCTGCCACTGGATAGAAGCATCGATTGTAATAAAAAAAATGCGCATTGGTAAGGTCAGGCAGTAAATAAATTTTAGTTAAAATGAATTTTTAACGTAACTTTCATGAATACAAGGAAGTTGTTGAATTAAATTTTCGTGAATGTACAGGAATTGTTCATAAATGCAATGCATTTCGCATTTGCGAGTTCTTTGCGTTTCCTTTGTGATAATAAACAACTGTGGGAGACTAGTTTTCAAAATATTAAATAAAAATTTTCCATGTCTGGTTTGCCCATCTCAAAGTACTTTCTCCCCATTCGTCGGTATTTCACTATATCTATTTAAATTTTTCAATGAATGCTAATTCACATCGCCCCTGGCGTGACAAAGACACAGCTTTGATTATGGTTTTGTCAGTAATGGTTTCTGTTACTTGAGAAAATCGATAAGTACCAGACATTGTAATGCA
Source organism: Dysdera silvatica (assembly GCA_006491805.2). Lineage (NCBI taxonomy): Eukaryota > Metazoa > Arthropoda > Arachnida > Araneae > Dysderidae > Dysdera > Dysdera silvatica. The sequence continues at coordinate 91,560,310 of QLNU02014802.1, forward strand.
AGGGATTACAAAATTGTTGTTAAAATAAATGAAAAATAGCATCGTATAATTCACAACCTGTGGTATATTTTTATGTTATTTGTATATTATGTATTTTGCTTTATTCGGCATAATTTACACAATTTTGTCTGACATGATTTACACAATTTT
>QLNU02014802.1:91560559-91575026 GCA_006491805.2 Dysdera silvatica
TATATTTTAGGGACAGGGGCCTACAATTTTACGAAAAATCTAAACCTCAGCGAATTTATTACACCTCTGGAATTCAAACTCAAGACTACGGGGCAGTATATAACAGAATCAACGCATTTGAAAATTTTTCGTGGGTTTGCACAAAACAATGGAAAACAGTTAGTGGCATCAATTTTTTTAAACTTGAACCTTACAAGAAAACGAATAATATAAAAATTCCAAATTTTTGTCGTATTAGGAAATAAAGAACAACGTAAAATAATGTTACCAGAAAAATTTCCAACTTGTGCGAAAATTCTCCATTCTTTAATTAGTTAGGAAATCCCTGTGAGATTTAATGGCACCTTTGTACGGAAGTAACGTTAGTCAAAAAATGTAAATTTTATTAGGAAACAGAAAAAAAGTATCGCTTTGATATAAGTTACATACAAGCATGAGAGGAAAAAAGCGCATGATATCGCCGAGGCATGGCATGGGAAGTTGAAAGGTCACAAGCCTATCTCTCTCCGGTTTTGTAGTGTTTCCCCCATGTTTGCATGTGATAATGGCTTTTTCTTTTATGCATATATATATATATATATACAGGTCTAGACAAATCGCAGCAAACCATACACGTCTGTCTTAAAGGCAAACACTATGGATCTAATAGGAATAAATTTCCAATTCGCCAGTTGCAATAATTTAATCATTTAATCGCCTGTGGATATTGGGTGACCAGATTTCTCGTTATATATATATATTTATTACCACAGTTGTCACTCCATAATGGGGTGACACAACGTGTCCTGTCTTACCCACTGCTTCCTGGCTTTAAAGGGTAAATTTGGAGGGCAGTGTTTTAGTGTAGAACTTGAGCTGTGGTGACAGAAGTTCGGGTTTTTCGTTAAACAGTACGTCCAGCGTGTTATTCCGTTTTGTCAAAGAGGTGAAATTAAGGCAGCTTCCTATATGTTTCTTTCACCGGACTACATGTATATGCGATAGAAGAGAGACCTCCATCCTGCAGTGGATTGAAAATAGTTGTCAATGATGATGATATATATGTATATTAAATAGAGAGGTACACGGAGAGGGTTGTGTGAGAAGAAATTAAATTATAGTTACTAATTCCCAAAAATTCAAAGTGCATACTATGATTTTAACTTTGTTTTGTCTAACTTATTAAATGGGAGTCCAAACTTAATAAATGGTGGATTTTATTTACTTTCTTTTTTTCTAGATATCTCTCTTATCGGTGGCGTAGGAAAAGGGAAGCATAGTTGGCTCAAGTCCCCTCCCCTATTGGATACCAAAACACATTATTTTCTCTAAGGACACATCACATAAGCGTCTTTAAATCCACTTGATCTCCCCCCATGAATTTTAATTTCTACGTGACTACCTGCCCCCGCAGGTAAAAAAGATTTCCGGCATAAATCTATGTCAAAGGATGTCAGAAATAATTTCCTTTAATTTACTTCCTCTACAACCATTTCTTTTCAATTAAGAAAAGTTTTTACTCTGACACACAGTCCTTGTATTACGAATTTCTGTAATTCTAGTACCACCCATTTCTGTAATTCTAGTACCACCCATTTCTGTAATTCTAATATCACGGAGTTGTAACTTAAATAACAGGAAGTTCGATAGTTCTGAATTTCGAATGATTTAAGCTGCCAATATGAACATCGATATATATGTATATCGATGTTCAGGAAACAGTATTTTTCAATTTCCCATTTTGTCCTGAAAAGAGAATTAAAGTCTCCTTAATCGGTTCTCCATATCTTGCATGAATTACTCAAAGATTAGATTACCAAAGTAAATAAAGGTTTCATTTTCCTAAACACACTTCAATTACCTCAGTATAGCCCAGATGCTCTTGCGCCATAAAAAATCCAAGCACTTTAATTACGTAATATTTAGGTAATATTATGATGGGTTTAAACACGGGCGTCGTTAGCGGGGGGACAGGGGAATCCGTCCCCCAATGTTGGTGTTAGGGTTCCATATCTCCATTCAATTTCAAACAAAATGCCTTCTACTGGCATATTGTCCCCTCCAATATTTTTATGCCGTCGGCGACAATGGGTTTAAAGGCCCCAAATTGTTATCCTCGCTTCAAAGTATGAGATCATTTATCAGTTTGCGAAACAGGATGAAATATTTTTCTCGACGTTTGAAGATCGAGTTTTTTTTTTATTTCTCTTCGCCTGTCAAATTACCGACAGTTGGAAAAGAGCCTGTAATCACAAGGCAATTACACGTCCCTGAAGTTTTAAGGAAAAGAACAAACGTTTTCGAGCACTTAAAGTAAATGAGAAGGCCTTAAAATGGGCACCTTTGATGGGTTTGATTAAACTGTTTACATATGCAAAAGAAGCTTTCAATTCTTGATCACGTGCTGTCATAAACTCAGTATGCGCTCTTTCTCACGCTTAGTCATTTTCTTTTATATTGAAAGTTTAGCCCATCCAAATCTTCTTTTATTGGAAAGTAAGTTTTCAATATAATAAAACAACTCTCGTTGAGTGGCCAACGAAAGCTCTTTGGATGGTTTGATTTGTATGACAATAGAACGCTTTTAATTTTATTGAAACAAGATGAAGTAGTTGCGTTTTATTTTCTTAAAATCATGTCTCTGTAATTAAAATTTTGGAAAAGATATAACATGCTTTGAAGCAGTGTTGAAAGAGACATCTAAAACACCCCAACAAATAGTGTGCATTGCTCTCGCAAGACTTTAGAATCTCTGTTTAGCAAAATAAAAGATAATACTCCTGGCTGCTTATGAAATACATATTTAATGTTTTTCATTTTTAATGCACTGTTTTATGTTCTGAACTCTGGAAAAGACTCTCATAACAAGATAACATACTATTCACTCTTTTCTCTCTGTTTTAATCCTATATAAAATATGCTTTCTCTCTCTCTTAGTTGGTCACACTTTTATCGACCACTGAAAAAACAGGCCCCTCCGTCTTACTGTAATAGCATACTTTTAATAGAATACATACTCACCAATTTTCTTCATAGCTTTTAAAATAGGATACAAAATTTTGTATCTATATGTTTTTCCTGCTTGAAAAATAATTATATAATTTTAAAACAATAATTTGCATGTTTTTATTTATGAAACCTCAATTTTGTAACTGTTCTGCTATGAAAACTTCATTATTAGATCAGCTGTTTCGGTTTCGTTATGACCAATTTGACAGGAAATGTACTGTAGTAGAATCGGAGTCTTTTTGTATTAATACAATGTATCATCAGCTACTCATTTTATACTGTACACTGTGCACTGTTCACTAACTGTTCACTGACTTTTCACTGAACACTATTCACTGACTTTTCACTGAACACTATTCACTGACTTTTCACTGTATACTTTTCACTAACTGCTCACTCTACACTATCCGCAAACTATTCACTGCACACTAACTATTCACCATACACTAACTATGCACTGTACACTAACTGTTCACTGTCCACTAACTGTTCACTGTATACTCTACGCTAACGATTCACTATATACTGTTCACTAACGGCTCACTGTACATTGTTCACTATTCACTGTACATTTTCACTGTCCATTGTTCAGAGTATACTGTTCATTGTTTACTTTATACTGTTTGATAATTGTTTACTGTTCACCGTACATTGTTCACTGTTCACTGTACATTGTTCACTGTTCACTGTACATTGTTCACTGTAGAACGTTCACTCTTCACCAACTGTTCACTGTACATTGTTCACTGTTCACTAACTGTACATTGTTCACTGTTCACTAACTGTACATTGTTCACTGTTCACTAACTGTATATTGTTCACTGTTCACTAACTGTACATTGTTCACTGTTCACTAACTGCACATTGTTCACTGTTCACTAACTTTTCACTGTGCATTGTTCGCTAACTTTTCACTGCACACTGTTCACTAACTGTACACTATTCATTGTACACTGTACACTATTCATTGTACACTGTTCACTACCTGTTCACTGTGCAGTGTACACTGTTCACTGTACATTAATCGTTTGCTGTATGTATCAATGCGTCATACAGGTATAGTTCAGATACAATAAACTATTATTCTTTTATATACATATATGCGCGTGTATTTTATATTTAAAAACGATTATTATATTATTATTAATGATAGTAGTTGGAATGTTTATTGTATGCCTTAAATTATCCTATCCTTCTGCTATTAGAGGATCATAGGTATCGTATTGGTAGCGCGTTTGATTGCCATGTTTAAGTTAAACAGGCATTGAGCGCGTGCTTGTTTTTCCCCAGCAGATGCACAATACGAAATCTGATTTCTTAAGCAAAGTAGGCTCTTATTGCTTGCAATTCTGACAATACGCTGACCGTTAGCAGTCCTTATATTACAAACAATTTTATTAACAATTACGAATAAAATTTAGAATTCAAAACAGAAATCAAAATATTTCTCTTTCTGTAGCAATAAAAATTTACTATGTAACTCAATCGTAGTGTAGTGAGCTTTTATTTAAATTATGATTATCCTAAATTACAAGTCCCTTAAAGTTGATTACCACGCATTTTTATTTCGTTGAAAGGAAAATTAATGCGTGTTGTAAAACACTACTTGCGTTTTCAAATATACTGATATTGCAAGAACGAGAATGGAACTTCGCCGGTGCTGCTACTCCGTTGAAAGCAACAGGTGTTGGTTGCGAAATGCTACATGATGACGTCATCACGGAAGCCTCTATTGGTGAGCTGATCTCGTACCTTCCTTGTCGTCTGCCTATATTAATTTCTTAATTTACATGGAAAAATTAGCATTGAATCTGATATCAGTAATATTACAGGATCAGCCCTCTATTCTGGAAGGCGATTCAATGTGAAAATTTGATATTGTGGTAGGATAATATCTATAATGAATTCGCGAATTTTACAGTAAAATACGGGACCGGTGTTTTCGGGAATAAAATAAAGAACTGTGAAAATAAACGTCAAGCTACTGATATTATTGACGATATTCAGCTACATATCAGAACGAAATTATTGATATTACCTTCATTTAGAATTAAAAGAAATACATAACCGTTTTACTGGCGAAGATAACAATGACGGCAATTTCGCAAGGAAAACTTATTCGCTTTTTTAATTTAGAGTAGAATCGTAGCTGAGATTGAAATCGACATTTGACATCGTTACTCGAGGGAAGGAAAATGACATTGAGACCGAAAAGGTAATGAGTTTGAACTACCTAAATTAAATCCTTAATTTAAAAGAGACGTGCGGACGTCAACGTGAAGGGACAAAGAATATTGTGGGTACCTTAAATGGAAGACAGCATGACATCCCAACAGAACTCATCGTCAACACATACAGTATGCAACTGTATTATCTTATATGCACTGTTTGATATAGAAAACGGCACACCATGGGGGGAATGTTCCAAAAACAGACCAACCTACATGCATAGATAACCAAACAGGTGCAGAACAACCGATTTAATTTTCATGTATAGACAAGGCTCTAGTAGTTCAAACTATGGGATAGTAGATAAGAAGAGGGTAAGGGGCCTCCATTTTGGGTGATATATTGCTGAACCCGACGTGGCATTGATTCAACGAGTATCCGAATCCTATCCTGTGGTATCGTTAACTATGTGGTGTTGATTCGAGTCCATAGTTCATCTTCATTTCATGGGGATCGGAGGTAATTCAGTCGAATCGATTCCCTCAGATTCTTAATTGGCGAGAGGTGGAGTATCGAGCTTGCCATGAAAGCATATGCGCACCTTGCAACGCATTTAAGCCGATTCAAGTTTTATGTGGCTGAGCGTTACCCTATTGAATAATAGCGTTTGTTACGCCCTGCATATATGGTAGTGCCACTAGCCGTAGCACCCTATCAACACAGAGGTGCGCCGTTAATATGCCCGTAATGCTCACGAGAGGTGAGCGGCTGTTAGTGCTGATAGCATCCCAAAAAATGATGCGACGTTGACGGGCTGTATGACGCTAGAGAACGGCAAAGGAATTGGCCCTGAAGCCACGCCCTTCCAGACTCTCACATGATGTTCTTCATTGGTGAGACAGAAACGGGATTCATCATTGAACACTACATTGTTCCATTCTGCACCCAGCGCATCTCTGCGACACTATTCTAAGAGATGGCAACGATAGTTCACCGTTAAATTGAGCCTTCGCGACAACGACAACAAACCTGCTGCAGTCAGTCGGCGTGATACTGCTCATATTGTTATCGGAGCAGATAAAGCTCCCTGTGTACTTAGTAAAATATCACCAGCCGTGGATATTGGGTATATTACGGCATGGCGTCTAAGGCGACGATCTGAAACAAAGCCTCTCTTTAACTCATCCGTTTGATAAAATTGCGTACGACTACATTACGCAATTAATTCTCCTTGTTTGTTCTCCAAATACGAGAACAGGTGAACCATTCACTTTTGCAGCCATAACGACATCTTGAATGATAGCTTTGCGTGCTGCTTGTCCACTTATATCACGCGCATGGTTCATGTGATCGGTAAGAAATATTAATCTTAATTAATGATTTGGACATGCACTGCAATTTACATTGCACTATATTCACATCTCCTCATGGTGTAGCGTTTTCTCTATCAGGCAGTGTGTGTATTCAGTTTGTATAACTGTACTATAATAGTACTGCATGTAATCCGTATAAGTTATTTTCGGAGTGTTTCAAAATATCGCAATTTGAAAACAGGTTTGACTGTCCAACATAATTTCAAAATGTGTTAGAAAAATTAAAAAATGGATATCGAGTGAGAAACGTTTTATTTACAATTTCTCCAACATTTGTAAATGAGAATTCAGTTTTTATTATTGTAACGCAAATTATTAATATGAAATATATCTCTATTACATTAACTGCTCCAAATACCTTTCTTCACTCATAATAAGCACCAAGTAATGCTTTCTGAATTTCCTATAAGATGCTCTTTTGTTTTTGTCTTACTTTAATTTCGGTTTCTATCATATATTTTTGCTCTCAACTATTTTCTATCGATTGCTTTTATCGAGTGTTCGTTTCAATTTTTTTTATCAATTATTCATGATCGTTTATTATCATATTCTAATCTTTACATAGATAATTTCATTCGGTAAGTGTCTTATTAATTATTTTAGCCATTATTATCTTCGATTAACGCTTATTAATTTATTTTCCGTGTCCAGATCAATCTTTACATTTCCAAAAATTTGCCGCCGTTACAGCCTTGTCAAGATAATAAAGATTAAAAATAATTAATGACATTAATCGAAGAAAATAATCGATATAAAGATTCGAATATGATAATAAACAATCATAAATAATTGATGACAAAAAAATTGGAACAAACGCTCGTTGAAATTAATCAATGAAATTGATAGATAGAAAATAGTTTGGGGCAATAAATAAATAAATAAATAAATAAATAAAATATTTTCTTTAATTATTACAACAGATTACTTCATTCGTATCGATTATTAATGTCGATTTTTGTTATTATTGTCGATTAATTTTATTAGTTATGGTTAGTGATTATTCTCATCGAATATTGATGTACATTATTATTATTATTATTACTTATATGTTATAATTATCATTATTATTATTATTATATTATTATTATTATTATTATTATTATTATTATTATTATTATTATTATTACAAAATTATTATTATTATTATTATTATTATTATTATTATTATTATTATTTCATATTATTATTATTATTATTACTTATATGTTATAATATTGTATAATAATATTAGTGATTGATGTTATTAATTATGGTTACCGATTAACGTTATCAATTATGGTTACCGATTAACGTTATCAATTAGGGTTATCAATTATGGTTATCGATTAACGTTATGAATTATGTGGTTATCGATTAACATTATCAATTACGGTTATCGATTAATGTTATTAATTATTGTTATCGGTTAACGTTATCTATTAGTTATCGATTATTCTTAATGTGCATTAATACAGATTGCAATCATGAATTATTAATATAGACGGTGATCTAATTTGTAAGTATGGGGCATCCTTTGAGGAAAATGAAAACAAAAAAAGTTGGGTACATGCACGAGCTAAGAAGGGATAGGTTGTTTTCGCCCCCCAGCTTAGTTGGAAGAGGGGCGGAAAGCATATTGCGCCCCCCCCACTACCGAGGAACACTTAAAATTTTAACTTCGAAAGTAACATTAAACATCGCCACTAATACTGCACAGCTGAAACAACGTTATATTCTAGTTTCATTTCCTGTCAATAGATGTCGGAACTATGCGGTCAGTAAAACTGCTTTAATAGTGCCCCCTGACGTATCTATTGATAAAAAATTGGTGTCGCTTTCCCTGAACCGTTTTTGTCAGTATTTGTGGAATCATTGAGCTTAAAGCGTAGTATTCTACCAAATCAGCAAAATTGTAAATAGTTCAAATATTTGTTGTTCAGCGATCCATTTTATTTTAATTATTTAGTTAAATGATTAACAATTAATTTTAGGAAGAAAAACAAAAGAACATAGGTTAAGATGGCTTGGGCATATGGAGCGGAGAAATGAGGAATATGTGGGAAAGGTATTGGATAAGCTGGTGGTAATTGGTGAGAGGAAGAGGGGGAAGACCACGGTTGAGATGGAAGGATAAAGTGACGTAAGATCTGGAAGAGTATGGATGGAGTAGAGAAGAGGCATTGGATAGAAGATTGTGGAAGAGAAGATTAAAGGACCATAACGCCGTCCCCATATAACATAGGAAATGGCAAAGCGAAAGAAGAAGAAGAATTAACAATTAATTTATCTAATTAACGTTTCATGGTAACTGTTGAAGATTTATGACAATAAATGTGGTCTCAAGTTTGTCGCCTTAAAAAAATTTGCCCTCTGTCCGAAACGTTAGCACGTTCCTGGTAATGTAGGTCTTAAGTCGGTAAAAAGCTTTACAAATAGAATCAGTGGAAATTGTAAGAGATATAAGGGGAGTACGGGAACACGAGTAAAACTAAATGAATGAAATATGGAATGGGCATTTGAGGAAGAACGTTCGGAAAAGGGACGCTGATACACTAGGAATGCGGAAGGTTGGAAAGAAAGTTGAGAGAGACATGTGGTGAATTAGGAGTGGGGGGGATGTCATAAGTGATCAGACAGATGAAAGAAGCATTTAAACAATGACAGAGAAGAATGAGGGAGCAAACTAACGTTGGGAAAAATGAAAGAAAAGATACAAAAAACAAAGTTAATTGAAACTAACTAAAGGAATTATAAAATTGCTACCAACAACAGGCGCGGATTTAGGGGGTAGGGGGGTGATCACCCCCTTGAATAGGAATTTAACATTGAAAAGATACAAGGTAAAGGTCCAATGAGGTATCATTTTCAAAAATCAAGTCATTAATCGCCCCAGAATAAATGTCCTCTAAAACACGAGAAGAACAGGCCATAAACAGCAGCTATATGTGGCTTTCGTCGGCCTGGGGAAAGAATATGATACAATAGTCCTATCAAAACTATACATTAATATCCTCCAAGATGTAAAAACAACTATAAAACGAAGGAGTTTATGAATGCAGTGGGATTGAAAGATTGATTTTCTTCAAAATTTAGCTTACATCCCTAATCAGAAATTATTCAATTCTTATATATATTATTATTATGAACACACTAATCTTTGTCTTATAAGGAAAAAGTCTCTACAAGTATATATATATATATATGGCTTGGCTGGCCAAAGGCACTCTCCAGCCAGAGACAGAAGGATTCATGCTAGCCATCCAAGACCAAGTGATCGCAACAAGGAACAATCAGAAATTCATCCAGAGAAAAGACATAGAAAGCGACAAATGCAGACACTGTCATGCGGCATCGGAGACAATCCAACACGTGATGGCAGGATGCAAGATCCTTGCGCAGTCAGACTACAAACATAGACACGATCAAGTAGCGAAAATAGTCCACCAGAAATTGGCAGCGAATGCTGGCTTTCTGACAGAAAAATGCCCGTACTACAAATATGAGCCAGAGACCGTGCATGAGAACGAAACACACAAGCTTTACTGGGATAGAGCAATCATAACAGACAAGACAGTCCCACATAACCGTCCTGACATAACCCTCGTCGATAAATCGAATAAGACCACGTACTTAATCGACATAGCAGTACCCAACACCAATAACATACAGACAACCTACACAACGAAAATCACCAAGTACCAAGATCTCAGACATGAAGTACGAGATATATGGGGTATGGAAAAGATCCTCATCATCCCGTTAGTCATCTCAGCAACAGGGATAGTACCAAAAACGCTTGCGACGAATTTGGAGATACTCAACATTGACCCAAACACCTACATTGAAATACAAAAAGCCACAATCCTAAACACGTGTCACATTGTCAGGAAGTTTCTAGACATGGCACATTAAGAAGTGATGTAAAAAGAGGCTTGGGAACATGGCGCTCTGCCCGTCCCAAAGCCTGTTTCCGCCAAGAATGGGCGAGGAAAACCTTATATATATATATAATGTTTTGTAAGGACTCAAGGTACACAGGAAGTAAAACAAAATCTGGCAGTGTGGGTAAACAAAATTGAAAGTCAAGATATAAAAATAAAGAAAAGAAAATTAAAACAAAATACACAGAATGTATTACGCAAGAATAGGTGATAATGGTGATATGGGTACGGACATCGACGCATTCGAAGTCTTCGGATATTTGAGGGATGTATTAAAAGATTGGGACTGTTTAAAGAGAGGAAATTATATATTATAGAAGCAGAATTCAGGCAGGTTCGATGAAATGGTGTGACATGACTGGTGTCCCTACAAAGCAAAGAAATACCGAAGAAATTCGAAAACAAAAAAAAATAAGCAAGTTATCAGATTTTTGTGGTGTATAATTGTGAGCATTGGGCATTAAAAGTGAGATATACGATGAGATAGAAATGTATATGTCGAAAATGTTCTTGGTGGTCAAAAGCATAAGAAAAGGGATGAAAGCAACGAATGTAATGGAGATACCTTTCTCTAATCTCTATTAGCGGGGAAAACCAGAATAGATATTAAGCCTTTATTCTGAAACATCATCTCATGCACAAGAAGATCATTAAGGTGAACGAAGATTCTTGTGAAGTGGTTACTTCAATTACTAAATTAGTGACGGTACCACTCTTGACCTCAGGAGTGTCTTAAAAGTATCGTTGACTGCTGTGATATCGCAAATTTATCGCAGCCCAAAGTAACCATAAACTGGAAGACATGTTCGTGAGTATGCCACTTGACATGCTATCAGCAACTAAAGAAAATAGAATACTCCTCTTTCGGCATGTTGTAGAAAATGGCGGATACCATTTTAAATATTCGTTAGCCTTATTGCTAACGGTGAAATTGTATAAACCATATTTAAAAATCTGTATTGACAATAAAACGTCATTTTTTACCTGACGGTAAATTGGAAAGTTTCACTTCAATATGTGAACTTTAATTATGATTTCCGTCTAATTATAAGATATTAATAACTCTAGCAATCTTTCAAACCAGACTCAAGTAATTAAAATTATCTGATGCTTATGAAAGTCACTCGCACTTTGATTTCAAAGTCGGTTGAGAATAAAGAAATGACTTTCTGACCGAACTGACTAGAAAAGTCAAACGGAATCAAACCGAATATGAAAGTGGCAGAAATGAAATGCTCATGAACTGGAAATCGGTCAAATGAAAATTGAACGGATGTTAATTTTTCATGGAAAATTAGCTTCGATAACTGACATCTTCATAGCACTGGGAAAGGTAATGTTAGCCAAATTGGTTTCTGCAATTAAGTTAAGCTGAAGTTTGATGAAAATCTAAAAAAGTAAAAGAAGCCAATAGACAAATTGTAATCAGTTGGTGGGGGTGGTAGTGGAGATCACTGGGAATATTTGTTAGCCAAAGTATTAACTTTAAAATGGTAAAAATTGTAATTATGAAGTCTATACGCGCCATTTAATAATAATATTTCTATTATGGCGCCAATAAAGCGCCATTTTTTCTCCTGGTGGTAACTTTGCGTACTGATGATGCTTATTGTAGAAATTAAAACCTTATGGCCTGCATTATTAAATTAGCAAGCACTGGAAGCTCTACGTACAGCGTTTACCTTGTTAGGAGGGGATTGTGGGATTGTGGGAATGATCACCGATTGAAAGTACACTGAGTTTGCTGACATTGTAAACACCTCCTTAGAACTTGTCCACTGTAGTTTGTTTGTTTGTTTGTTTGTTTTTGGTTTACGGCTCAAAACGTACGTGGACAAAATTGTGGAAACCCTTTGAAAAAAGATTATTTTAGAGGTTTGATGGCTAATAACACCACTTTTTTTTGTACCAATACTATAAAATTATATATCATTGGAAAGGTAATTTAATCAAGATTGTAATGCAATAACATTTATGAATCGTATTTTAATAGAACAGCATTCATAAAGAAGAAAGGTGATATACATAGAAAAAATGAGATATACAAAAATGTTCACCATACCAGTTAATACTTAGTTGGGTAACCTTTAGCCTTAATTACGGCCTTACAACGCTTTCCCATGGAGTGAACCAAGTTCTTTAGTTCTGCAGCTGTTATAATATGAAACCAAGATTGAATTATTGCTTCTGTTAATTGTGTTTTATTGCTGGGTTGCTTCCGACTAACAAGCTTCTTTAGCCGGCTCCATAGATTTTCGATGGGGTTAAGGTCTGGGCTATTTCCAGGCCATTCCAGCAGTTGAATATGATGATCTTGAAACCATTTTTTGCACACACGAGCAACATGACATGGAGCTGAATCCTGTTGAAATATAAATGCTTCACTATCTTGGAAAAGACATGCAGCTGCAATCCTGTTGAAATATAAATGCTTCATTATCTTGGGAAAGATCACATGCAGAAGGCTGCAGCTTGGGCTCAAGTATTTCATTTATGTATCTTTGGGCATTTATATTCCCCTTGATCACGCAAATTCTGCCCACACCTCTTGATGTTATACAACCCCAAATCATAACACTAACTGGGTGTTTCACGGTAGGTGTAATGCACTCAGGATGGAAATCTTCTCCAATTCTTCTCCATACGTATTTTACGCCATCACTACCAAACAGTGAGATTTTGGTCTCACCACTCCAAATTACACTGTCCCATTGTTCCGTTGTCCAGTTAACATGGGTTTTAGCCCAGTTTAATCTTTTCAACCTCTGTTTGACAGACAAAAATGGCTTTTTTCGTGGAATTCTTGCATTTAGACCACATTCATGCAGTCTGCGCCGAACAGTCCTTGCACTTAACTTCACATTGCATTGCGCCATTTCACCTTGTATACACAGAGATGATTTTTTCCTGTCACCTAGGCACTGTCTTTTAATTCTTCTATCATCACTTGCTGTTGTGCACCTTTTTCTGCCTTTACCAGTCTGGTTTTGTAATGACTGAGTCTCCTTATACTTCTTCAAAAATTTAGAAATGCCACCTTTAGTTAAGTTTCCCCCAATATTTCTTCTAATTTCTTCATAACTGTAGCCTTGTTCACTTAATATTACTATTTTACATCGCTTCCTAGGTGACCAGTCAACTCTTTGCGCCATTTCTTTAATTTTATTACGTTTTACAAGCACACTAAATCAAAGAGCACAAAAAAAAAACAACCAACTTGATAGCAATTACAGAACACACTGATAAATGTCCTGTAACCTGTTGGCTCATTGCCAAAACAAGAGAAAACATGATTGGCTCATTGCCAAAACAAGAGAAAACATGATTGGCTCATTGCCAAAACAAGATGACACCTGATTGGCTCTGTAAACACTCATGCTCATTGGCCACATTCAAATGAAGGAAAGCTACTTCATATAAATGTAAGCAAGCTGTGCTTCTTTTTTCTGGTTATTTGGCTATAACTTTTGATAGAATACAGATAATTGAACAAATGTTATTGCATTACAATCTTTATTAAATTACCTTTCTAATGATATATAATTTTATAGTATTGGTACAAAAAAAAGTGGTGTTATTAGCCATCAAACCTCTAAAATAAACTTTTTTCAAAAGGTTTCCACAATTTTGTCCACTACTGTAGTTGATGGGGGGAACAGTTTTTTGTAGCATTCTGGGAAAAATATGCTTTCACTCGGATCGTTGATAGCTCCATTGCCCATTTGAAATATGTGGAAAGCTTCGAAGAATTAAAGTCCGACGGAAAGTGAACGCGTTCAATAATTGCGGTCTCTGCCCATCCATTTTCTCAAAAAATGAGTTCATTCTTCTGGCTCACTTCTAAAGCTCTACACAAGATTCACTCAACAAAGAAATCGCCCATCTAAAAGAAATTGCTATTCACCTTGAATTCAATACTTCTGTTATCGACCACACCGTCAACAAACTCAAAAATAAATGCATCTTACAATCTTCGACGGTTTCGCAGGACTCCTCGCCTCAAAAAGAGACAGTGTG
>QLNU02014802.1:91575126-91591270 GCA_006491805.2 Dysdera silvatica
AGACCTAGAAAACGTCCTCAAACTAGATGGGTGGATGAAATAAGAAAAGAGGTTGGGGTGACGTGGAAACGAATGGCCCAGGATAGACTTGTGTGGAAAGCATTTGGAGAGACCTTCATCCAGCAGTGGATAGATAATGGTTGAATATGATGATATATATATATATATATATGTGTGTGTGTGTGTGTGTATCTATATATATATATAATATATACATATCAGTGGAGCCCATGTGAGTACTTCTATGGGAGGCTGAGAAAAATCATTACCTCCTTCGAAGCTGCCAAACCTTTTAGTAAATGGAAAAGTCACTAAAATTCTATACTACAAAAATATTTAAAACTGCTCAATAATTAGTAATGAGCTAAAAAAGTACCTTATTTTAAAATGTGACTGTAAAACTTTTGAAAGTAAATACATAGCAGAAATGTGCAAATCAAATTTTAAACAGGAGTTAGGGAAGCGTTGAGACCCTGTCCCTTATATATGCGCCCATGATATATATTTATAATTTTCATTGCAAAATCTTTTATTAAACGGTCAGAACAAAACTATTTCAAAATCATGTTAAATTTACATCAAACAAAAAATTAATTTCCCTTCAGAAAATAAAAATTTCGTATTTCAAAACTTAAAAATATTATTTAGAAATGTTTTCTTTTCTGAGATGCCTATTTAACCACCTATTCTAGTGATGTTTTCGTGGCTACATTTTTTTCCCTCGAATGACAATTCCCTGAAATTTCCTGTTTATATCTTCGTAAATCTTAGAAAAAAATATCTGTTAATAAAAAAGTTTGATGACAGTTATAAACCACGTTATTGATTACCTTGGGACTTTCGCAGATATGTATGCATTGCATTGCAATGGGTGGGAAAAAAACGGAAATAAGAAAGGTTGTGAAAAAAGCAAATGAAAAGATGCAAGGTGACACCAGAAATGAAAAGAATGGCAAACTGAAGATATCCAAGGAATCAATTTCATTTCAGTACTCACATAAAACTGTCAAAATTTTAGACAGTGTTTGATAAAAATCTTGGTCTGTGCATCTTATATTTAAGAATACGATATTCTACATTGGACAAATACTCCTTGACATGTGATGAGTTAAGTTCTGATATTTTCGTCGTAAATTGAATAAATATAACGATGTCAAATATAGGGACATGATTTCCAAAACTTATAAAAAAAATAATACAATGTAAAAAATAATGTGTAATACATTTAATAAGAAAGAAAGAAGATTTGTTTCATTTATCGTTAAACAGGCAGTTCGGTGATGATAAAATATGGAATTATGCAACTATAATATGGGCCCTTTAAAACAACAATGGTACAAGTATATTTTTGCTTAAAATGAGACACGACAGCGTTTGCATCTAACGGACCACCAGTTTCGTTTCGGTCAACAGAAGCAGTAACGTGGTGCCATCTTGTGGCAATTAATTACACTATGGACATATACCAATGTTGCAAGCAAAAAACAACCTTATAGGATAGACCTCTATGGACTTCACTCAAAAATTTCATTTTTGTGACTTACACAATTCTTGTTTTCGACGCCTCATATCATGTTCCCTAACTTCGAAGAACAACTAGCGATGTCTTACAAAGAGGAGGCTTAACAACGACGTGTGATATGATGTTCATGTTGGAAAAGGCGTATAATACTCAGTCACAAAATTTGATAGTTATAGAACTAGTTTACTCTTAGTATAAACACAGCTAAAGAGGAATTATATATTAAGAACACTCTTATAATTATATAAAAGAAAAAGTGCGGAAAGGGTACGAACTCGCAAAAGAGTATAAATAGAATGGATAATGAAAAAATGTTCTGTATTTTTTAGCGCATGCGCGTAATCGCGAGTGACGACAAACGAAATAAAAGTAACAGTTATATCTCAGTCGGTTCCGCATTACACTTTCGATGGTTCAGACATCTAATGTTGAGCTGTAAATGTATCTCATACCGTTGGAAGATTTAATGTGCTCTAAAGAATGAAAAAGGCATTACTCCGGGCAAGAATCGAACTATCGACTACTAAGTACAAACCAAAACGTTATACCAACTAAACAACCAACACCAGGGAAACGATCTCTTTGTTTTTATATAAAGAATTTTGAAAATATTATTCTTTCATTAATGACTAAATAAATATTCCATTAATAATAACGTACTAAGAATGAGAGCTGCCGGAATTCACATACATCATATTGTTATGAAGTTACGTACAGTTTTTCATTTCTATGCATTGTTTATTTTATTTATATTACTTGGTTATTTTAAGCTTAATGTATTTGTAAATATTATCCAATAGTGCGAGAAGGAGAGTAAGTGAAATGAGAAGAATGTAAAAACAGCAAATAGAAAACGGTCATATAGGAGATAATAGCTTAGAGCAGAAGTTAGTAATTGCATGAGATTTTAATAGTACAAGCTTTTATGTAATTAGACGATTTTTTTTAATCAAGTTCTCTGTATTTCTTCGTTACTTTCATCGACGTCAATTGTGGAATGAGCGGTTAAATTCTTGATAAGCTATCTTTCACAAATTGATCTTAAGGTGAAATACTTGGGCAAAGCTCAGTAGAAATTAGCGCACAACACAAGAAGGAATTGTTCTCCTATGGGGGGGGGGAGCTACAAAAATATGCAACTATCGAAGAAACGTTAGCCGGAAAGTGGGAAATCAGGGAGAATCTGCATGCAGAAAAAATCAAACTTTAGGGGAGTAATTGAATAGAATAATGAAGAATTTTATACAACCTATCTATTAAACCACCTGCCAAAATCAAAATTCGTAATATTCAATGTCACAGACTCTAATTTTGTTCATTTTGATAATAAAATAATGCACAGAAACTTTGAAGGCAACTTGTAAATATTTACTGGTGGCGCAATATATCCGAATATTTTAATGCGTTATGAATTACATTCCTGACGAAAATTGGACCAAGATTGAAGATTACACTAACTAAAATAATTTTTATCGAATTCTTTGGAAAAATGCTAGGTTATTTGAGGTAGGGTGCTGCTGGAGATGATTTTTCACGACTTGAAGAAAGTACTGTTTTTGTTCTTCTTAGTTAGTCGACACAGCATTGAAAGACTACATTTGTGCTATTCCCCATTCTGCTGCATCTTTAACAAATTTGAGGTTCCTGACTTTCCGTTTGGCTTTAATGAATTCTTCGTATTCGCTCCAAGTGTTAGGATGATCTTGAAGGAAGTCATCAGGAATATGCAAAGCCACCAACGGTTCTTTGGTGTTGTTTGTCACAAAGTCTGAAAGTTTATTTCTTTTAACTGTCTGTCACCAACCGTCATTCTTCGAGGAACAGGATCCTCTCTTATTTGTCTGAGGGTATCACCATTGCTACTTCCATCTGCAAAAGAACCATTTCATCCAAAAATACGACCAATTAAAATTTAACTTAAATACCACAAATTCACACAGAAGCTTTTGATTGCAGCATTTGCAACAGGTTTATTTATCGTCTTGTATTCAACAAAATTCTACAAGAGCTCAAGATACATCTTTGGAGCAACAGCTGGTGCGGTAAACCATGATTTCAGCTACATCTATACAACTAACAAGTTGCTCACGAAAGCCGGATTGTTCTCAAGCAGTTATATTAAATTGAGATTGAACAACTATATTTTTAAGCTGTAAATTAGTTTGGCCATCCACCTAGCACTGTGATAAGCACCAAGAAAATGTACGGAATACTCCTACAGTATTAATGTTTTCCCAAGGAACAGCAGTGACAGTTGCAAGCGTGTTTTACAATACTTCCTATGATAACATTCATACAACTGTTCCCGAATGAAGTAACTAAGCCAATTTTAACTGGTTCTAATCAACCAGCAACAACTTCATCTTCTAAATCCGAGGCGTAAACATCTTTATTACGCTAACTCCCAGAATTAAAAAACCTCTAAAAGATCTTGATATTTGGCCCACTCAAAACGCCCATTAGGTTTTCGAAAACATTTCTAACGAGAAGTTCAAACAAGTCCTGTCGGCAAGCTAAGTTCAGAGAAGTTTTGTTTAGTTTATGCTCCAGTTTTCAAACCTGTGTTTCTTTCTATGGTGTCAAATGTTATCAACTGAATTTTTCAAACTACAATCCTGCACTAATTGAATTATTGCATTTGCTTGCGCTGTTCCAATTCTATTTGGGAGTTCTGGAGCTTGGGAGTCCAGAAGTTTTATATGACTCTTCCAGACACAACCACCGTTAGGCGATCAACGATCTTTTCGTTGAGCAATCAGGGAGCAATTTCTTATCCCAATGTACAGTTAGTGGTATATCGGGGGCAAATGAAATTTTTATTTATGCTTCCATGGCCTCTCTGTGATGTCTCCGGGCTTGTCTGATTGAATCTCCATTAAGAGTAATTTTTTCAAGGTTTACATTCAATCATTAAGCTGTAGCATCTAAGACATACGCAGCATTCCTTTCGCTTACTTTGCCTCGGTCTAACGTAGCTGTTAGCTCAAGAATGATAATGTTGAAAGGACGTGGGGGTGGGGGGAGAGTTTTAATTTTTTTATTAGTACAAAAAATAAGTGTTTTGTCATTTGAATCACTATTAGTTTCATCACTGCTGTCCAAATATAGGTTCGATGGCGATGATGTTGCTTGTTGTAACTCACAATGAAGTCTGTTAGCATCCTTCCTTTTTCTGGTTTCATTTACACTTACTCTTTCAATGCGTCATTTCTATAGCTTAGCAAGGTTTACGTCAACAGAACCCATGTGTTTTTTTTATTCCTTTTTCTCGTTGGGCCAATAAAAGTTCCCTATCCTCAGCAAACACCATTGGGGACATAGCGTCAGTATGAACTATATCAAACAAGTCTTCCAATGTGTCAACAAAATCGGTTTCAATTATATAAATCGAACACTACGCAGATTAAACAACAATATTAATCAACGTTTATTGGCGTAGTGATACCAGCGCCGATGTTATGGCGTGATTAGATGGTGAAACGCCAATAAACGTTGATTTATATTGTTAATTTAAAATCGGATTTGTTTTTCGGTTGCATCTCTGTTCTCCTGGAAGCACTCTCTCTTTTTCAGGTCTTTCCACTTTGAAGGCAAAAGTTTGACTTTGGATAATATGCCACTCTTGTCTCGTTTAAATTTCCGCTTTCTCGCAGAATGTTATAAATTCCTGCATGGTCTCTCGCTGTGGTAGTTTTTTAATGGTTCTCTTCTCATTAATATGTTAATGAAAAACTGCTTAAAACTCGATGGTTTGAAAGTAGTTCGTTTTGGTTATGGACTCACAACAAGCCCTACCTATCAATTAAATGCCTCGAAGTTTCTTCAAACTGTGAATCTTTGGGAGTCTGGAATCCAACATCTTGCTTTCAGAACGCCATTTCTCTCCAAAAGTGAACAGAAAGGAAAGTACCAGAGCTTTGCACCACCAGTAAATTTCAAAGTACAGCAAAAAAAATTCGCGGAAGCTAATTTTAGATAAAAATGTACAAAATTAGGGAGGTGAGACAAATGAAAATGAAAGAAAAAATTGTCTCCATATGTTTGGCTGACGGTCTATAATGTATTGGAGGGTGGAGTGAAAAGATGAAAATTTGAAATTTTCAAATCCAATAAGGTGCAAAAGTTGCCTCTAGTGTTAATTATGATTCCTATATATTTTTTTTAATTTTTGGAAAAAAAAATGTGCCTCCCTAACGGCGTTGAAACTTATAAAAATGCGGAATTTTCAATAAACCATACAATTTATTTTCAGAAATAAAAATTGTGATGATTAGATCTAATAACGTGCGAAAGCAACTTAATGCATTATTTATTAATGCTCTGAAATATTTTTGGATTCTGATAATTTCATCTGCCTCCACAACGTCGTCGAATTTATTGAAAAACTCAAGTGTTTAGACGATTATTTGGTTATTCACGGTAGCGATTCTAAACAAAACAAAACAAAACAAAGCAAAAAAAAAAAATGCGGGGCGTAAATTCCTGCCTATGTGCACGACCGCTGCCAGAGGCGCCAGTGCACATAAGCAATATAATAAAATCCAGTTACATTTGGGAGGACCCTCGCCTAGAACCTCCACTCGTCACTCGTAAACTCATATTGTAAATAACGTATATAAATAAGTATTTTATTATATAAGATAATTTGACGTAGCATTACGCAGATTAGATTTATAAGCAAAGAACAACGTTATAAGCGTAAGTAAATATTATATTGTTGTCCGTTAAGACAAAGAGTGAAATAATTAGCTGCGACTATTTATCTTCGTTGGAATTTTACATTTCGTTTATTTTCGCGTGTTAAGCGATAGTACTGGCATACGCACACACACACTAGGGTACGCACAGGTGGGTGCTGATAGGGGTTGCAACTCCCCATTGCAATGAAATTTTGTATATTTAACATAGGAATATGTGAGTTGTAGCTCTGTAACCCCCCATTGAGCCTATAACCCCCTTATGAACTTTCTGCTTACGCCTGTGGGTGGTAGTGAAATCAAACGAATTCACATTACCAAAGCTGTTAGATGTGAAAACAAGATGCGACATGAGCTACCCCGCGTTCGGAGCACCATCGGAATTAAGTGAAACTCTGCTGCCAACTTATAAACAAGTTATGAAAACTTGTGCATGGACAAGGCTCGATTAGAAGGAAAGCAAATAGAAGCCGGTGTTTGCTGAAATAGCCAAGTAAGTGGCAGGTAAGTTACAACAAATTTGGCATAAAGCATCCATTCCTACAGCTTCCCATAACAGAATTTTACAACTCTTGCAAGCATACAAAATATATGAAGCTTATGAAACCACTTAAAGGCAAACAAAACAATAAAACATACTACGCCAAGATTCAGAGCTTTGAAGAAGAAGAAGGTAGGACCACACTTTTCGATATTGCAACGTTCAAATGTGATTTATCTTTTAGTTCATACATTTACATTAAATCTGTATTATCAAATTATTAAACTTAGTAATTACATTACTAAAATTAGTAATTAAGTCATTAGAGTTAAAATATGGTTAATTACATATTAACATATAAAATTATTCTAACTATAACTGAAGTCTATTTTGAAATTTTCTATTTGCATGCCAGTACCATCAAAAATCGCCAAAATATGGAACGTTCAAGGTTGTTGGGAAGACAGAAGATATTAACCAAATTCAACCAAATTTTATAACAATACTATGCAGTGAATATGAAAACTTTTCCGCGGTATTGAATTTTAAATTAAAAAAAAAATTAAAAAATCACTTGTTTTACTCCACCCTAATCTACAGTCTTCAGTGATACATTTCTTCCCTAATATTCTTGTTTTTACATTGATGTATTTGATATTAAACGTAAAGAAAAATTTTAAAAGCAAAATAAAGTTATACAGTTAACCTAGGTTAGTTGAAAAGGGAATTGAAATATTATACAAGCATTGTCACATTATGCATGCAAAAAAAAATTCTAAGGATTTGACCTTCAAAAATCCTCAGTTTATAATAATACAAAAAAAATAAAATTATGTATCTTTCGCGTTCTTGTATATTTTTGAAAATACTTTGATAGTTTGTTTTGTACGCAAAAAATAATAAATAATCTGGAAATGTTGGCCGAGCAAGCGGCACTGTGTTTCTAGGAGAGGAGGGATGTAGAGTCCAAGAGATGGAGAAAGAAAGAAGAGGAGGGATGTAGAGTACAAGAGGTGGGGAAAAAAAAGAAGAGGTAGAATCTTCATCTGGGGATAAAAGATACCTTGAATCTTGGTACATTTTTTATTCGTCAGCTTATTACTGGACAGAATTTGATAAAGGATATTATGGTAAATACAAGTAAATGTTATTAACTACACATCTACAAGGAATTACTTTAATAACAAAAGATAGAACGCCAAGCTATGGAGAATGAGTCCTTGCATGTAAACAGCTGACCTTTCACGATCAATAATAATCTCATTACGTGTAGCATCATTATCAACGAAAATTTTTCTTCATTATTTCTTCATCACTTTTCAAACTTACAAATCATTTTAAATCATCTGTGGGGTTGAAAAGTAATGAAGCAAAAATTCTGAAGCTAATAACATTAGAGGTAGTGGTATTATTGATTGTGTAAGGTTTGCGAATGGAAAATTACTTTTCTTTTAATCTCGCGATGTTTGGAAAATTTCATAATTGAACACATTATGCTGCCAATTATGATAATTGAAATGATGATATCATGATGAAAATGATAACAATAAAAGAAGATCTGTGTGATTAATCGTGGTGGCAACAGCTTACATTGTATGACGTTCGCACATGCGTGATGTTTGTCCATGGCACATCGTCCATCACAGCAACTATCCCACCAGTTATGCAGGCATAACTGGTGGGATAGTTGCTGTCCCACCAGTTATCAGGCATGAAGCAAGTTGTTGAACAAGCCCTGGTCCGAGAGAAAATAAATTTAATAAAATACCTTAGATGCGCGCGAGACAATTTCTCTTTCTGAAAGATAAATGGAGTCTTTAAAAAATGGAAAATGTAGAACCGGTATTGCAACCCCACTCGAAATTGAAGCTACCTTAGTGAGAAAGGAAAGGAGCCTTCTCTCTTTTTCTCAATATTCTATTTCACGAGCTTTAAACGACGCCGGAAGAATAGGTTCCATTTTCCCGGATTAGATCCTATGGGATAAGCTCCGTTATACGGACCGTGAATAAACGTCAGGTGGAAAACGCATTTTTTAACAATAAAAGCGCCTTGTCTCAGTGCGATAGCGTTTTCAAGGCATTGCGCCTTTGTTGTGGTTGTCCCGGTTTCGGAAAGCAATATCCATATGAAGAATGACCTAAATCGGGAGAATGCCGCCATTTTTTAGTGCTAGTCTCTGTAATGTTGAAATGCATACTCTCATTTAAACGGAGTGCTGTTTATGAAAAAAGCAACGTCTGAAACAGTGAGAGAATAGCCATAATTTTTTTTACTAAAATTTATAATTTTCTAAGTAATTGGGCAACTAATATAGAGCATTTCTTATTTATTACATTTTAAAATTATTTTCCGATTATGCCGTTCAGCAGCATCCTTTAATTTTATATACTTCTGAATAATTTGTTAATATTATATATATTTATAATTAATTTTAGATTTTTAAAATTAATTACATATTTCTATAATTACGAGTAATTGTGTATTTTTATAACAAATTATATAGAGTAGAACCTCCATATAACGAACTTCTCTATATAGCGAAGTTTTGATAAATCCCCATGGTCATTACATATGAAAGTGTTTCTATATAACGAAATAAATTTCTATATAACGAAATTTTTAACGACCAAAACAGAAACTCGGGTTCCCTCATACCGTGGGAATACAATACGGTTTTAAGGTAAGTGGCAATCAAACAGAATGAGGCACGCCTAAGGGACTTAAAACTCCCTAATAAAGAACTTCCTAAGCACACACGCACACATACACACCTGTGTGTCTGGTTGCACCAGACAGCGGGAAACTGCTAGGCTAGAAACAGGCCCCAATTGTCTTTGAATACACTGTATTGTTTGAATAGTAGTACTTATCTCTCTTTTTTGCTCGTTTGATTACCAGAAATCCAGACCTTGCAAATTTCCCACAGGGGTGCTAACACTTTTATGATGAATCAACACCGCCATTTGTTGTGCAGCAGGATATTAGAAATTTTTCTACAAAAGCATGAATGTGTATGGAAGAAGCATTAAATACGTTTTCATTTTAAGATAAGAATTTTTCAACTCTCTTTTTTTTTTTTTTATGTGCATGTATATTTCACACTTAAAAACATCTATTTTTAAATGGTTGAATGTTATTTATGAGAAACAGTCGTTTACTGAAAAACGGGATTTTAATTGTGGTATTATATTGTAATACCCTGGTTCATGAATACATCGTTTCCACATAGCGAATTTCCTATATAACGAATTTTTTTTTATGGAACCGTCCATTTCGTTATATGGAGGTTCTGCTATATTTTATAATTAATTGTACATTTTATAATTTATATTTATAATAATTATATGATTTATAATTAATTATATATATTTTATAATTAATTATATATTTTTATAATTAATAATATTTTATAATTAATTATATATTTTATAATTAATTATATATTTATAATTAATTATATGTTCTTATAATTTCATTTCTATATATTTTAATTAATTTTGTATTTTCAAATTATACGTTCGAAAAATACATAAAAATACCCATACCCGTAGTGGTAGAGCCATAATAATTCTTTTATAGGAGCTTTAGTAGCGCGTATATAAGAGCTTTTATTCTAATTCTTCTGTTTAATTAGCTGACGGTTGGAAAGATTTATGGCCGTTTTTAAATAGATTGTTGAATTTTTTGGCCCATTGAAGTTGAAAGATTTTTGACCAACAATGTGGAAAAACATCTTTAAAAACCTTCAATATTCTCTTCAATGAAAAAATAAAGCAAATTTTTAAAAATAAGCATTTGTTTCTTTGCTTTTTGAAAAATTTGTAATTTGCTATTGTAAAGATTGATTGTTTGTCTTTTTTATGAGTATTGTAAGTTACTTACTTTACTTTTTTTATGAGTATGCTATTTTAAAGAGAAACGAAAGACCTGGATAAATTATTTAATTATTAATTAATTATAATTTAATTAGTAATGAATGCCAAAGAAACTCTTGTGAGTAACCACAATAGAAAGGCAGTGTTCACTTTGCAGGCTTCCTTGACTGTTGCCACTTGGAATACCAAGAAACACAAACTTAATAATTACAGTTTCTGAAATTGGCAACATGAAATATTGCTTCCTTTTACATGATGTTTTCCATATGTACATAATTTCACTTTCCGAATACCAACATATACTGTATAATTATAATTTCACATTTTATGTTTGGCAACGGTATGTATAATTGTTTTCTGAATTCTAAAATCAAATCAGTCTTCCGTTTACCATCGAAGTGTGCACACGTAATTCTCGGAGGCTCCGCCTAAAAAGGCGTACTAAATTCTTTTAACGTTGTATTTAATTATATTTTATCTTTGGCGTATTAGTAAACAATATTAAGCATTTAATCCACAATAAATATTTTTTCCAACTGGATAGAACTACTGCATTACTTCAATATCTATATCTTAACCCTATACATAGAAAATAACATAGAATTTTTTATTTCGTTTGAATGTATTACTGGAGAAATACGGGATTCCTCATCTAGGAGGCTCTTGCTTGATCTGTTTACTTATAATTACTTTCAAAAGTTGATTGCAGATCCCTGTTTATGGTGGTAACTTAGATCATCAAAGAAAGTTAGAAAACTGATTTATTCTTATTCAAACAATGTAACCCCTTATTTACAACTTATATATGAATATATTTGTAATTACTTATATACATTATCAACTTATATTACGTTTATAATTCCTTACTTACAACTAACATATTGTTATTTTAACCCACGCATAAGAATAGAAGCTCATGAAGCAATTAATTAAGATAATTAAAGTCATGTTCCCAAATATTTTTGACTCAAACTCCTTGATATATTAAAGTTAGAGCTCCTAGATATATAAAAGTTAGAGCTCCTTGCACATTAATATTAGCCCCTTGATATATTAAAATTAGAGCTCCTTGATATATTAAAGTTAGGCTCCTTGAGGTATTGTGCTAAAACCCTAGGATAAAAGTTGGGAAGCTAAGGTGCTGTGGTGGATTAATTCAGGAGCGGGAAACCGACTTCACAGGGTTCAAGGACAGAATTTTCTTTGATTTTGGAATAACACCCTTCATTTATCATGAAAGTTGGAATTTTTTACAGTGAAAAAATATATTTTGGGAGGTCATGACCTCTGTGATCACCCCTCTGTGTCCGCGCTTGAACTTAATTTTCTTTTTGAGCCTTGTAAGCCAAAAGGTTCTAGTCTTAGCAGAAAAACCACGGAAGTAGGACGAAAGTAAATGAAATATGGTAAATTAAGGGTTTTCAATTGCTTATAGAAATACAGAATTGGATTTAAAATGGATAATGACTAATGCCATCATCATCATCATCATCATATTCAACCATTATCTATCCACTGCTGGATGAAGGTCTCTCCAAATGCTTTCCACACAAGTCTATCCTGAGCAATTCGCTTCCACGTCACCCCAACCTGTTTTCTTATTTCATCCACCCATCTAGTTTGAGGACGTTTTCTAGGTCTTCGGTGGTCTCTTGGAATCCAGTTCAGAATTTCTGTTGTCCATCGTTGATCAGTTCTTCTTGCAATATGCCCAGCCCATCGCCATTTCAGCCCTTTTACTTTAACAATGATGTCCTCTACTCTAGTTTGCTCTCTCACCCAAGTGTTTCTTTTTCGATCTCTCCTAGTTATTCCAAGCATGCACCTCTCCATGCTCCTTTGCGTTGTCTGTAACTTTCGTATTGCTCCAACTGTTAGACTCCATGTCTCTGATCCATAAGAGAGGACTGGCAATACACACTGGTTGAAGACCTTTCTTTTTAGACACAAAGGCAATTTCCCCTTCAGGATAAAACTGTTTCTTCCAAATGCACTCCAGCCAAGTTTAATACGTCTGTTGAGTTCTTTCATAATGTTGCCATCCATTGAAATCAGCTGGCCAAGGTAAATATATGAATCAGCAATTTCTAGCTCAATGTTGTCAACTTGTATTTTTGTTTCCTCTACAAAATTATTGAACATGATCTTAGTTTTTTGTAGGTTCATCTTGAGTCCAACTTCTTTACTTCTAGTTGAGAGCTCCTGTACCATGTCTTGGAGTTCTGATGGGTTCGTTGAAAAAATAACAATGTCATCAGCAAACCGCAAATGATTTAAATATTCACCATTTATTTTTATTCCCTTGTTATTCCAATTTATCAGCTGAAAAATCATCTGTAAAGCTGAAGTAAAAAGTTTTGGAGAAATGGTATCTCCCTGCCTCACCCCTTTGCCAAGTTTGATAGTTTTGGTATCTTTATGTAACCGAAATTTTGCACTTGCATTTTTATACACACGTTTCACCATGTCAATGTACACATCCTCAATGTCTGTTGATCTTAAAGAGTTGATGACTGCTGATGTTTTAATAGAGTCAAAGGCCTTCTCATAGTCAATAAATGCCACACACAATGGAAGTTCATATTCATGTGTTCTTTCAATTAATTCTCTTAATACTTGAATATGGTCCACTGTACTGAATCCACTTCGAAATCCAGCTTGTTCTCTTGGTTGAGCTGCATCTAATTTTTTCTGCAGGCGATGTGTTAGCACTTTTGTGAAGATTTTATAAATAGCAGGTAACAAGCTAATTGGTCGGTAATTTTTCAAATCCTCTTTATCACCTTTTTTATGCAAAAGAATTACTGTTGCAGAATCCCATTGGTTTGGTATGTTACCACTGTTGAGGCATTTGGTAAAGAATTTTGCGAGTATGTCTTCTACATGTTCTCCAGCTTCTTTTAAGATATCTAATGTAATGCCATCATCGCCAGGGGATCTTCCTTTCTTCATACTTTTTATTGCAAATGCTACTTCTTCTTTTAAGATTTTAGGAGCTGTTCCTTCGACTATCTCAGAGTCTTCGTTTAATCCACTGTTTCCCTCATACAGCTTTCTGTAGAATTCTTCAACTCTTCTAAGTATTTCTTCCCTATTTCTTGTTACAGTGCCATCCTCTCCTTTTAATGCAATGATGTGTTTCTTCCCAATAGACAAACTCCCTTTAACAACCCTAAGGCTCTTGTTGCTTTCAATGGCCTTCCTTACTAACTCACAATTGAATTTTCTTATATCTTCTTTCATGTTTTTGCGCAAAGTTTTGCAAAGTTCTACATACTCGATCTTGCGACTGGTATTTTGATTGTCCACCTTCATAAGTCTTCGCCTTTTCATGAGTTGTTTCGTCTTCTCAGATAATTTGCTATTCTGCTTTTTACATATTACACCACCAATTTCCCCAGCAGTTTCAATTATTGTCTTAACAATGTTTTCATTTGCTTCTGAGATGTCAACTTCTTCAATAAGTCCTTCCAGTGCAGAAAAGCGATTTTTTAATTCCAACTTGAATGCCTCGGTATTTTCTTTTAATTTCTTTAAATCCACCCTCTTACATACTTGTTTCCTAATGAGCTTCTGCCTTTCTAGTTTAGTATTTAAGTGCACTTTACATCTCACCATTCGATGATCACTTCCAGTATTAAATCTGTTCAGTACACTGCAATCTTCAATAATTGATTTCTTGTTTGCCAGGATATAGTCAATTTCACTAGTTCCCCCATTTGGGTGTTTCCATGTCCATTTTCTTTGCGGTTTCTTCTTAAAAAATGAATTCATGATGCTAAGGTTTTCAGCTTCTGCAAATTCGATGAGTTGATCGCCACGTTCATTCCTTTCCCCATATCCGTATTTACCAACCGATGTCTCTCCTTGTTCCTGTTGTCCAATTCTTGCATTGAAATCCCCCATGATGAGCTTGATATGTTGTTTCCCTTTGGTGTGTAACTCTTTGATTTCTTCATAAAATTCTTCAACCTCTTCGTCGGTATGGCTTGATGTTGGTGCATATACCTGTACTATTTGAAGTTGGTATCGCTGGGTTAGTTGAACAACGAGCCTCGCTGCTCGATCTGACGTGCTTTCGACTTCAAGAAGGTAGTCTTTAATTCTTTTGTTGATTAAGAAGCCAACACCACTTGTTCTTCCAGTTTCCGTTCCTCTATAATAAAACAAATGTCCACTTTTAAGTTCCACCAACTCTTCACCTTTTCTTCTAACTTCACTGAGTCCTACAATGTCCCATTTGATCTTGTCTAGTTCCTCTTCCAATTCCTGAAGTTTTGCTTCAGAAGCAAGGGATCGTCCATTAAACGTAGCCAAGGTCAATAACAAACGGCAGCCTGGGCCATTCCAGTGATTCTTAGCACCCCCTGCTTTCATGCCACACTGACCGCTGCCTTGATCAGGAGCACTCCAGCACCTGGAGACTAGGGGCCATGGTTTCTGGTGTGTCAACATAATGGAGGAATTAGCCATAATTTCACCACGCTGGCTAGACGGGTTGGTGAATTAGCCCTCCCCTTCCGCCTTTCTATCCGTGTAGCAAATATTAATTTGCCACATAAATAGAAAGCTCAGCCTGCACCACTTGAAGGCGGGGTAGGACACTAGGTTACTGGCCTGGCCGGTTCCACACATCGTCACATACGTTCAGCGTGTGGGTCTCCTTCCAGTTAGATACCAGCAACCCTTTTGCAGGCCATATATATATATATGAACAGATTTAATACTGGAAGTGATCATCGAATGGTGAGATGTAAAGTGCACTTAAATACTAAATTAGAACGACAGAAGCTCATTAGGAAACAAGTAAGTAAGAGGGTGGATCTAATGAAACTGAAAGTAAATACCGAGGCATTCAAGTTGGAATTAAAAAATCGCTTTTCTGCACTGGAAGGACTTATTGATGAAAGTGATATCTCAGAAGCAAATGAAAACATTGTTAAGACAATAGTTGAAACTGCTGGGGAAATTGGTGGTGTAACCTGTAAAAAGCACAATAGCAAATTATCTGAGAAGACGAAACAGCTCATGAAAAGGCGAAGAGATATGAAGGTGGACAATCGAAATACCAGTTCCAGGATTGAGTACATAGAACTTTGTAAAACTCTGCGCAAAAGCATGAAAGAAGACATAAGAAAATTCAACTGTGAGCTAGTAAGGAAAGCCATTGAAAATAACAAGAGCCTTAGGGTTGTTAAAGGAAGTTTATCTGTTGGGAAGAAACACATCATTGCATTAAAAGGAGAGGATGGCACCGTAACAAGAAATAGGGAAGAAATACTTAGAAGAGTTGAAGAATTCTACAAAAAACTATATGAAAGTAACAGTGGATTAAACGAAGACGCCGAAATAGTCGAAGGAACAGCTCCTAAAATCTTAAAAGAAGAAGTTTCATTTGCAATAAAAAATATGAAGAAAGGAAGAGCCCCTGGTGATGATGGTATTACATTAGATATCCTAAAAGAAGCTGGAGAATATGTAGAGTTCTAACACATCGCCTGCAGAAAAAATTAGATGCAGCTCAACCGAGAGAACAAGCTGGATTTCGAAGTGTATTCAGTACAGT
>QLNU02014802.1:91591370-91607278 GCA_006491805.2 Dysdera silvatica
GTATCGCTGGGTTAGTTGAACAACAAGCCTCGCTGCTCGATCTGATGTACTTTCAACTTCCAGAAGACAGTCTTTAATTCTTTTGTTGATTAAGAAGCCAACACCACTTGTTCTTCCAGTTTCCGTTCCTCTATAGTAAAACAAATGTCCGCTTTTCAGTTCCACCAACTCTTCACCTTTTCTTCTAATTTCACTGAGTCCTACAATGTCCCATTTGATCTTGTCAAGTTCTTCTTCCAATTCTTGAAGTTTTGCTTCAGAAGCAAGGGATCGTCCATTATACGTTGCCAAGGTCAATAACAAACGGCAGCCTGGGCCATTCCAGTGATTCTTAGCACCCCCTGCTTTCATGCCACGCTGACCGCTGCCTTGATCAGGAGCACTCCAGCACCTGGAGACTAGGGGCCATGGTTTTTGGTGTATTAGCATATTGGAGGAATTAGCCATCATTTCACCACGCTGGCTAGACGGGTTGGTGAATTAGCCCTCCCCTTCCGCCTTTCCATCCGTGCAGCAAATATTAATTTGCCTCTTGGATAGAAAGCCCGGCCCGCACCACTTGAAGGCGGGGTAGGACACTAGGTTACTGGCCCGGCCGGTTCCACACATCGTCATACGTTCAGCGTGTGGGTCTCCTTCCAGTTAGATACCAGCAACCCTTTTGCAGGCCAATGACTAATGTACACAATTATTAATAAACTTAATTTTTCTATATATTGCATAAGAAGCATTTTCGAATACTCTCATTCTTACTTGTGTCATCATACGCACTGTATGGTACTCTTTTGTTTAATAATATTTTCCTTTAATAAATTATTAATTTATAATTTGTTCCCTGATTGCTTTTAGAAATATATAGACCATTAAAGAGAAAATTAAATGCGTTTCTATTGTAAATAAAACTTGTAGAAGCCACATTTTAAACAGAAAATTTCTTTTTAAGTTTCAAGAGAATGATCGTATTCGCCATTATAAAATACACTTTAAAATATTTGTTTTAATGAGATAACTACATTGAAAAGGGATTTTGGATACGAAAAACAACACGTTTGGAAATCTCTCTTTTGTGACATAATGGCTACAAAATATTTTTGGAACGATCCAAAAATATATTTTTCTTTCCCCTCTCATTTTTCTTTTTTTTTTCTGGAACTGAGCCCCAAACAAAATTTCTTTTAAATTGCACAGCTGCTCTGTTCCTACAATTTTTGTTTTTTTTCCTGACGACAAATATCCGTTTTGAAAGCAAAGCTATTTAGCCTTTTCTAAAAGCACTTCCGCGGACTTGGTTTTCCCGATACGTTAAAAGCTCTTTTAAAATTACTTAACGGAGAAGATAAATGTTTTTAATATTATTACTTACATTTAATGGAAGCAAGATCTAACTTCATAAGCAAAGAAATAAAATTTTAAAGACTAAAGTATTGTCATCATAAACAGAAACCGACGTAGAATACATACTGGAAGCCACTGACATTTACATTAATGGATATGACAATAAAGTAGGGAGTCTAAATCACCTTTCTTATCAAACTTTATGATTTAAAGCATGAAATTGGGTGAAATATAAAGGCAGGAACTATTTAGATGGAGAGTAATCCGTTCGGACAGAATTCAATATTTTTACTGAAAAGACTTCAGACATAAAAAAAAATAACGAGTTTTTCAAGCTCCAATTTTCGCTTGGAAAAGTTAAAATAACTTCTAGTTGGAAATTGAAGCGAAGATTTAGTTTGTTCGAAACTGCATGTCAAGAAACTACTTTTTGAAAATATTGAAAAAAAAATTGTTTAACGAGAGAAATGGACATGGCTTTTTCTGAGGATTGAGGGAAACCAGGATCGATAACATAAAGTACGTGGATTGAAAGTGACAGAGAATTTCTTAAATATACAAGCTGTCAGAAAAGAAATTGACTTACTTTTTTCAATTTTAAAATGGAAATTCTTGACATAAATTTCAAGAGCAAGAAATTGACTTACTTGAGAAAAACAAACTCATTGAATGATTATAAAACTAGTCAAATATCTTAACGAATTATGGTAAATGGACATATGAATAACGATGTTCATGATCAGTTTTCCTTTAAAATGAAAAATTAAGTAAAATATTTTCCTTTCCAATTCAAAATTTTTTTTAAAACCTGTCAAGTCCAGCTCTTGTTTTTCTATCTATTCTCTTGCTCTTCTTTTCCTTTCATGATTAGTGGTTTTATTAAAAGATATATAAAAGATCTATGACTACCGAATTATAATGTCATTAAAAATATCTGCATATCAGTCGAACAACAAAAGCAACATAAAGACTGTGTTATCTATGCTGCTTCATTACATAGACATCTGCCACCTTTCGCCAGTTTTCATTGATATAATAAAGGGCTGATCATAACATTTTACATCTTCTGCATAAACCTGCATTTCCCTGCATACCGATATAAAACATACAGTTGCTTAAAATGCGAGATGAATCATGAAACTTAATTCTGTATTTCTTATAATTTTGATTGTTTTCTGGCGCAAGGATATTAAACGTCATACTCAGGGATGTCGAGAACCAACTCAAAGTGGGCCTGAGGACCACGGGCCCCCAAACTCATTTCGACCGGCCCCTATAACCCCATTCGCTGGGCAGTGACATAGATGTTTTTGGCCCCTCCCACAGGACCTTGACAGCGCCGGCCCCTAGACTTAATCCAGACCTCTGGGCCGCGGCCCCTGCTGCCCTCTCTCTCCTCGGCTCTGGTCAAATTGCTCAAGGACCTAGAATTTTCTGAAGAATCCTAAACCCTCGAGGTCTAGAGAAAGAACAGGTTACAGTGAGCGGTTTGTCGGTAAACGTTCTAGTCTGCACCGTTGATATTCATACCCGGGTTAAAGGCATACAAAGTAAACGCGTTATCACTGCATCCCTCTAGTCCGGGGTTGGTTCCCTAGGCCTTAAGAGGTTCGGATTCCTCGGAAAACTGTAGGTCCAAGAGGTTCGAATTTTTTGGAAAGTTGTAGGCCCAGAAGTCCAGATCCCTCGAAAAATGTTAGGTCCAGATTTTTGGATTCCTTGGAAAACAGTAGGTCTCGGCGCAGCATGACCAGTGTAGCCCTTGAGCTGTAAAACGACAAACAAACAAATCTTCCTTCTTTTAAAAAACCTTAGGAAAAGAAAATGAGCCTTACTACACTAATTCCTTCACCATTTAATACCACTAGTTTAATCAAAAAATTACGAGGATCTTAATATTATATAAAATAAAACGTGTGTTCTTTACGAATTTCTGTAAGTCATAATTTTACTTATTTAAGAAATCAAATGAACGTGCTAACTTGATGCATGCCTTTAATTGAATATTTCGACAATGTATAATGGTTAGATTGATTAATTCGTTAATAATGGTCGAAGGGAACTCAAAATGTGCTGTAAAAGTGTCTTCTCAAGATATTCTTCACGAACTCAGAAAGAACTAGTAGCTTCATAAGCTAATTTCCTATATCTATAGCAGTGGCTTCCAACCAGGGGCGGCGCGAACTGATTTCTTTGGGGTCGCCACAACTATTTTTAGTTGCAATTATTTTTATAAGGAATTTCATACCAAATGTTTCCAACGCTTTTACAACAACATGGCTACACACATTGCAATATTCTACTAATGGTTGTTAACTTTATATCTGTAATATATATTAATATAAAATATTTAGTAATATATTTTTATATTTAATGTGTTTTCTTTACTCTGTTAAAAATGCTTTTATTATGCAAATGTAGCTGCTGACAGAAGGGGTCACAGACTATTTGGCTATTATAAAAGGGGGTCGTCTATTACTTGGATACTGCAAAGGGGTGTCATGATTTGGAGAAGGTTGGGCAATACTGGTGTATATAGTGGCCATAACGATATTTATTTCTTGCAAATTTGTTTCTATTGTTTGTTATATGACCCGTGGTTTTAATTTGTGTGGTTTTAATCAACATACTAGCGTATGTGGAAACTAATAAGGGAGAAGGGGTTACTGTGCTTCGAGTAAAGTTTATCTTCTATTCAGAAACCCCAGGTTCTAATCACATTAGTATATATTCTTTGTCTTTTTTGAATGATCCGTATTTTGCGGTTTGATTCTCAAGGTAAAAGACGTTCAGAGTCCTTGGATAATTAGTTATGAGCTCATGGACGTATTTACAGGGGGCTTAGAAGGTTACAGCCCAGGGCGGCAAGTTCGTTAAGGCGGAAAAGAAATAAGAGAAGGAAAGAAAACAAAAGAAAAATGTGCTCTTCAGATGAACAGTGATGCGACACGATATCGTCTGGTAAAATATGGCATACGTCAAAAAATAAATAATCTTGAGTTTAGTATTTCAAACCGACTTATTGCGGGAGAATATCGTTATCCTTCTCAATCATTTTTTAAAATTCAACTAGACAATAATCAAGAAGTAAAAAGGTCATAACGTTTAGTTATATTTATACTATATTATATATATATATCGAAGTCTGGAATCGCGAATAGTTTCGTGGTTCCAAACTTCGTTAGAAGTGAGTTCGACTGTATAATAATTAAAGTCAGTTGATTATAATGTGTTAACGTTTCTTTTGTTTACAGTGATGGTATCTGCGACTGGTCTTTCGCTCACTGATCGCGTTTTGCTTACGTCACAACCACGTGGTGTTTTTGGAAGCACGTTATTGGCCAGACAGTGTAACGATTCCTCTTCTATAATAGCAACTCTGTCTAAAGGAAAAGATCTATCTGTGGATTTTACACTTGGATACCGAATAATGGATTATGAAAGTTCAAATTTAACGTAAGTAATTTTTTATGATATGTATAATATAACATAAATCATATAAGTTATATGGCCCTGCAGCCTTTCTTTGCTGGAAAACAAGCTCCCATTTGAGGCTGAATTTGCAGCAGCCAGAAGAAAGATCATTCGATTAGAGGATGACATGAGTTTCGCAGTAGCGTGGGACATCTTGTCTACAGAACTGATGTTTGGATTCCACGGTCAGTTATAGGAACTAGTCCAAACGTCGGGCCACTGACCATCTATTTAGACTAACTGAACCTTTAGTTAGACTAGTCAGACGTTTAGACGTGGCAAGTATTGACAAGCTTAAGACCAAATCCTCCGCATATCCTTCATCATACTACATGCATGCATGCATATATATATATATATGAGGTCACCATAAAAGCATTTGTCATTTCCCGAGGAAGTGAAAAACGCAGATAGATGGTATTATACCTGCGGTGTATCATTAGCTGAAGTTCCAAAATACCTTGCGAATATGAATCAAATGAGTCAGTAGTTTGCAATTGGAAAGGTGTATGATTAAAATGGCGATATCAGTGGAGCTTTTCTGTCGGTGTTAGTTATACGGATATGGATGGACAGGAACAACTTGTCGCATTTGCTTGGTATTCCAGGAAGAAACTATAAAGGAACGCACAACTATGAACTGGTTTCGAAAGTTTAAAGATGGAGATGAATCTTTGCACGAAAAATTCTGTCTTCAAGAGTGGTCGTCTTGTGAACCACGACAAAGAATCCTTGAAGGTTTCTACAGGGCAAGACAGTAGCCAAATATGCAAGAACTAGCCCTGTCATTGTCATTAGAAAGAAGAAAAAAGATCTGTCATTTGGTGTTAGTGATGAAACCATCAGAAGACATTTGTACCTAACAAATAAGGTACACAAATTGCCTAAGTGAATCCCCCACAAATTGCTTGTAGCGAGCAGGCAGCAACATGTCTCCATTTGCCTTTCATGGTTTTCCCATTATAACAAAATACCATTATTTGATAAGTTATAAAAATGTAACGAGAAGTGGGCCAGTACAATACTCCCAAATGTTCTAGGCATTGATTTTCCATCACTGACTTGACCAGATTACTTACATCGAAGCCAGCACTGTAACTGTGTAAAGATATATGATGGACAGCACATACTATTTTTCACCTTGAAGACGCAATGAGATTCAACCGCCATCACTGCAATTTAAGGTAACCAACTGAAACAATGTATGCATGAGGGAGTGAAAAAGGAAGAAGTAATACTGAACAACGGAAAGGGAGTTCTGATTCTTCGGGATAATGGTTGTGTCCACTGTGCTTCGTTAACCAGAGACATTGTCGAGAAACTTGGGTGGAAAGTTTTATGTCATTCGACTTCGTAGCGGTATTTCATTTTTAGATTAGCATTTGCTTCTGTCACTTGACAAACATTTGTGTAGACACGACTTCTCCAAGCGTGATGAGTTGCATGCTGCCTTTCAAAACTTTACCTCTTGCCATGGCAAGGCAGTTTACAGTTTATCGCATGGGTAAACATGTTGTTAGCACGTTGAACACAGAACATGGTTATTGTTCATTTTAGTTATTTTTCTACGACGTATGTGTTAAGTCTTCGAAAATGTCAAATATTTTAAGGTTATTTGATATATATACATACTAGCTATTTACGACGTAAGCAGTAACTACTACTTTGAGAGAAAAGTAAGCGAAAATAACGGAAAACAAATTTTATCCTTACTTTTATATCTCCTAATGATATCTAATCACGAAAGATATATTGATATCGTTTGTAGCTTCATTCTTTTTATCTTTAACTGATTTAAAGACGAATTTTCGTTTTATTACCATGTGTATCGATCTACCGTAGCGTCCGGTAATGGAATTTAACAGTATTTAACATTTTTTTGTATTTTTATTATAAAATCAATTCGAAAAATGCGAGCTGTGCAACGATAAGAGTAATAGAGAGAGAGATGTTAACGTACTCCCTACACGCGAAGGTTGTGTCGCCAGTTTCCTCCATGTTGCCGGTCTCGAATGTAAATATGTTCCGTGTAAACTATTCTGTCGGAAAATCCGAAACAAAATCATTGCTTCATTACGTGTAATGGTATTCATGAAGCCGGCAACATGGCGGCAAATGGCGACAATTTTCAAGGCTCGCCTTCCATCTGTTATTGCTCTATGCTCACTGGAATTGTTCAGAAGTCCAATGTCAACAAATTCGTCATCGATTTAGCATCAAAATATATCGTTACGGTCATCGATATATCATCCGAGTACATCATTAATATAATCAGTCACAAAAATTAAAGTAACCAGTGGTGAGCCAAACCGTTCAATAATAGACTCACCGAACGAAAATTCTTGTTTATGATAAATGGGCAAAATCGTGCACTGTGTCGTTCCACAAACGAGTTGGAAAATCGTTTCATAAACGAGCTGGAAAATCATTCACTGAGTAGTTCCGCGAACTAGCTAGAAAATCGTTCACTGAGTCCTTCCGCGAACGAATTGGAAAATCGTTCACTGAGTCGTTCCGCGAACGAGTTGGAAAATCGTTTCACTGAGTTGTTCCGCAAACGAATTGACGCACCAGTCAAAGGAACTTTATCCTTAGTGTTTACTTTTTGCTTTGACTGCGCAAGGACTGAAAATGTTATACTTAGCTGGACCCACAGATTACCGAAAAATCTGAACCACAACTGTCCAGAGGAACCCAACTCCAGACTGCAGTGAGCAGTAAAAGGGCACGCATTCTACGATACTATTGGAAATTCAACTAGGTTTAATGGCACGATGGAAGAATGCGTTACGCATCCGTAGTATTGTGGACCTACATTTCTCTGAGGAATTTGAGCCTCTCAAAGCCAAGAGAGAGACCCTACAGTGAACTATTTGTAAGTGTTCAATTGTTTTGGGGCACCTTTGGGAGTCGAACTCGTATTAACGGCTGGCTAGATGAATGCTTTACCACTGCACTACTGCAGTAAAAAGTAGTGTCACAATTCATTAAAACGATCATCTGCAAACCACCATCGGAAAACCATCATATATTATATTTGAATGTTTATGATTGTGAAAGTAAATGAATATGAAAAACAAGCGGTAGTTTTTGTGCAAGTAATGAATATTATGTCTCATCGAGAGAAGAATCTATAATGTATTTAAATGATGGATTCTGATTAATGATTCTTAGTAATGGTTTTAAGGATCGTTAGTCAGAATCCATTATCTAAATACATCATAGATTCATCTCTCGATGATGATTAGTATTCATTAGTTGCACAAAAACTACCACTTGTTTTTCACATGCATATACTTGCGCAATCATGAGCATTAAAATTAAATATATTTCTGCATAAGGTGCCATTCAGCTTAAAGGATATACTATTATTGCATTAAATGTTGAAACATCCCATGAAATTTTTCGTGTTATGAAAGCATCTGTAGAATCGTGGACCTACAGCTCTCCGAGGAATTTGAGACTCTCAAGTCCAAGAGATGGACCCTACGGTAAACAATTAATAAGTGTTCAATTTTTTTGGAGCACCTTTGGGAGTCGAACTCGTATTAATGGCTCGCTAGATGAATGCATTAATATTGTACTAAATACTGTACTACTGCAGTAAAAAGTAATGACACAATTCATTGGAACAATCATCAGAAAACCATCATCTACAAACCATCATTAATCAGAATCCATTATCCAAATATAACATGGATTCATCTCTCAATAATATATAATATACATTACTTGCACAAAAACTGCCACTTGTTTTTCACATTAATTTACTTGCACAAACTCATGAGCATTAAAATATAATATATTTCTGCATAAGGTGCTACTCAACTTAAAAGATATGCTATTATTACGTGACGAAAACCCCCCATGAATTTTTCTGTGTTATGAAAATTGTCTAATACATACATATTCTGACTTAAGTTTAGTTGCATATTTATATTAATTATCGTACGGAAATAAAAATTATTCTTTTTTTAATGAACTATCTATAAATAATTGTCAAGAAGTTACTGGGACAAAGCCCTTCCCTTTTCAGGATCTTCTTATGATTCCTTTACATGTGTTGTAAATTAAATTATTGTCTTTAATTAGCTTATCTCCGATTTGCGGCCTTTGTCTTCGTTTCCCACCTCACTTGACTTCTTACATTTCTGTTGAATTGTTACGTTCGTTTGTTTGAAGGGTTCCCTAATGGTTCTTTCATTTTACTTAATTTACATAATTTAATTAACTTTCTGCTTTTACTTTTGTCTCTTGCGCTATGACTTGGTTTTTTTCTGCCATAATTTGGGTGAAAGTACCAGATAAATACGTTTCTTCTATTTTTGGATAAAGACCACAATCCAATTTATTCCTTCTGAAGAGTTACTTTTGGATATATTTTCGTTTAACATATAACATATAACATATATAGATGCTCCTATCCTGCTCTATTTGCATGCAGATTTGATTAATTATTGCAACAAATAAAGTGCACGGTTCGATAATATTCCATGGATAACTTCGTTTTGGTATTGGCTTTGTAGAACAGATATTTAGTTTTCCCCATTTGTCGACTCCCACAGTAGGAATGCGGTTTGTTCACTTTGCGGACTTCCTTGATTGTTGCCATTTAGAATAGCAAGAAATACAATCGCAGTTTCTAAAATTGTCAACTTACCAAATTATTTCCTTTTTGTAATATTTTCTAAGTCTGCATAATTTATCTTTCCCTGTGTCTGGCAACATATATTATAAAATTATAATTACACCTTTTGTATTTAGCAACGATATTTGTAAATGCGTTTCGAAATCTAAAATAATTATTACTTAATCCTTGGAGGCTCCGTCAAATAGGCGTCATTATTTTCTGCAACGCTTGGAACAACCATTGGAAGTAAAAATAAATTTTCTAAAAATTTATCAAATTTATCCTTATTTTCTATATCTAAAGTTCTTTGGACAATGGTTATCTGAAATATAGGAATCTGAACATCGTAAATATAATACATTCATTGTGACCAGTACACTAATTACTTCCTTTTATTAATTTCTCTGGTCCTTAATCGTATTTGATACTGATATTAATATCCTTAGAAAATATTAAAGTGCTAACAGAAAGGAAGAGTCAGAATGAAAAAAAAAATGACTCGAGTTGTTTCTGCAATAGACAATCGCATTACAACGATTACTGTTACTTTTACGAAAAAAAAAAGGCTTAAAAAATTGCCTCTTTCATTTTAGATAGTAGCGCTGTCGAAGAAATATATTTCTTTTCAAGAATAAGGTGCTCTCCGCGAATCCCTAACCGCCTTAAATATAATATATGGACCTCTTGAAACTTCTGTCTATTGAAGTTCTCCTCGTTTATAAAGACGATCTTAATGCCCGATGAAATATCGACATTCCAAACCGATTCCAAATATATCATTTGATTGATTTATCGATGAAGCTTACCATGCGTTTTACTTCTCTTCAGCTCTTGGAGGTTCCGCCGAAGATTGTTCGATGACTCACGTTCCATTCATCGCATATTACGTGTAGAAATGCGAATTGTGAAGAAGTTCGGGCTAAATATTTTGGATAAAGATTGTTTTTTATGTTGCGTGTGAAAACTGCTTCATCCGAGTGATGAAAATTCAGGTAGTTAGAACAGAAATGATAGATTTAGTACTATCCAGACTTTGTAACTTTTCTAAGTAAGTCTACTATAAGGTCTCTGGTCTCTGAGTAAGTCTACTACAGAAGGTCTCTTGACCCTGGAATGTAGTCCCCATAGTAGTATTTCTTGAAGATTTTAAGCATCAGAAAGCTATTAAAAATTCTGAGAAATCAGTGTGTTCTATAATGCAGTTGAAATGCGTTTTTAAGGAGCTCCAAGTTACGCAAACAATAAGTTCTTAAGAATTGATGTATGCGTTGGTCTTGAAAGATATCCCATGAAACTAACGTTAATTCCCATTTATGAACTTTCGATTATACAAAATTTTTTTAAATTACTGCCGGTTCGTAAAATCGAGAGTCGGCTAAACTCATTTCTATAATTTCTCAAGATGTCATTTTCAATCGTTATGCAAAGAATACGAGGGTTGTCCGGAAAGTAACGACTCAACGGCTAGTATTCATTGAAAACATTATTATTTCACAAAATGTCTACTACAAATTATTAAATGATAAATACTTTATTTTTCTACGTAATTGCCGCCATTGTCCAAACACTTATTAAGCCTGGGTATTAGCTTTTGTGTCCCAGTGTCATTAAACTCCACCGCCTGCTGTCGGAACCATATTTCAACTTGAATTTTGATCTCGTCATCGTCGTGAAAGTGTTGTCCTGCAGGTCGCTTTTTCAGGTATAGAAACAGATGGAAGTCGCTGGGTGCAAGGTCCGGACTGTATGGCGGATGGCCCAAAACTTCCCACTTGAATCCTTCGAGAATTTCTTTCCTGATGTTCGCCGTATGAGGTCGAGCATTGTCATGAAGCAAGAGGACACCACTTGTTAACATACTCCTCCGTTTATTTTGAATGGCCCGTCGAAGGCGTTGCAAGGTTTGGCAATATGCAGCAGCATTAATTGCGGTACCGGGAGGCATGAACTCAAACAGAGAAATGCCTGTCTGTCCCAGAAAACAGAAGCTATGATTTTCTTTGCTGAAATTGAAGTCTTGAATTTCTTGGCTTTTGGGAATGCATATGGCACCACTACAGTGACTGTTGCTTGGATTCAGGAGTATGGTGATAAACTTAAATTTCATCAACCGTCACAATGTGATCGAGAAACTCATCTCCTGCTTGTGCATACCGTGTCAGGAAGTCGAATGCAAAGCCCATCCTTTTCCTTTTGTGTTCGTCCGTTAACATTTTGGGTTCCCAGCGCGCGCACACACTTTCCTCTACTCTAACGTTTCAGTCACAGCTTTATGAAGAATTGTCTTCGACACATCCAGAGTGATTTCATGCTTATTGCAAGACGCCGATTTGCACAAATT
This sequence comes from Dysdera silvatica, assembly GCA_006491805.2. Lineage (NCBI taxonomy): Eukaryota > Metazoa > Arthropoda > Arachnida > Araneae > Dysderidae > Dysdera > Dysdera silvatica. The sequence goes on from QLNU02014802.1 coordinate 91,603,151, forward strand.
GCTTCTTCAGTTCTTTAAAGAAGATCACAGACGGCCTGTGTTCATCATGAACATCAGTCCTACCTCCAGAGAATTCACTCCACCACTTCGTAACATTTCGTTGATTCATAACATTTCCATAAACTGAAACAATTTCTTTGTGAATATCCACTGGGCGCACCCGTTTTGCAGCGAGAAAACGTATGACGGAGCACACTTCACATTTGGCGGGATTCAGAATCGGCGCAGCCATTGTAAACGCGTACTACTCGAACAAGACTCAGCGTGGCAATGGCGAACGACCCCTGGGGAAAAGCGAAAGGCTAACGGTCAACGCCAGTGTGGCCAACGTGCGGAAAAATAACTTAACTTTCCGCCTACATCCGATTGGTCTTTACTTTCCGGACGATAACGATTCCCATGTTCGTAATCGTAATAATATATAATAATGATAATCCCTTTGTTTTCCACATATACATACAATATTGCATTGCACCTAGAGTGGCAGGTCTACAGAAAATACCATGCGATGGCATAACCAACTGTAGACCTGCACAGAGACGTTAATACATTACAATATGTGAATAACAATTATATTTATATCAGATATACAGGGTGTATACAAAATGGCGGGAAAAGTTCACTACACGATTCCTTGTGAAAAAAGGAATAAAAAATGTCCAATATAATTTTTGCTTAAAATCAATATTTAATAAGTTATTTCAAATCATAGTTAAACCAATAACAAGGCAAAGTCAACCCATTTAGCATCGATTTAATACAACGACACATGCGTTTGCGCATGTACGGCCCTTCTACGAAGAAAGATGAGAAGCTAAGATTTCACAGGTTTTTAAAAACTTGTTTAGGTCACGTGCTACTTGAAATTTAACCCAAAAGTTAGTTCATTTACGTCATAATCAACAGCATACACCAGATTTGGTGATTTCTCGTGCCAAATCAATCATACCACTGACGGGAAGTATACGGATCGGAATGGGCTGTTTGCCACTAGGTTCAACCTTTTTTCTTCTTTGTTGTGGGAAAAAATTATAATTAATAGTATTTTTCTCTTATTTTGTAAGTATTCGGGTCAAGGCGACTTTCCGTCGCGTGCCAGTCTGGCAGGCTTGTGTGTACTTTCTAACAACGTAACGCTATAGTAAAGTGTACTCCAGACATGCGCCTAGTCCCCCTGAAATACATAATCCGCCACTGTCCGCGACGTGCACATTTTCCGATATTTTAAACAAAACTAAAATTGAAAGTCATTTGATTTACCAAGTTCGTTGGCGGTACCTAGTTTATTAAGGTGCAGGGATCACTCCAAATATGGTCACACACCATTTGTGAGAAAATTCGTGCTGCTTCTGAGTTTGTAGTGGACTATTTCCTTCCATTTGGAAACTGATGATCGCTATTTCATTTTTTAAAGAAAATTTCATATGATTAATTTTTGCCTCATTAATTGTAAAATAATAGATATTTTTTTTTTTCTCAAAGTACTTACTATAAGTTTTGTGGAAAATGAACAATGACGAACTGGGTCCTTTTCCTCTCGGGCTTTCCTTACTGCAGAGGTAATCAGTACGCCACTGCTGTCATATGATATGCGAATACAAAAACAACAGGATTAAATGCCGGGAAAAGGGGCAGATGACTTCAAAATGGCTATTCCCCTTCCTTATTGCCGTACTTATTCTCACTTTTCATAAAGAAATTACCCCCACCCCTTGATAACGGCTATGGGAGAGTTCAAGTATTACGTAAGCAATATTTTGGCCATTTTCAACACCACCCCCATTGGTAAGCAAGAATTAAAATTGGCTAACAGAAATAAGTACAAAAGACACCCCCCTCCTCCTAGAGGTGCTTACGTAATACTTGAAATCTTCCTATGCCAAAGGATACATTTTTTATAAAGTTACCAGATTTAGAAAAAGATTGGTATTCCATTGGCTTTCTTTGGAGATGAAAAAACTTTCACTAGGTTGCCATACTTCGGAATTCCAATGACGTATTTGGACACTCAACTAAATTTTCGGGTTTGAACTTAACGAATTAGAAAGCTTGTGCTTAGCCGTGCCTTTCTTTTATAATGTTGGCAACTGCGTTTGTGTAATTTTCAACAATTTCAGCTATATCTGTCACAATTTCATCCTGAGCGTTTCTAAGTAACGATGTCCTGTTAACGTTTCGGTAAGGAAAAACGGTCCGACAATGCGATCACTCAAAATCCGGCCCACACTTTTACTTTCTTTGTATATTGCGTATTTCCTTGCCTGAACTCATGAGGGTTGGTATCATGCCAGTATCGGAAATTGTGACGATTAAGAGTTCCATTTATATGGAAACACCTTTCATCGCTGAAGCAGATTCGTCGCAAGATGTCATGGTCATCTTCAATTAACTGTAGCATTTGTTCTCAAAATTGCACTTTGCGGTCTGGATCGTCCTCATTTAATTCTTGATGGATTTGTATTTTATAAGGGTGAAACTTATTTCTCTCTAAAATTCTTTAGGTTTCCAAGTATGAAATGTCATGGACATCTGCAACTTTACGAATACTCTGTATCCGATTCACAACAAAGTTTGCTAATACATTCATTTGCAGCCCCTCTGTTAGGACGGACGAACAACCGGATTTAGGAGCTTCATTGACCCTGCCAGTGTTCAAAAACTTCTTGACAGTTTTCCGTATGCATTTTTGGTTAACAGGTCTCTTAGGATGTGCTTCATTAAATAATCGGACAGTTTCGTGGAAATTCCGTTCAGCCTGGCCGTAAAAAAGAATGACATCCGTTCGGTGACGAGTGGACGAGCCATTTTTTTCAAACTGTGTTCGTATAAAAAGGAATACTTTTTGTGAGGACGCGTGTGTAATTTCAAACAATTATTGTTACCATGGAAATATTTTTATTTCAAACAACTATTGTTGTTATGGAAATATTTTTATTTCAAAAAATTATTGTTGCTATGGAAATATTTTTATTTGAGTTTTTGAGGATTAAAATATTGATATTTTTAAACGATCCTTGAAACTTTACATATTGGATTAATACGAAATTTAAAATTGTTACTGATAGAACACACATTGCTTTACATTCTACAATTTTCGTTATTTGCCTACGACCTTACTAGCGTGAGCAAAAGCCACGAGAATAAAGGTCGATTTTGAAATTTGTGGACACGTCGTTGGTGCTATGGGTGTCATAGCGCCATACTGTAAATGTCATCATTTTTTTCTCAACGAGACCTTCAAAAGAAGGTATTACTCGTTCGTATTTGCCATTTGAAATTTTGGAGTTGGCCCCCGTGGGGCGCCCCCTGGTGCTGAGGGTGAGTCGCGACACAGAACAAAAATTATTTCCTTTTCAACAAGCAACTTTCCCGAAAGGACGTTTATCTGCCTGAACCCACTAAAAAATTAACAGTGGGGGGACTGACTTTTGAATCACCCCCGTATAATCATACATATACTAAAATATTTATATTATGCATAATTAAATAATACATGATTATTATGCAAAGAATTACTAGAATTTCATTTAAGCAAACATCTGGTAGAAAATATATGAAACTTTATTTGAGTAATTTAATTTAGAAAGCGAACATGCATACACAATTTTTTTTCAGCCAATCTGGTCTTACAACACACGATGGCCAATGATTTAAGTATTACGGCTTTTACCATAAAACAAGTAAAATTTATGATAAGTAAAATGGCACTCTGATAGCTTATTGATATTGTATCGAAGCATAGATGCGCAGCTAATTGAATTTGTAATTCCCCACAAAAAAATTACTATAAATTGATCAATCTTCATACGAATAAAAAAGATCTATTTAATTATCCAGTAACGTTAGTAATTAGTCTTTATTCCTCGTGTAATCAATTCTTTACCTTAGTATTCCCTTTTGCGTAATTTCTAGTGGAATTGCATTGCGTCATTCAGTCTGATGATCAAGTGGGAAATGAATATTTCTGCCGAAGTAACTGACAGTTTGATTAATCATCCGTTGCTGTTTGATTAATGATAGAGGACATAATTCAAAATTATTGCCGAATTCAACTTCTCCTCCGCAATCCCTTTGTAATATCTACTCGGTCTTAAATATAGTTATTTCCCTAATGTACTAAAAAGCTGG
>QLNU02014802.1:91607378-91623950 GCA_006491805.2 Dysdera silvatica
TGCCACGGACCCTCATATTAGGAAGACAGGTGTGTACTCAATGTTGTATGTTCGCTGCACTCACTCCTTTTCTCGGCGCCATTTTATTACATCTGAGTTTTTCACTGAACGTCAGAAACCGGCGCCCCGTTGAAACATGTCCATGCTTGACTGACCGCCATAAACAAGGGGTATTCTCAGGGTTGTCCCGATGAAAATTGTTGAGAGTATGCAGTGTTGTCTTAATTAAGGAGTATTGAAATTGCGGGGTTATTGGACCTAGTGACATCAACGCTGACTGGCATTTGACGGGTCGTTTATCCAAGTCCGAGATGTCAGTTACCACTTTCATCAGTTTTTCATTCCTCTTCTGGTCGTACGCAGGATATTATTTTGAGGCTTGTGGGTGATTTAAGGGTTTTCCCCCATTGGTTTACATTCAAGTTTTTAAATAACTAGCAAAAAAACTGAACTTTGTTAAAAATTGTTAAAAAACCAACAAATACAAAAACTTCTTAAAGACCTTGGGAGTACGCAGCGTATTCGGTAATTTTCAAAATTACTTGAGGGTACGGTGCGCACACAGCGCGTACCCTTTAGGGACAGCCCTGGGTATTCTGGCTAAGGACTCTCCCAATTCTTATTTTTACAAAGATCTCTATACTCCGTCCATTTGCAAATCGGTATGAGGAATGTCACCAATAAGGGTTATAGCTCATTTGCGTACATCCCAGATGCGTACAAGTCAAAAACTGTCCCACTTGTGTACGAAGAGGGACGGATAGGAAAAGAACAGTGGGGATGAAGTCAATCTGTTTTAAGAGAATGAGAGCTTGGCGATTTAGCGCGTATTTAACTTACAAGGAGAACCAAAAGTGAGTGCTCCGTCGATTTTGATGAAAGTACAGCCAAAATAAGGAAATACGTGTCTCGGCATTCGTGCCAATGCGCATTATTTTCGAAGATATGCATTTTTAAAGATTTTGCATCCGATATATGAGCTTAAAATACGACATCCTCCGCAAGCCAATCGATAGCTTAGTTGGTAAGTTACCGGCCTAGCGCTTCGTTTTTTTGCGTTCGATGCCCGCGAAAATCGGTCACTTCTTTAATTTTTTAATATGTATCCTTTTTACATATTTATTTATGTATTTTTATTAGTAAAAATACTTTGCTTACAATCGGATTTTGTTCATAAACTTACTTTAATAAAATTCATATTTATGTTAATTGTATGCTTATTGGCAGTGATAATTTCTACTCGAATTTTAATTGTTGATTATTAAAAAGTTGAAAAGTAGAAAAAGTTTTGGTGTAGCCATCCAGCCTGTTATGTAGTTAAGTAGATCCAGCACACTTTAATAATGTTTTTACAAATGACGACGGCACCTCTTCTTCTACTGTTGAAGTAATTCCACCTCATTGTACCCCATACTGTCAACCTCGTGATGTGTACTTCTTCCGTCAAGTAAAAAATTTCATTAAAAGGTTACAAAATTGTGTTGAAATCTTACAAGAAAATAGTCATTTAAACACGCGAGCAGATAGATGCTTTGAAGATCCATTCACTTATTTATAATCAACTTTCGGCGCCGAATTTTAAGAATACATTACAGTACTCTTGGTTTGTTGCAAAGTTAACAAACGAAAGAAGCGTTTTTGAAAATGTAGATGGTATTTGTTTTCCAGATGATATTAGACAAAGAAAATCAGTTGTTCGAACAATTCATTTATAAAATGCTCACGTTGTAGAATTTTTTTATGTTTTTATTGTTTTTATGATAATTATCATCCAAAATTGTGTACCAGTATACAATTCCGACACCTCCGATAGTGATACACAAAAAATATGTTCACGTCAGTCAGTTTTAAAATAAAATGTTTCTGTATAAATAAAATGCACATAAATGAGATGCACATAAAATGTTTATATGTTATAAAATAAAATGATGTTTATATGTTATAAAATAAAAGATTACATACTAAAAATACGTTTGTCAATAGATAAATATTTAAGTATATTCTATGGATTACCTATGTGGAGTATTCGAAAAGTTGTGACAGCCAATAGGTAACAACAGTTTTCTTTTTTATTTAATGGAATTGTTAAAAGTTTTCAGAAAAAATCTTTCAATCCTTAAATAAAACAAAACTGCGTTATTGGTGTAATTCTATCCCTTCACAGGTTGACAATGAGTACGCAAATTTTATAAAAGTTATATTCACATAAAAACTTACAGCTAACTCCTAAACTTTTTGTACCTTTACAACTCTTCAATTAAAAATTAAAATTCGTGTAAAAATTATAACTGCGAAAAATAGTATCACAGAATTAAATATATAAATATGAATTTTATTAAAGTAAATTTTAATTAAAATCCGGTGGCAAACCAAAAGTAACACTAATAAATATGTAAATAATAGCTAAGAAGGGATACATATTAAAAAAGTAAATCACGTTTGCGACTCCAATTGAAAAAACGCAGGCGCTAGGCAGGTGACTTACCCACTTCAGCTACCGATTGGCTTGCAGAGGATGTCGCATTATAAGCTCATATATAGGATGAAAAATCTTTAAATCTTTAAAAATTCATATCTCCGAAAATAAACCGATCTAGTACGAATGCTGAGATACGTATTTCCTTATTTTGGCTCTACTTTCATCAAAAAAAATTTCATCAAAATCGGCGGGGCACTCACTGTGTGTTCCCCTTGTTAGTGAAATTTTTCTCTGTTTCAAATGTTTATTTGAATACCTATTCAAAAAATCCTAAATGCAAAGTATCTGCTGCATGACACATATATGATTCAGAATAATTTTTGATATTTTTTAAAACGTTAAAATTTAAAAAATGCGGGAAATCTTTCTTAACTTTTAGCTTAATGTGTGTATAGCTTACAGTAAATTCTGATATATTTGATGTCCCTTTTGACAGTTTTAACAAAATTGCTCCTGTAATTTACTTTCTACATTTATAAGGAAAAATTCCAATATACTGTATACTCTCCATGTAAATTTTAAAATTAATCAAAATATAATTTAATGTCAACTATATAATTATTTGAATGCGACAAAACTAAAATGCGGCATTATCATGACAAACTGGTAGCCAAATGGTGGCCAAATTTGTTGCAAAACGATAGCAACCATAACTATGAGCTCATTCCATCATCTTGTACGCATCTAGGATGTACGCAAATGAGATGGAACACCGACCAGTTTTCGTCATGATACTGAAATAACCGACATAATAAGAAAGACGGCACACAAGAATATAAACTACAACGAAACATGGAATAATATGCTTTGTACAATAATGTTAATGATAATAAAATGATAAACAGGAAGCCAAAATAAAAATAAATTTTCGTCTCATAATGCAGTTAAGAAACACTTTTATTCGTTAGTGTCCATTAAGATTTTTAATAAAAAAACATAAATTATATAGTAAATATATAGTTTATATAGTAAACGTACAATTTATATAATAGATATATTCACATAACGTATCTAGATAAATATATGCTTCACCGGAAAATCTTGTTTTTCGAGAAATTTAAACCTCTTGTGCCTAGGGAATCCATCCTCAGACTATCGTGGCATAAAAACGGCACGATGCAATATACAATGTGCATATACGTTTACTTTCATAAAAGTATCTGTTAATAGTGCGTATACGAGTCACACTGCCAAAATTTTCGCCAAGTTGCTGATATTTACGACATCGTGGTTTCCTAACCCTTTTTTCATGTTACCAGTTTCCTGATTAATATTGCCTGATATTTAGGTTTTTTTAACTATTTCTAGTGCTACTATTTCAACGATTTTATCAGTAAATTTTGCAAGATTTACTAATTCGGGAGGATGCAGTGTCCAGGTCAATGCAAGATTCCAGAGGGTGTATGTCTGGACGTATCCCCCACTAAACATCCACTCATAGAAGAAAAGTACTTTGGCAAAAAACTAGGGCCTTAGATTTGGAAAAATTCGACTTCTCTAATTTCAAAACGCACTAAAAATCACGAAATAAACGCGGTTTCCAATGCGGTGGACTCCGGGCATTTATGCACAGCCATGGAAAGCTTAAGAAGTTTATAAAGTATAGAAAATTATTTATATTATATTTAAATAACATATATATCTTCTTTTTATTATTGTTTTATATTACATTATTTCTAGTGACATTTTTAGCAGCAGAATTTTCTTATACCTGCAGAAAGTTCCAGAAAATTCTGTCGCTAAATGTATTCTGGAATTTTCCAAATATAGCTGAAGCTACCTATAGCGATCACCACTGAAAACTTGAGTACTTTTTAAAAAGAATTCAGTAAATTCTATTTTAAGAATTTATATTTGTATTTACTGCCAAAAAAAATGGAGGCTATTTTGCGAAAACGACTCTAATTACGATGGTTTTAGGTTCTTCTTTAACGAGAGTTGTTTCAGCGTTTGGTGAAAAATCTAAAGATGCGACTCGGATATGACGGTAACACAATCCCGATGTAATAGTCTAAACCACCAGAAGAAAAAATGAAGCCGAAATATCCCAAACTAATTTTATATTTGAAGTGTAATTCAAAAGTCGAGGATTCCGACTTCCTCAGTCCCCTGCTTCTTTAAATTCTTAGCTTCGCCCTCTCCTATCATCAAGTAATAAACAATTATGTGATAAAACATGTTGCGCTCGCTACTAACGTATATATAAAAAATATATTTTACATATAATATTGATAAAATTATCATTAAGAAATAATTCTGATAAAATTGAAACAAGGGGGAAAGACCCAAGTAATATAGAGCACGCTGAATAGTAGTGAAGAAAACGAAAATAGGATAAAATGATATTCATTTTTTTACTTGTTACATGTTTTTCATACCTGTTTGGGCTCCCACAATAAAATCACTATGTTCACTTTGCAAAAGTTTACTTAACTGTTGCCACTTCCTTTTACACGCGTTTTCTAAATGTACATAATTTTAATTTCCGAATCTGGCAACAAATATACTGAATAATTATAATTTCATTTTTTATATTTGGCAACAGTATGTATAATTGTTTTCCGAATTCTAAAATCAAATCAGTCTTCAATTTACCATCGACGTGTGTACACGTACTATGAAGGCTCCGCCAAAAAGGCTTACTAAATTTCTTTAATATTGCATTTATTTAAATTAATAATTAATTATTGATAAATAGATAATTAATTAATTAATTAATTATTAATTAATCTATAACTAATAATTGCTTAATCAATTGTTAATCTATAACTAATAATTGATTAATCAATCATTAATCAATAACTAATAATAATTAAACAATAATTATCAAACAATAATTAATTATTAATAATTAGATAATTAATTATTAATAATTAGATGATTAATTATTAATAATTAGATGATTAATTATTAATAATCAAATAATTATTAATAATTAATTATTAACAATTAAATAATAAACGTGTAATAATTTATTAATTAATTAATAATAATTAATAATTCAAATTAATAATTTGCATTTATTTACTGGAGTGTGTTGTTGAATTAGCCTAAACATTTCAAGCATTAATAAATATTGTGTTCACCTTGGATGGAACAACTTCATTTCTTCAGTAATTATTCCTGCACCTGTATATGTTTTTAATGTTACAGCAGCTATTTCGAGAATGGAAGCTTAGCTTTTGTAAGTTAACCTTCAAGCTTTCAGCAATAACTATGCCCTTACAGTATTAAAAGTGCACAGAGCAAAAAGAGATAATTAATATAAAACTAATGAATTTTTGCAGTTGAAAACCAGTGTCGGATGTAATTTAGTGAAGTAGGTACAACTGTCCGGGACAACAAATTTGAAAGAAGACGAACTATATATTAAGAAAATCACTGGGAAGAAACTCTAAAAGGAAGAGATGTAGGAGAAGAAAAGCAGATGTAATGGAAAAGAACTGTGGGTGGCCAACTTAAAGAAGAATATGGAACATAGGAAGGAATTAAAAGACTGGCAGGAAACTGAAGCATTTGAAAAGTTTTGTAAGGGCTCTAGCCCCTTTCCCCCGCATCCCATAAATGTTAAAAGGAAAAAGAAACAACAGTAGTAGCAGCTTCATTTTAAAAATTAAAAACTATTTAGAAAAAAATAATTTACGAAAATTTCAGCAACTAATAGCAAGTAAAAAGCAATCTATACAGTAGGAAAGCAATGCAGAAATAATTTAAAAATTGGAGCAAAAATATTATTTTTTAATAAAAGAAGGAGCGAGGGAAATTAATTAACACAATTTTATCTGAAATCTTGCATGTGTGGGAGTGAGGAAATTTATGGAGAATATTTGGAGAATATATGGAGAGAATTATTAGAGAAATTTAATCCCTCCCCCGGAAAAACGAAATTATAAATGAATGCTATGTATGAAGACTACGTACTCGGGATATATATGGCTTCTCCCTAGACTTTCGGAGTTAGCGCCATCAGTGTTAAAAGGCAGGTTCGCCATTATATTTCGTGAAAAGTAAATAAGCTTCTGATAAATTTAATTAACTTTTTAATCGAGTTTTTTAAATTTTGAGGCCAAAAGTTCCTAATTATATCAGGATAAAAACACAGGTAAATTAATTTTTGGACGGAATCCTGATGTTCGTTAATACTTTTTTTTTTGAAAAAGAGCACTGAAACTTCTTTGATCTTATTAAAAACTTACAAGTTATTAAAACTGTTTCAAGCACAAAATAATTTTGATAAGCGAAAACCTGACATATTGTAATGACAGCTTATGTTTTTTTAAGTATTAAAAACTTGTAGGTAAAAATAACTTTGATCACAATCTTTTACCTATACTAGCGCTTTCATTTTAAATTGATTTTGGAATAAATAGCGTTATTCGTAATACTAAAAATATATTAAAAACAGGTTCCCCGTCAAGATTAATTTGTCTTGTAAGGTCCCTGATTCAAAACTAAAATTAACCCACACACTATGGTACAAAACTACTCATCATTAAAAAAAACGGATTATTCTTAATCCTTTTAATAGAATGGAAAACTCATTTCATAAAATGAATATGCTCAGTACAAATAATTGTTCATTAGATTGGGAAGTGGAGAGCGGATTGGGAAGAGTGGCCACCGGAGGCGACATTGTAAACCCAGGCAGGACACTCAGTCAGCGCAACCAACCATTAAGGAGAGTTGGGTGGGGAGTTTTAGAATGTCGACAATGCACAGACCACGAAGGTGCCCGCGCGCATAGCTGTGGTCATTTAATCAGTGCAAATAATGAAAACTTCGCGTGTTTTTTTTCAGAAAATGATCGACAAATTAAAAATACAATAAAACCTCTTTTTAACGTGTATTTCTGAATAGCGGACAACTCTGTTTAACTGACGCTTTTTCAATTTTCAGTGAATGTTTTATATATTAATCGTTAAGTCCAGGATGTCCGCTATTTAATGGTTGTTACTTAATAATTTTCGACACCCAAGTAGAAAGAAGCTCAAACTAGAGCTGTTTTTTGTTTAGGAGAAAAAGAGACGCCGTTCTCATCCTGGATTCGACCCAGGGTCCCTGCGTTGAGCCCGCGGTGTCTTGGCCTACTAGACGAACGAGGACAAGAACAACGATCATTTTCTCCGTATATAAGGATGTAAGATATTATTACCCTTCTCAGGGATAACACAATTGCCAAATAATTGTCAACACACAAAGCTTCCGGGGCGAGTTTTTGTGAGTTTTCGTGGGGGGGATTTATTTTTACTCAATAATTTTCGACACCTACATAGAAACAAGCTCAAACTAGATCTGTTTTTGTTTAGGAGAAAAAGAAGTCCCGTCCTTATCCTGGATTCGAATCAGGACCCCTCCGTTTATCTCGGAATATCTTGACCTACTAGACGAACGAGGACAAGAATAACGGTTTTACTCTACATTATTTCCTTTGGAAGCTCATGTTTTTGGCCAATATAAAGAAGCGTTTTTCATTCTTATTTTAATAAGTAGCTATTTATTTTAAAGACTTTATACTTGCTTATATACTGTCTATAGTTGGTTGTCTATCGCCTTTTTGTGTAGATTTACTTGTAATTAGTTACTTAAGACGACGTAAATTAATTACTTAGATTTTATAATACCCCCTTTTCAGAAACAACTTCCCTGCATTTGGTTTCAAACTGATCATGAACGCTGCTAACAGAGGCAAATTGTATGCTAATTTAGACTTTAGTTACTATTAATGCAAAAGTATCGATTTTATAGGTTTTTCACTAGTTCTTTGTTTTATCCAAATTCTTCAAGAAATACTGCTATGTGGTTTTGTCTCTGGAATTATAGAGCAGTGTATGTGCAGACGAACCTTCATTTCACGAACCTCTATTTTGCAACTTTCCCTCATTTCACGAATTTCTTTTTGTCCCCCTAAACTAAGAATGCTGTATTTACGAATTGTAACATATTTTCTATTTAGTAAAGCGTTTTAGTGGTATTATTTGGCGACCTCTTTAAATAGATTGAATGCGTATAGGCTGATATGCTCATACATTACAATAATCTAATATATCAGTAACATTCATGGGACGAAGAAAAAACGCCCTGAAACAGAAAACGATGCGTGTCTCCGAAAGTTCGTAACTATTAAACGTTTTCTGTGATCTCAAAATGCCTTCATTTAACGGAAATAATTTTCATACAATAATTTCTGCCACCCACGTATAGATTATAGCTCAAACTAGAGCTTTATTCGTTTTGGAGAAAAAGAGACGCTTTCCCCATCCTGGATTCGAACCAGGGTCCCTCCGTTTAGCCCGGAGTGTCTTGGACCGCTAGACGAATGAGGACAGGAAACAACGCTCTCTTTCTCCGTATGTAAAGATGTAAGGTATTATTACCCTCCGCAGGGATAACACAATTGCCAAATATGGTCAACACAGAAAAGCCTCCGGGGCGAGATTTTTGTGAGTTTTTCGTGGGGGAATTTATTATACAATAATTTCTGCCACCAAATCATTTTTATTCAGAGAGAGTTAGTTGTAACGGTAACTAATTGTAAATATTACTGTTGTAGCGTCTAATTTTACACCTTAAATTTAACGAAATAAATTTGTATACTTTTCCTCGAAGATTAGTTCGGAATACCTCTCTTCTTTTCGAATTAATAGAAACATCTGCCTATGTGACTCCTTCTCTCAAAATCTTTCACCATTTCCTAAAATTTCAAGATTTTTCCTACAATAGTTCAGAAATCAAGAAAGGACCACACAACGAATGCTATGCGGGTCTCGTTCTCAATAACATAAATCGCTACTCAAGTGCTTCTCCTGACACTACAGAAACCGTGAAACTCCTAAGCTTGACAGTACGAATGGTCTGGACTTGATACTTGACGAATCCCTTGAGCTATTTTATTACCACTTGTCGAGTGGTGTTCAGCATCCCTATTGCAGCTGCAAATTCATTTTAATGCGCTTGCGCAGATTTCTTCAACCAATAACAGCTATACTTTTCAAGTAACTCCTCCCACCAAAATTTGAACAAAACTCTTGGAAGCTCGGAATTTTATGTGTTCAAGACTTCGCCTTGAAGCTAAAATAATCGCACCCTGTTTCGCGCCCTGTCAATGGTGATAAGTTGTATTTTCTAAGCTCATCTATTGACTAAGAACTCATGTACAGAGCGGCGTATTATCCCTGGTTAACACCTGGTATTTACTATCTGGTTAAGGGGCGGATTGGAGTTGCTCCTTTGAATTATTTTCGTATTCCTGTCTTCGGCAAATACCTTCGTATAAGCAACATTTAAATAAGTATATAGCTGTATGTGTGTATGTGCTAGTAAATAAGAAAAAGCACCAAAACGCCTCGTCACTGGATACATTCGTACGCTACATAATTTCGTCGATACTCTACACTGTTTTTTAAATTCTACGTATGCAGCGGCGGATTTATAAAATTGCCGCCCTTAGGCACAGCCTGTACTGCCGCCCCCTCCCTCCTTTACACAGAAAAGAATATTTCAAATACAAAAGGCATAGCATACTCTTAACATTTTACTTGTAGAAGCGATTTTTCAAAACGTTTCTGTTCTAGCTTTTCTCAAAGTCACAAACTTAAAATCAACATCTAATAGCAATTTCCACGTGTTAATGCCAGATACATCCGCTCGTCTGGTGGAAAATATCTGATATTGTAATATAAACAATATTGTCGTAGCCATTTATCTTTCGATTCTGTAGTTTGTATTTGAAGACATGTCAAAGTAGTCGCTTATATATATATTATCGCTATTGGCGAGACGGGGAATAACTAAAAAGAAACAACATTCAACATTTCGACATTATTGAGTTTTCAACATTATCGAGTTTGGAATTTTTTATTTTAAAATTTTGATTCCACCCTTTTCGATAAGTGTCGCCCTTAGGCCTGTATCCTGCCTGCCTGTATCCTGGCTGCTGTCAGCCTGCCTTGCCTACTACTAGAAATCCGCCATTGTAAGGATGGCAACACTTGCACCTTGTAACAGTTGGTAAAATGTCATAGTAAGCTCTAGACGTAATTATCGGTGCCGATAGCATAAAATTATTGGGGGGGAGACAATATGCCTTTAAAACGCATTTTGTTCGAAACTGAAGGGGGATATGTAACCCTAATGCCAACATTGAGGGGACAGGTCCCGCTGCCCCCTTCCTCGCTAACGGCGCCCGTGGGCGTAATGAAATATCCTTGAAATCTAGATGTAATAATGAATGCTCTTGTGATGTCCGCTCTGTAAATATGTTTTGTATAGTAAAGCATTTTAATTTAAACCTAAATTTACACCCGTTCAAATTGTAAATAGCATAATATTACTACAATTCGAAAAGCATTAATAGAATATCGTACTTGCAAACCTATTGCAGTTATTGATCTACGATTTCAGGACGTTAATAATTAATTAGATTCTACCAAACACGATTTGTTGCATTGATCCAACGTACAAGAGAATGCGTTATCATTTACGAATGTTGGTCTCCTAAAACTTAATGTAATAGATATTGTCAGCTTACGGAACCTACGCTTAAACGCAATTTCCAGAATCACAACAGACAGTGGCGTGTTTCCTATATTGTATACATGCATGTACGATTTAGTTACGATAACTGAACAAGAATTAATTCCACTCAGGTTATGGCACGAATCTATAATGTGGTACAGAGGAGAATGAACTGCAATTTGAGGAATGTCACCTTCATCACAATAAGTCCGACATAACAGCTTTGCAATAGACCTGGAATACGGACAAGTGTTTAAATGTAAATTTAATTCAACAAGGGATAAAAACACATCTTTCCTTCTCAGAATATTTAATATGGTATATCAAATTGAGCGATACGCTGCAGAATAAGATATGTACAGTGAAACTTGTCTAAGACGAAAACTCACGGAACCGGAAAAAAATTCAGTAGTATGCAGGTTACATGCAAAACAAATACATACATAATTAAATTCAGTGATAAGAGATGACTGCATATTAATTGTTTTTCTTTGTCTCATCTTGAGAACTTTATAACTAAATTTATTTTTCTTGTGATATAAATATTTATTTTATCACTGCATTTTATATTTATTAATTTTTGCCTTATTTTGTTAGTAATTACGATCAACATAATATGAATTTCCACGTTAACTGCACATGCCTATTCCATACAAAAAGTATATTACATAAGCTTAAATTGTGACGACAACGTATATAATCGCCTTCACACCCCAATTTTCAATCATTCCCTTTTATATGAGGATTAAAATGGGAAATGTACTGACGTATCGAAAATTCTCAACCTTTAACATTTACTCGTGGTAGGCAATCCTTTGATACATTAATTGTATAACACAAAACGTATATTATGGTATACAAAACATATTTTATGGTAATTTGTTTACAATTTTGTTTTACAATACACGTTTCAACTTCGCATATTGAATCATTCATCATGTTCGTTATTTTTGAATTGTTTATTTGAAAACAAAGTTTTGTACTTAATGTAAGTGTACTAGGGCACACTGACGGATCCAAGGGGGGCGATGGGGCGATCGCCCCCCCCAATTGAGCTAAAATTATATTATGGAAAATGGAATGAAAAATACCAAACACTTGGGTAAAAAGATGAATCGGAAACAAATCACCTCCCTCCCCGCAATTGAATGATTTCTGGATCCGCCTTTGCTATGGCGTACGTATAACTCGTACCCTAACGTGTTTTCTAGATGCGAGAAAATAGACTGATTTATGACCATTTTATCAGCCCCAAAGGGAGTGCTCCTTGATGGAAAAAGAAAAGGATACACTCTTCCCAGTTTCATTATTTGTTAGTTTCCACAAAGTTCTTTTATTTGAATTTGCGATTTTCAAGAACAAACTCAAAAACTAAGTATCTTTGAGAGGTATTTTCCATTACAAATGGGAACTTATGGTTCTTCTCTGGATATAAATTTCACAGTGGATGATCATTTGTACCACACTTTGCTTTGAACTTATCCATGAATTGATAAAGTCGACATGAATGACTTTTCGTTCTTGTTAATAATGAACGTTTTTATTTAAGTAGGGGTGGTGTGCAAAATGGTGGTCGAGTAAGGGCATTCTGTATCTATAACGTGTAAAATGTCTATTTTTGCGTCCTCCCCCACTTTACTATTTGCGTTGCATTACAACACTTTTTCCTTTTTCCGCTGAAAAAAATTTCTTCCTGCTTACAGATTTCCGTTCTATTCAACTTTTTCTCTTTGACGGGACTAAATAGTGCTTTCCGCTTCCGCGTTAGACAGTTTCCGTTTTAGCTAATGTTAACTACCATTGACTTTTGAAGGGACCGCAAAGAAATTCCGTTTTGAGCAAGTTTCCACCTTTTGGAGGTTCCGTTTTAGACAGGTTTCTCCGTATGTCAAATAAAATAATACGATCTACCGCAGTTATAAATAAATTGAACCAATATAAAATATGGATATAAGATACAAACATGAAGATATGATATAAATATAAGATATAAATGTAGATATGAGATCAGATATATGAAGGCATGTGCCAACAGGAGGCAGGGTGCTTTTTCGCCACCCCAGCCTTGGAAGTGGGGAATGAAAGGCATATTTCGCCCCTATTAAGCAATGCTATTAAAATTTTAACTTCAAAAATAACATTAAACATTGCCACTAATGTAGCAAAGCTGAAAAAAAAAATTGGATTCTAATTTTATTGCCTGTCAATAGATGTCGGCACTATACCGTCAATAATACTGCTTTGACAGTGCCTTCTGGCGTATCTATTGTTAAAAAAATTAGCGTCTCTTTACCTGTACATTCCCTTTCAGTCTTTGTGAAACTATCGATCTTAAAGCCTTCTGTTCTGTGAAATCAGTAAAATTGTAAATCGTTAAAATGGTTGTTGTTTTATGATTAATTTTATTTTAGCTATTTAATTAAATAATTAATAATCTAACCAACATTTTATTTATCTAACAAACATTCTAAAGCCCTGCGGTGGCGCAGTGTGGTAACGCGTTCTCCTATTGCGCGGCTAATCCGGGTTCGACTCCCAGCAGTGCAAAAAGAACGCTTACTCAGAGATCTCATAAAGATCGCACTGCTCACTGTAGTCCGGGGTTTGGTTCCCTAGGCCTTAAGAGGTTCGGATTCCTCGGAAAACAGTAGGTCCCGGCGCAGCATGACCACTGTAGTCTTTGAGCCGTAAAACCAAAAAGAAAGCGAAAAAAGAAAGCGAAACATTTTATAATAACTGTTGGGAATTTATGGCAATAGATGGCGTCACAAGTTTATTGCCGTAAAATATCTCTCCCCTTCCCACTCTCTAAAAGGTTGGCATGTCTCTGGATATGATAAGGTATAAATGTCGATATAAGATATAAATATCTATATAAGGTAAGATATAAACATCTATGTAAGGTAAAAGTTATAAATATTTATATAAGATAAGATATGAATATCTGTATGAGTAAAGTTATAAAAATATTTATATAAGATATAAATATCTATATAAGTGTATAAATATCTATAAAAGATATAAATATCTATAACAAGATAACAGATAAATATAGATATAAGATATAAATATCTATATAAGATAACAGATAAATATAGATATAAGAAGCTTAATCGATATAAAATATCGACGAAGAAGTCAACGATACCTTGTTTATCCATAATCATCTTCATTGATCATGTAGATACAATATATACAAATATTATATTATCAAAAACAATCAATTAAAATGTTAGGATTGAGCATCAAAGTACATTCAGCTCTTGAAAATGAAAATGAAACTTAAATAAGCGGGTGAAATAGGGCCATATATGGGCCTCAATTTTTTTTTCATGCTGGCGCCCCTAGCATACACGATGACAAAAATATATATTCTCTGGCATCTATCGTAAACTGGAATTATTATTTTCCATTTCTATTTTCAATTAAGTAACGATGGATCCATTTGTGACGATAACAAATGGGTTGCTGCCGAGTCAGCGAAGGCTGTTCCAGAAAAAAGAATGGGGGCTCAACACTTGAAGATCAGTTTAAGCCTATTATGTTGAAAATTGTTACTGATTTTGGGTAAATTATAAGAAATGCATCCACCCTTGAGATTCCATTTCTCTTTAAAGCGTGGACTGGAGGGTTTGAAGAGAAGAGCATCCCTCAAGACCTGAAGCAAAACAGAAACTCTCCTGATATCGCTATTTGACACATGGTTTCTATATTTCACCGAGTCTTGATTTTTTCTCACATTCTACAGCAGCATTTATAAAATGTGGTCTGTGGCGGCCCATCAAGTATGGTCCGCAGGAGTGCTGGAAAAATTCAAAGGAAAACACGATTAAATAACGTACAAGTATTTAATAACACGGTTCGGAAAATTATCTGCCTTCAATGAGAACAAGAATTCAACATAGCCAATATCAATTCAAAAGGTGACACTTTTGTAGACGTCTAAACAATTTAAGGAATCTATATTTGGGTGTAGAAGAAATCCTTGAATCGAAATCGGCAGCGTACATAATATATAAAATAATTAAAAATCGAATTATTTTTAATCATTTTATATATTATGTAATAGTGAAAGTAAAGTCGCGTATTTTAATTTTTGTCAGACCACCCTTAGCACGAATTAAGTCGCAGCCTTCGTGACAGTGTTTCTGTAAATTTACGCAATGCCTCAACACTTATTTTGGCCAAATTTGCATTAGTATGTTGCCAAGTTCAGTTAATGAATAAGAAGTCCATTTATTCCTTGGACTTTTGATCACTGTATCCGCCCTTTTCGCAACCATGTGTAGCATTTTTAGACTGGATCACTTTAAAATAATCGACTGCATGCTTATTTAGTTACATTTACATTAAAAAATAATTTGCCTTCAATGGCTGCATGTTTAAACTCATACCGTAACTTTTTTTTTACCAATCAATGTATATTAAATACATTATGCACAGAACAAAAATATTTAGCAGCTTGCAACTGATAGCGGTCTCAACAGAGCCTAATGCTATTAATTAAGATTGATGACATAGTTTCAGGCAATATATTTTAAAATTTTGTCTATGGGAAAGTTTAATAACTCCTTAGTGGTTCTCCATGAGCAACCATTGTTTGCAAAATGCTTCTTTACAAGTATCTACGTTTCCAGCAAAATATTCCTCACCGCTCTACAACATTCCTTCATTGGCTCGGTGCAATTTCTCTGAGGGCCTCTGATGTCTGTGCTGCATAGATGGATCTTCATCCCTATCACAATCGCCGCTCTACTGGCTTCGTATCATCTCTCCACCCTCCTGCTCTTCTCCTCAAACCTACTGTGCCTACCAGAAAAACTTTGTTGATATGTGTGACATTGCACAGGAAGAGCAATTTTGATTTTTCCCACCTGCTGCAGACACGGTTGGCAGCAGCCGTCCCTGTAGGCTAACTTTTTTTTCCATCCTGGACTGTTCAAGAATAAACCAAAAAGACAATGGCGGAAATAAGATTTAAAAACAAAAATGCAAGCAAGGTGAAATGATATAACAACAAATAAATTTTCTTTGGAATTCCTCTTGCGTTCTTTAAATTATAATTCAAGAAATATTACTTCCAAATTATTATACTTGGAGCCCGCTAATAACCCAACAATAATCACACACTCTTCAATGGAGCAAATAGACTCTAAAGCACTGGTATAATTTTAAAACGATAACAAAAATATCCTTGTAAAATCTGACTTAAAAATATCACTAACAAATATTAAATAATATTTTGCTTAAAATACTATATTTATATATTGTTAATTTATCCTAAATTATAATCAGCAGTAGTGTAAATATTTTCTTAATATATATTGGCAAAAAGACCATAATGAGAGTCTTTGGATTAATATTATCAGTTTCTAAACCTTATAGTCAAATCAATAAAAGACTGCACTTCTTTAATAAAGGAAGAACGAATTCGAAACCAAAAAAGGTCTTTGAAATCGACCGCTTCTTTGTAACGCAATACAATCCCTACAAAAATACGAATTAGTTCTTCCAAGATTTACTGTATTTATAACCTGAAAAAAGTACAATCAAATGAAAAATTCTCGGTTTCCCCGGTT
>QLNU02014802.1:91624050-91658581 GCA_006491805.2 Dysdera silvatica
TTCAATATAAAGATACAGGAACTGCAAAACTCATCCAAAAGCATGTTTAATTACATATCACTAAACTACTATATTAAGAGTGACAAACGTACAAAGTACAGTGCTTGTATACGTGTGTTAAAATATTTACGACTTTGGAAATAGCCCCATATTTTTGCATATGCCTGATATCTATCTTTTGTAACGTTTTCTCTTTTATAACGAAGTACACCAGATAACAAATTTAAACGTTTTTGCTGAAAACACTGAATAACTGTATATGATAAATGCAGTAGGACAAATTACGGTTTGACGAGATTAGAATAATCGGGGTCAGGCCTGTAACTAAGACGGAGCCAGCAGGGTCGTGGCCCCAGTTGCCCCATGCTTGTGCCCAGTTATCTCATTGAGCTATTTAACTATATACAGAACAATCCCTGTGTACCCTGTGCCCCAAATGACCTATGCCTTGCCCCAGTTGCCTCTTCATCCTGGCTGCAGTCCTGCTCGGGGTTCAACTCTATGTGTCAGAGTCTTCTCTTTGGTTGAAAAAGCAAATGGAAGTGTTCTTACACGCGCTTATGGGCATCGCAAGAACATATTAAGAATTCGATTCCTTAAGATCGTTTTCAACAAATTCTTCAACTGCTATTTTAGTTTCGTTTCGAGAAATCCTTGACTTGCCTTGCAATTTGAAAATACAAAACAAAGCACTTCTCTACCTGCCTTACTTGAAAAAGGGAGCAGCAGGTTGCTGAAAAGTTGAATCCTTTCTGAAGTTTAAATAAAAATTATTGTTATAAACTCGTCTGGTGAATCCTTATATTATTCATTAAGGCTTTCTGTAGTTACAAACTTTTAGTCCACTTACAATATTTCTGAAAAAACATGTATGTGTTCAGTTACGTTTGTCTCAAAATAAATGAGAACGTACTTATTAACAGTCTAAATGTAGTCGAATGTTACAGAAGGCTTTTGGAAGAAGATTGCCTTGTAAATTAAAACTGAAGTTTGATTATCATCTTCAAAAAAAACCCTCACTTTTATAAAAGTACATCCACATTTTTGGCCGTATTTTTATTGATTTATTAAGTATGTATAGTAACTGATTGTATGCACAGTCACGATTTGTGGTGTTTTTCATTGCAATACGTTTTTGTTGGGAGCGAGGGGAGAGAAGTATTTTTTTTTAAAGTGATGGACGGGATTGTGTCAATCCCGTTTATGGAAGCTGAATAAAAGTTTGATCACGATTGATCTATTCTTTGCACCTTTTTCCCTCGCGAGTGTTTTATACTTCGTCTATGTCCATACTGGCAAAAAGGCGATATTTTTATTCAAGGGAGCAAGCGTTTGTGATTTATCTACGTCAAACATCTGAAACCCACACTTCCATGAACTCGCATCTTACGAAATCTCTAAATAACAGCAGCATTACAAATTAAAAAGGTGCAGTTTTGAACACTTGACTAAAGTTGTCACATACGCTCTTCTGACTAATGCGAATAGTGTCTATATAACTAATTAAATATACAGGGTGCGTCAAAAGTTCGCAAAAACTTAAAAATCATAAAAAAAGAACAAATAATGATAAAAAAGCGTGGATTAAGAGAAAAGGATTCCAGAAAAATCAGATTTTTTTAGTAGCAAAAAGAAAAATGTAATTTAAAAAGTCATTCGCAGACGGAGCTGATACGTAAGATATTCAACAGAAGTATACAACTCAGGCTTGAAATAAAAGATCCAGATATTCGTGAACTGTTCATTCGAATCCAACAGTACTGCACAATTGGAGAATGTTATCGGTACCAGATCAAGCGTTGCTTGTGAAATTCTTCTTCCTGAACGTGGAATTAGAAGCCACGGCGTTGCAAAATTTTTGCACGGAGAAACAACTGGCGACAACAAATGGCCACATGTCATATGTTGTTCACCTTAGTTCTGTCTTACAAAATTATGGAGGTAATATTAAACATTTTTTGCAATAATAAAACGATGGAACACACAGTTCTCCTATCCAATGTCTTTTGGATTTGCCAGCGCCGTTTGCTTATGATTATTTGAATTAAACTTTTTTATTGCTACTTAAAAAAAATCCGATTCTGCTAGAAGCCCTTTGGTGCAAAGCACACTTCTTTATCCGCATTTGTTCCTTTTTTATGATTTTTTCAAATTTTTACGCACCTTATCTTTTGGCGCACCCTGTCTTTGTTTGAATGTAGGTTACTAGTTTAGGTTACTATTTAAAGATTTGAATCTGCTCAAAGGGGACAATTCTGTTCATTGTGATTTACAGGGCCGGAACCGGCCACAGTTTTCGGAGGAATCCGAATCTTTTAAGACTTCGACGACCAACCTTCGAATTACGAGGGAACAGTTAGCCGATAAGCGTTCTATTTTTGGAACAGTTGGCTGTCGATAAGCATTCTTTATTGGAACAGTTGGCAGTCGATAAGCATTCTTCTTTTGGAACAGTTAGCAGTCGATAAGCATTCTTCTTTTGGAACAGTTAGCAGTCGATAAGCATTCTTCTTTTGGAACAGTTGGCTGACGATTGCGGACTAACTGTATGCAAAATGCACGCGTTACCACTGCACAACAACAGAGCCAAGGAAAACCCTATCTTACATTTAATTAAATTAGACTCATATCAGATTTATGTCACCTTCTTAGATTTAATAAGAGCAGAGTTAATAAAAGGATATTTCTGAAATTTACCTAGAAAAATTGAGAAGCAAAAACATACGAAACGCATGTGTTTATTATGGTAGTATAGTGTACTTGTCGATATGTTTTCTTTTTATAAATGTAAGATATTAGTACCCATCTAAAGGTTAACACACCGGCGTATGCAGGGGTGCAGGGGGTGCTAATAGAGGTTGTAATACCCCTCTGCAATGAAATTTTGTATATTTAGCATAAAAATATATAAATTGTAACTGCGTAATTATCCACATTAAATCTATAATCCCCTTTGTGAACTTTCTGCTTACGCCTATGGCTTAACACGATTATCAACGCATATTTTAGTAACTTTTCTTGAGGAATTCAAATGGCTAAAGATTTTTGACATTCACTCCTGAGCCCCTGCTAGAACTTTTCGTAAACAAGAACAAGCGACACAATCCTGGTCTGGAGCCAAACCGGAGACCCTCCCAGTGTCTTATATGTCCTCTCAGTGTCTTATCCTGCTAAGCAACCAGGACACAGAAATGATACTTCCTTTCTTCATATCTAAGGTTTTGAGATATTATTATTATTACCCTTCTCAGTGTTAACGAAAATGCCAAAATTTCCATAAATTTTCTGATGAATACAACGTTGTTTTATTACAGTCATGGACTACAAAACTATTTTCGTTTCTTCGTAATTAGTTTCATTGTTATCACCTTCCTTCATGACGGTTTTAGGCGGATCGCTTAGATTAGATTCACGATCATCAGAATGCTTTGCTTTTTTGATAGCTAAAGTATTTTCGTGGCCAATGTTAAAACCCGTATACATCACGTTCAAAATGGAAGAACGAATTCACCTCGTGCATATAATCAACTGAATTCCAAAGACCATCAAAAATCTAAGAAACATTTACAGTGCATGTGGGTGTAGGATGTATGAGAACAAGTTGGGATAATTCAGAAACGAATTACTCAAAATAGATATGTGTGGAAGATAATTAGAGTGATCTTCTTCCATCAGTGCATGGATAATGGTAATATACGATATATGTAAATAAATGATGATGAAAAGTACCAAGGAATACTATATAGAAGTGTTGTAACGATGGCTGTGCATTTTAAGATATACATATCTCCCGAGATAGTGAATGAATTTTAGCTTGAGATGCTACTATAATATTTGTGATTTGTCTGATCAGAAGATTAAACATATGGTAAAAAGACCGTGTGGGGGGTTGGGGGGGGGAGTACAGCCTATATAAAAAAGCTCGTTGCCCAGATACGAACATATCACATAATTAATCTACAATTCCACGTTATACAAACCGCTGGTATCATAAATAGAAATATTAAAAAGAACATTTCAAGTTTTATGATTGACGGTAGAATTCTGTTTCCCTCTAACAAAAGTAATATTTTCAGTTTATGTGTCCTGAAAAGTAATTAAAGTTTTTCTGGGCACACCATTCTTTAATCTAACTTTGGTTGGGAAGTTTGCTAATCTTGTAAGTCCTTTGATAGGCTTATTCATATGCTACAAGGGGGATATCACAGAGCATTTCTTCTTGTAAACTTGATCTAAAACAACAAAGGCAAACGGTGGCAAAGGACGAAGTTTATTTAAAAAATTGCTCCGTGCTACCTTGGATCATGGTTATATGTGCGTTAATGTGCGTTATATATGGTTATATGTGCGTCATATAGCCATGCTTATATGTGCGTCATATAACCATGTTTATATGTGCGTTATGTGTAGGATGGAGTCTTTTGTGATATAAGCGAGTGATTATTTTTATTTTATCAACTTTTGAGTGCAATATCAATATGTATTTCTTTAATTATATTTGCCAAGATGAGTGCATTGATTTATATTGTTTAAAATACAATTGCTGAGAAATTTTGATATGCCAAACAAAAACGGTTTCAAAATAATTACGAATAATGAAAATTTCTTTACACTGTTCTTGGTAACACACATATACACATATAAATAAATAAATAAATAAATAAATAAATAAATAAATAAATAAACGTCTACGTAGTAACCATTACATTCTTCATGCCACCAAATACCTAGCAAACGCTATATATCGCCCCTTCCCCCCCCGATGTATATAGTGATTTTTTCAAACATTCGGTGCATTTTTATATACAAATTACATCTTTTAGGTTTAAAAATTTGCTACACTGTACCATGTAATAAAGTTCCTTTCACTACATCCATTATTTTCTTAGCAAACGGAGTTTTCTCTTCACATTTTAAGCATCACTGTGTAGGTATATTGAAGCAGGTAAATGGAGTATCTGAGATTTACTATTACTTGCTTCCATATTATTTATTGATAACAGACAGGATAAAAATTCCCCCTCTGATCTAAAAATAAGTGAGCTTGAGCATCCTTACCATAAAGGATGTTCAACCAATCATGACAATGTCTAGTGCTGGAAAATGGATTAAGAAAGAAAAGCTTAAAAGTGTTTTGAAAGGAGCATATTGTAAGCGGGAGCAACTAAATTTAATAAGTGACCTATCTCAAACTTAGAGTATTTTCGAAGTTCAAAGCCGAACTAATATGCACCTCACGTCAGTCATTTGCTTACCTAATCTTTTTGTTAACATCCATTTAAGTAACTCAATTTGATACTTAAGAGGATATCCTAACGTTTCCTTTAAGAGCCTCATATCTCCCGAATACTTGATAAAATCAAGTTATGTCGACGAAAGTGGTTCCCATTTGGAGGAAGGAAGGAAGGAACTATGTCTGCCAAACTTCAGAGAATCTTCACTTCTTACACAAATAAAAATATTTATTGTCTGTGAAAAAACTTAAGGTGAAATTTTCCGTGACGCAACTGCTAAATTAAAAATTAGTAGAAGTGGCTGCAACAGCTTGCATAATGTATTTACGACAACAGGTAATGAGGCTAAAAATTCAAAGGTTATTGTTTAAAATCTGACTATTGTTCGATTTATTTTATTCTAGTATCATTCATAATAATTTAACACTTCAAATCTATTATGCCTCTGCTAATTAGAAAAAATTAAAACAATTTACCCCTGATTTAAAGAATTACAGTACTCAAAGTAATTCTAAGGGAATTAAACAAAATCTACATACAGTAAATTCTCATTAGAATGAGACGGCTATATTATTTCGTTATAAAGCGAGTTTCGCTATAACGGAATTCATATTTTTCATTAATATTTCATAATATATCCACGTAAATATAATATATAAACATTTCTCACACTAATGATAAGAATTTAGGTGGACAATTAATTTATTTAATGAAATAAAATTCGAAACTTAAAGACTAGTCTTTTTTACACTACTACATATAAAATCTGTTATTTCTGTGTGCATAAGTGAATTCGTAGCTGAAGATACTAAAACTTCTTGTAAAAAACGAATATGAGAAAATTAACCACCGCAGTTTCTCCAACGTTCTAAATCTAAAGCCAATTATTGAGTAAAATGGCACATAGCCCTGCTTTGTGCATTTTCCCGCATTCTATATCTGATTTGGAATTTTTTTTTTCCTCAGAAAAACGCAAAACCAAGTTTCCACTATAACTAAATTGTTATAGTTTGGCGCAGTATAGCCCAGATGCTCTTGCGCCATAAAAAAGCCAAACAAACAAACAAACAAATTGTTATAGTTGGTATATAAGCCAACATATAACAAGAAAAGAGTCTTTTTATTTAAAGATTGATGTAATTTCTTGATTTTACCGTGAAATCGTTTATTTAAAATACCTGACCTAGGTTCGATATGATGTTTTGTTTGATGCCATTTACACGGCTTTCTCTTTGCCGTTTATACCACAGACCTTTTTTGCTAGTGTTGATTCTCTTGAATTAATTTCTTTTTTGCTGCCTCAATTATACCGGCCCTAAACATAAGCACTACGGAAACGGATATTGGATAACACAAAACAGATAACAGAGGTTATTGGAAATAACAGGGATAGGTATATCAAAGAAAGATTCTAGTGTATTTACGTATAATCCAGCTTATCAGAATTTAAATCAAATCGTGAGCATAAACACTGAGTTTCTCAGTGGAGAAGGGGGGGGGTCCTCCGATTTCTAATGAAATTCAATTGTCTCAAATAATGGTTTGGTAACCTTTTTCTTGACGCTGCGGAATTAATATTTTCATATTTCTAGCGTACAGTGTGATATACAGGGCCGAATTAACCATTAGGCAAAATGTGCATGTGTTTGGGCCATCAAGGAAAGCAAGCGCGATGGAAACTTTCCATTGCCAGATTTATTATTCGCTTTATGGTGTAAAAATATAAACGATGCAGCTGAACCAAGTTTCACAAAAAGGAGCCTTCACAATAAATGAAACAATTACATATATTACGTATATACATAACAGCTGCATGTTAGGACAGAATAAATATTTTATATGTATTTATCTTTTGTAAACACGCACATATGCATTTGCAAAATCGTAAATGTGCGCAGGATCATTATAAATTTTAACCCGACCCGGCTGATACAGTTTTATAGCAGGGCGAATTTTCATCTCTATTTTCTTATTTACATAATACACACAGTCAAACTTCCGTTAGTCGAACTTCTATAAGTCGAATTTTTCCTTAACTCGAATAAATGTTTCGATTTCTATAAAAATGTAATGTCAAAATATAATGTGTCAATGTATTTTTAATTCTATAAGTCTAATTTCTATAACTCGAAGTTTTTTCTAGTATTTTTTCTAGTATTTTGTTTTGTTGAAGTACAGATTTAAGTTCTGTAACTCGAAGACTTGTGGGGAAAGTTGTTTCTTTCAAAACACTTATTTCTGTTACTTTGGTTACTGTGGAATATCTTGCAAAATATAAAACTTATGACGTTGGAAAAATTCCTAATAAGTACCTAATAAAAATCCTAAATGGTAGTTCCTTTCATCGGCAAATGCACATTTGACAGAAAATTTCGAAAAAAAAGAAAGAAAGAAAATTTGCAATGGTTGTTGATAATTGTACCGCTCATCCAAAGCTTTTTAATAAAGAATTAAAGGCAAATAAAGTGAATTTTCACTTCCAAATGCAACATCAAATCTTCAGCTCATGGATCAAGCTATCAAAAAAAAGACAAAAATTGTAACACTTCTACAGGAAACGCATTATTTTAAAATTTATCTCTTCTCTAGGTAATGAACAGAATAACCCAAAGTGATACTTTTGTACTGCATGAGAAATATTCATTGCACAGGGAAAAGTGCAAAACCGTCAACTATTGTACATAACTTCAGCAATGCTGATTTCAACCACAGGAAAATTTTGAAGAGTGTAAAATTTCATCAAGCACTGATTGCGCGATTTCAACTCCACATGAGTGAAATTTTTTGGCGCCTGAATTTAAAATATCGGATTAAATAATTTAGAAAGTTCATATCGATGCCAATTTGACAATTTTAAAGCATCCTACGGATGGCGATATTATTCAGTTTAGGGGACACCTATTGATGATGATGATGATGATAATGACGAGGTACAGGGTTCACATCCTATTCCTAGTTTTAAGGATACTTTTTCTGAAATCTAAGCATTAATATCCTTTGAATCCCGCGAATCAATGCCTGAAAACATTTTTAAGAATATTGTTGATTTGGAGACTCACGTTTTAAGAAAATTTTGCGTCGAAATGATAAGAAAAAAATACAGATTTTTTTAATAAAATATAACTTTTAAAAGTGTATACGTGTTAAACTATATTTTATTCACAGTTTATAGCAATTACAGTATTTTGTATTGTTTTAAAACGTATTATTGAATTCATGTGTAGTAATAAATTAATTATTCTATATCTTGAAGTTTTTCTCCGCTCCCCCTGAAGGTTCGATTTATAGAGGTTCGACTATATATATAGTTTAATTCTACTAAATTTTTCATGTTGTATTAAAATATTTATAACATATTAATGGTCTGAGCTTTCAAGAGGCACGACTTATTCATGATGTTCTGTTTAATTAACAATGATATGTGTAATATCGTTTTTTTTCTATTCTTTATAGAGTTGCTGTTTTTATAAAGGATGGGACTAAGTGGAAAAGAATTCATTCGCAGAAGTTTTATGTTCGGACCGGTAAGCAGAAATAAATAATTAAGGAACACATAAAATTTTTCCTTTCACTCTGTTCGCATGGAAATGTCAACAAGCGTGGGCTGAAATTGATCTGGTTTTCAAAATATCACACTCGTCTTCATTATCTTTGTAATGTTGCACATCGATCTGATGTCGCAAATCCATATCAGATGACGTTATCCATAATCGTCGAGTAGCAATTTTCAACCGGCGTGCCGCCAAACGTTTAAAATGTACAATACCTGACGGTATTATATGAACTTTTGGCGTGCCGCAGAATTTTGGTAAATAGTTTCAATGTGCCGTAAGATGGAAACAGGTTGAAAATCGATATTCAGAGCAATGTTTTCCAAACTGCAGATCGTGACAGCCTATCAAGAGATCTTTAGAAACTTTCAGAAATAACGACAAGGAAGTATTATATTTAGCTCACAGGATTTGCGAAAAAGGGGTCGTCAGCAACGAACAAAGATTCGATGCCGACAATTAATTTTTTTTAAAAATGGTACCCTCTCAGACCTTTGAGTAATTTAAGAAATCCATATTGAAATATAAAAATCTGATACCGGTTGCATTTAATGTTTATTTTATGATGCACTGAATAAAAGTACTCAGCTGTCAACCGATGGTGGTCAACAAGGCCTAATATTCCTAACTAAAGTTGATATCGGTTTCAGAAAAAAAGAAAAAAAATTCTTTTTGAGAAAATCCTCAAACTTCCCCGACTCCTCCTCTTCTCATTGGTGATTCTCTTTACTTGAAGGAATTTTAAAGTGGTGTGTATGAGCAACCAATATTTGAGGAACCCTCGCTTAGGTGTTTTCGTCAGTCGCAGAAATTTTGCATGGTGTATGTCTTTCTTGATATTTTGTAATCGTTTTATACCCTTGAAAAATTTTTTGCACCTCAATATCCAAAACGTGTTTTGATTCCAGAGACAGTGGTTCTCAAATTGTCTGGCTCTTCAGTGAATGAATAGTTCAGAAGTGAAACTTTTATTTTCTTTTTGCGTTTGTTTCATGTTGACTTGCTTATTTGCTTAAAATCTTAAGGCGAACCTGACGTCATCAATAATAATATCATTACTTGTGACATCAGAACCTTCAAAAGTCTTGTTTCATTATTCCCTCATTACTTTTAAACCTTGGCGATAATTCATATGATCATTCCATGGGATCGTTTTTCGTTAAAAAATAATAAAGGAGTAATTACAGATAATGACATTATTATTGATATCACGAGATCCGCTTAAAGGCTATAAATGCTTAATTATAATAACAATTTTTTAATATACATACGAGCTGCCTAATGATATTTACGGTTAATTACTCTAATATTAATTACAACTTCGCGTAAACTATTCATTATTACTTTATTTATAATTTCGTTTATCGTGGTTCTTCTCATTCTACACAAAAATGTGAAAACAGCAGGTACAGTAGCATTTTGAGAGCACATTATTTCATAGGTAGGGTTTATAACCGTCAAAATATATAAGTTTTTTCGATGCGTTTAGAGGATCTTGATTTAATTTCATTTGCTAAATAATTGAAAAGTAACTTTTAACCTAAAGGCTGAAGATTAATTCTCAATTATTCACATAATATAAAATCTTCGAATATGCCACGGCTTGATTTGCCCGGATTGCAACAGGTTCTGCTTTCAAGTCCATTTCTACCTAGATTTTGATAAGCCTTTATTTTCCCTTAAACTGTATGTATTCAAATTGTTTATATGTCAGTTTTACAAAGAGTTTCGAGCAGTTCGCTCATATCATATAATTATTATATATGGGTGTTGTCAGGGCGTTGTTAGATGCTTTCTGTAGTGGGAAGGGGCTTAGAATCATTTAACGTCCTGGCGTATTTTATTTATATCTTTAATAATGATAAATATATAAGCAGATTAATGTATTTCGAATTAATGGATAAATTTCGTAATATAAATTATGCATCGAAGTCATAGAGGTACCCTAAAATTTTTAATTCCCCTTATCTTTGCTGCAGATTAGATTAAACCTTTATAGAAAAAGATAGTGTACGCAGGATTTAACCTAGAAATATATTTTTAATGCTGCCTTTTTAACGTCAAAAAATTTCCAATTTGCCACGTACAATTTTACACAAAACCAAACATTTAAAACAAAATTCTACACCATGATTTACTTTGTGAAAAAATATTTTCCAGGGTAGGCTAACTACATTTCTACGGTGTAGGAGATTAGCCCTCTATATTCCCAGCCTAGCTACGTGTATTGTTACGTAAATCCTGATGCAATATACGTTTAATTTCGAAAACCTTCGCTCGTCTTTTATTAGTAAGTAAAACCAGGAACTCCTATGGCAGGGTAGTTATATCTCGTACTGTTTGCTAGAAAGTTTTAACTAAAGCTTTGGTTTTAGATGAATATCAACTTCAAATGATAATGTAACTGCGATTTCTTTAACGGCATGCTTTGGAAAACTTTCAGAAATAATGTCAAAACGAATATACTTTTCAGAATGATGAAGAATACGCTTAAAAATTCGCTAAAAGGTAAATTAACCGAGTTGATTCTTTTCTTTACAATTTCAATAATCAAAAGAATGAAATAATTGCATGAGTTAAAAGATTTGCCTAACAATGATGGAGCCAGCGAAATGATTCTTATCGTCTTAACATGATGTTAATTAATTGACATGTTAATTAGTGTATGCATTTAACAAAAGATCTGGCTGATGATATCTACAGTGAATCTTTGATCATATTTGATCATTGACTTATCCAATGCGCAAATCATATCTCTAGAAGTTGGGAAGGAATAATCTTTGATAAAGGTGTCC
The DNA here is from genome assembly GCA_006491805.2 of Dysdera silvatica. Classification (NCBI taxonomy): domain Eukaryota; kingdom Metazoa; phylum Arthropoda; class Arachnida; order Araneae; family Dysderidae; genus Dysdera; species Dysdera silvatica. Next base: position 91,635,631 of record QLNU02014802.1, read on the forward strand.
GATCCAAGGGGGTCATACAGGAGGTAAAAGTAACGTGCACCAGCTGAAAATAAAAACATTGTATTTATTACCCACCCAAAGTCAGCAACGATTTTTATGAAATAAGTCTCAGTTGATTTCCAAACTTTGCTGCCCCCTTTAGAAAAACTTTTATATCCGCCCCTAATGCGATTCAAACCGAAAATTTGCAATTGACGATGTGCATATTACACACCGAGAAGTAATGAATGTGCTAAGTGAAAGAGAAATGTAATATAATTTCTCTTATTCCTACAAAAATGTCTACTTTGGAACAAAAGTGTAATTTGTGTAACACAAGAACTTTTCCCGCCATTTAGTTTGCCAGTGTTTCCACTCGCTTTGAGAAAAAATTCCCTAACTTTTCCAACGAAATTTCCCGATTAATCGCAAATAGAATTTTGAATTGAACTTCGTTTCCGAGGAAAATGGCTTCACGTCCGCACCAAGTTAAACTAGTTAGATCAGAAGTTAGAAAAGTATTCCTTGACTTTTCCATGTTTTATAGGTGATGTGAATTTTCCTGAAAATTTTGAAATAGAAAATTTTCCGGATATTTTCCAAAACTTTCCAGCATTTAAATTAATTAAAATTTAGTGTAATATAATATTTATTTAATAACATTCGTTTTATGTGCTATACCACTACACAAACTGTGATTCCAGGCACATATTATCTCCCTCAAAAAAAAAAACAGTTCACAGAAAATTTTGGAATAATAATATTGATTAAACTCGTTATTGTTACTTCTTATAGTAACTGTTATTTTAACCTGTTACTACTCAATAGTTCGATCAGAGAAGCAGGGATTGATACTTAATATGATAATGATACCGGTCACGTTTATCTGTCACTTTCAAAAATGTTAGTTTAGGGAATACGAAAATATCATATTGTACTAAATACATAAATAAAATTCAAAATAAAAACATGGGAATTCCTAAAATCATTACTGAAAAAATGAAGCATAATCTGATATAATGAATCCTTTTTTTTATGATATAGGTTCATATATTTTGCATATTCTAAGGTTTATTTATATGTAGTCTATTTGGTAATATGTTGTACTTAATATTTTTGTGTGTAAAAATTAGCTTTAGCTTTTTTTTAGATTTATACACCTATCTTCTAGCGTTATTTCAAAGTAGTAAGAGGATGTGGGCCTCTGCTATATCGCAAAAAGGAGAGGGCGGGTGGTCTTCAGTGAAAATGCTTGGTGGAATTTATAATGATTTAGTGAAAATGTAAGATATATTTTAATAGAATGGAAAAAGAAAAGCTAATGTTCGCAAAGGATTCTGTTTTATGTAGTAAAGAGAGGGAGGAATTATGATTATGTTATAAATGACCGATGGTAATATTTTTAATATATACCTAATATTGTTTTCTATGTTTAAACTTTTTAAAATTATATGCGTACACGGAGAGAGAGAGAAAGGGAGAAGTTATGACATTTTTTAAAAAGAAAAATTAATTTTTAAAATTTCAAGACCGGAAAATTTTCTACAGAAAATTTTAAGGAAACTGTAAATATTCCTCCAAAGAGAGAGACGAGAAGAGAGAAAACTTTCTCAAGAGAACACGTTTTGAGGAAAACGGAAAATTTTCAGACTTACGTCTGACCAAAAAATCTCTTTTTTCCTATACATTTCGAGACGCTTTCAAATTCTGTGACATTTCCAGGTTTTCTAGAAATGTGGAAACCCTATTTTGCACTGAATATTGCAGTGGAAATAGGAAGTAATCCATGTTCAGTAAATACAGTTTTAAAATTTCCATAGAACTGTAATCTGTATTGAGTGCGAAATTGGACTATGGCTTGCTTCCACGGCAACGGATAGGCGTACACTTAGCTGCGAGAAGATCCATTGCGGTAGATAGACAATAACTTATATGCTGAGTAAGTAAGTTTCGAAAAATAACTTCTGTGCAGCCTTCCTCAGCAAAGCTTCTCCTGTCTCATGATTGAAGGTGATACTTAGTCATGCATATTTAAAAACCAATAGGGCAGCCGGAAACTGATACCATCTAATAGGCTTATTGGAATAATAATAAGAATCTTTATTTATTTATTTATTTATTTATTCTCTACGTTATTCTGTTAGCATCATGTGTATAAACATCGGCACACTATTACATATTAATAAATACTTGATTACATAGTTTATATTAATAAATATATAATTATTGACATAATTTAGAAGGTCTTGAGGAAATACACAATTACATAGGAGGAAAATGAACAATTGCATATGAGAAAATTCAAAATTACATAGGAGAAAATACACAAGCAACTACCTCATTTGAATATCTCTACTGCTAAATGCGGCTAAAGTTATAGAAACCTCAAAAATTGTTTAAGAATATTACCGTAAAATGATTGAGAAGGCAACAAATTAACACAGTTGAATAATAAATTTAATCGTTCACAGCTGTTTCAATATCCCTAAGCTGTTTACGTCAGATTAGTAACTGGTACAATACAACGTGTAATTCCAGCCCGTGCTACAAACGGCGGTTACAAGTATAGGGAAAATGAACGGTAAAATAAATTAAACACGTGAGTTAGAGGAAACGTCTCTGATAGTGGAACACGAGTTTGAAGAACCGTCTCTGGTAGTAGAACACGAGTTTGAAAAGAAAATCCCTGGTAGAAAAACTTATCCTGTATGGGATGAAATACGCCGTAAGTCAGTAGAAACATTGGATAAAAAATTATTGTTCGAAGTGGGGAGAAATTTCTTACAAAAGGGAAAAACGAAATTAGATGGCAGCTGGTCATTCATGGCGATATTTACTTTGGTGATTATATGTATGGCCTCGAAAAAAATTTAGTTAGATCCTGTGGAGAGGAAACTTCTTAGATAAGTTGTGCTTTACAAAATAAATATTTATGGCCAGATCCCCATGAGTGTTTACCCAAAGCAGATCTTGATTTCTTGTTTCTGAACATAAGCATCATGTTCTTTTAGATAAATTCGAAGGACTCTGTATATTTGATTCTCTTCCAATGTTTCTACTGACTCATGGCGTATTTCATCCTATGCAGGGTAAGTTTTCGACCAAGGACTTTTCTTTTCAAACTTACGTTCTACTACCAGAGACGGCTTTTCAAGCTCATGTTCCACTACGAGAGACGCTTCCTTTAACTCACGTGTTTAATTTATTTTACCTTTCATTTTCACTATACTTATAACAGCCATTTGTCACTCGGGTTGACATTACACATTGTGTTATATCAGTTACCGTTCTGACGAAAAGAGCCCAGGGCTGTTGAAACAGCTGTAAACAATTGAATATTTAATTCCTCTGTTAAATTGTTGCCTTCTCAATCGTTTTATTAGTGCGCAGTGTCGTTTATACCAAAATATTATAATGTGTTATGAGGAGGGAACTACCAGTAAGTTATGTTAAGTGCAATTTAAAATTACGATATTAACGTCAGTATTATACGTAATTATGGACAGGTAAAGTTCGTGCCTCTGCAGTAACTCGGTGTTAAGCATTCGTTATTTAGCGTACCATTAATCCGAATTCGACTCAAGATAGCGCAAGGAAAAACTTACTAATACTAACTGCTCTGTATTCCGGAGGTTGGCTTCCTAGGACTTAAGAGGTTCGGATTCCTCAAGAAAATGTAAGTAGCGTGGTGGTAACGTATCCATCTATGAACTTGGTTTCGTCTTCCAATAGTATCGAAGAATGTTCGCTGGTTTTTTTTCAATCATAGTAAGGAGTTTGGTTCACTCGTCTGCTGAGGTTCGAATTCCTCAGAAACTGTCCGTCCCGACCAAGGGCGGATCTAGACAATAATTAAAGGAGAGGGAGCGCAAAGCTTGACAAATACGAATTAGGGATAATTTCTGGATCGAAGAACTGAAGGAGGATCGGGGAGGACGCCGTCCCACACCTCCCTTCTCCACGGGAGTTACAAATTTACATTTATTATAATAAATAAATGTAAATTTGTGTCCCGGCGCACGATGAAATTTTTTGTCCCTGCGCCCCAAAATACAAACGATAAAATTTGTGTGACTATAATTTTAAAAGATTATTAAAAAATCGGTAAGAAATACGTTATATATGCTCGAACTTCCGTTATCATAAATAAAACTGAGGGGTTTGAGGAGTTTCAGAAAAACAGAGTTTCATGAAAAAAATGATAAGCCACTTTGATATATCACAAAAAAGCTAAATAAGGTAAGAAGGAGAATTCGGCTCGCAAAACCGACAAAGAGCTTAAAGGTCCAAAATAAAAATAACATTACTACCTTTGTTAGAACAAAACTTCTTATCTCAAAACGATAGGATAATATAAGGAAAGAAATAAACTAAACAAAACGGAATTCAAAACTCTCCGAATGGATTTAATAGATATTCTGAAAACCCACACTATTTATAGTTAAACAGTAAATCAAATGTCAGATTCCTTTGTATTTAAAGCCTTTATTTGCATGGTTGTAAAGTCCTTTAACCGATGTTTTTGACAAAAGTTTTATTTATTTCCAAGTTAATATTTCCGCATTTTCAAGATATTATTTCGAGAAAAATATAACGGAAATGTAGCTTCCGCTATGCGATAGTGTAGAATGCTGTCCTGCTGCAGGAACTTAAAACTTATGCTTTAAACCATATTTTGTATTTTGATTTTTCTGATCATAATTTCGTCTACCTTGCTAAGCCACGTACACTTAACGATAAAAATATTATGGACATCATACTAATATCAAGTTTGTCCTCCTTCTTTAGTTTCATTATCGACACTATTCTTTAAGGCAGGGACTCATCAAGTTGTTAATACTATTACGTCGAAATATTAGTCCATGCTGGCATATAATGGCAGCTCTTATAGTTCGTTAAAGTTGGATGGTGGTGGCATTTCTAAATTTTGAATGAATTTTTCCACCTTATGCCATAAATGCTCAATGGGATTGATGTCAGATGACTGTATGTACTAGCCAATTGAAACTCAGAATTATGTTAATTAAACCAATCTGAGACCACTCGAACACCGTGGAAATGTACATTATTCTATTGAAAATGACCATCTGCGTCAAGGAACTCTATAGCCAAAAACGCGAGCACCTGGTCAGTAGCAACGTTAGGATAGGCATTGGTAGTTAAGGACGTTGCCTATGGTGTTAAGAGAGCAAATGTAGCCCAAGTAAACATTCCCCAGACATTCCACCGCCATTCACTTGAAGGCTGGCAGGACGTATTAATGGATTCATACAGTTTGGGCCATATTCTGATCCGGCCATCAGCATGAAGAAGAGAGAATGAAGGCTTGCTGATCCAAGAAGCCTTTTTCCATTATCTATTTCGTTTAAAAGCGTTTTTCGACCGCAGTTCTTTTTATTGTTTGACGTGCTTTGGCTCAACTGCCACTCTCTAAACACCCCAGCTTCTGCTGCACGAGAAAATCCAAGAATATTAGCAGTTTCAGAAATGCTGAAAACGCTCTTTCTTGCATCCACATTCATGCCTCGTTCAAAGTCAAAATCTCTCATCCATATTCGGTCTAACTGTAATGATAACTAATTCTCATGATGTATACCTTTTAATGCAATTCCTTTTCGTTACGTCATCGTACATTATTGACGGACTCGTCGAAATTAAAGTGAGGGGCGTTTATAATATTTTGGCCACTGAATGTATGTCACCTTTCTAGCGTCACTATCAGTTCACTGGGAGAAAAACTGACTTTATCTCAGTTCAGAAGAAGTAAGGAGTATTTTTTGCCATCACCAATCATTCTGTTTCATACACCCTTTCTCAAAAAACAAAAAAAAAACACCCCTAAAAAATTATCCGATCATCTCAAAATTTCGCATGCAAATTCCTTTAGATCAAGTAAATGATTAAATTTTCAAAGCCAATGAGTGTTAACTTCGATCATAGCGCGCATTTCTACTGCGCAACGAGCATCGTATAAAAGAGGTAAAAATTGCGAACGGTTTATTTTTTTTCGTTGTCGGCGTTGCAGTTCCCTGGAGACGCAACCAGTAATGCCGTTATGATGTTGTTGAAAACCTTATTGACAATTTTGGGACCTCGAACGTGGTCGCATAGTCGGGATGCGTGAAGCTGGCTGGTCCTACTGAGCAATAGGCTGCCACCTGCACCGTACGGACACTGCTGTTCAAGGGTGTTGGCAGCAATGGTTGCTGCGAGGAACTCATCGGCAGAATAAAGGCTCTGGAAGGCCAACGTGCACGAATGCGAGGCAAGGTCGGTTGGTTGTGTAACAGGTCCGAGACGATCAAACGGCATCATTGTCCGCCATCCAACGTGAAGCAGTCTCTTTAATGCCACACGTGGCACCTTCCACCATCTCACTAGGCTTGGATGAGGTGGGGTTACACTCACAGCGGCCTTTAAGATGTCTGCTTTTAACCCTACATCGTCAATAGAGTCATCTGAAGCGATGTCGTTGTAGATAATCATGGCTGCCAATAAATTGGCATCGCATAGTGCTCAGCAATGAATCCCGCTTCAGTCTTGGAGCAGATGACCATCGGATCCATGTGTGTAGGCGCCAGGGCCAGCGGTCCCAACCACCCTTTGTTTAACAGAGGCATACAGCCATTACCCCTAGTGTGATGGTGTGGGGTGCTATCTCATACGACAGCAGGACGCCCTTAATAGTCCTGCGTGCAACTTTAACAGCTCAACGATATGTTAACGACATCTTGCGGCCATTTGCGTTACTCTTCATGACACGACAGACTGGGCCATTTCCCAACAAGATAATGTCAGGCCCCATACGATTCGCATATCTGTGAGCTACCCCAGTGCTGTTGATATTCTTCCTTGGCAGCAAGACCACCAAACATTTCGCCAATCGAACATATACGTTACATGGTAGGCCGGCAGATTCGGACACCGCAAAATGTCTCAGATCTGTCTCCTTAGCTAGACGTATAGAAGTATGCATCTCCGACAGGAGGTGGGGTCACTAACTATTGATTTGAACATTCAATGTACAATTCCTAGCCATTGATGGGTCCCACGGCCTTGAATTTTTTATCATATCCTTACCTATGTATGTGCTGGATGTACATTTAATTTTAATAAAAGCAGACAATTTCTTCAGGATGTTTTATTTTGGAAAAGAGTGTATAATATCTGCCTATGAATTACAATTGTTTTTACTTTTTAAATAAGTATATATTTGCATAGAAAGAACAAAAGTAACTACATCCTGGTAACAATAAACGAAGTAACAGCATCAGAGAAAATAGTTATGGTCGCATAAAAAGTTATGAGCTATAAGAGTAGGTTCTTGCACAGTTGTAAAAAAAAATCACTTAAATCACTGGTTAAAGCAAAGACGTGTTAGTTCGATCGAGGCAAAATTGTAGGTAGCGGAAAAGCTGGCTGTTCAATTGTCGAAGCCATCAAACTCTTGTGATTTCAATGATAAACAGTTGTGTGTGTCCCAAGGCTACGTAGAATTCGACGAAAACACAAACGACCGATAGAATTATGGCTGTATGCGTGAGGTATCAAGGTCAGCGTAGATTGGCTCGCATCATAACAACAAATCGGATGTCTAGTTTCAGTAGACGACTTCTCAGTTTAATGAGGGGGGGCGCCCACGAACCTCTGTGTAAAGCAATTTGCCATACTATAGTTCGAATAGGATTTGACAGTCGACGATCATATTGTGTCCGTATGTTAATTGCAAGTTGCAGCTAGATTCGACTGCAGTTTTCTAAAGCCTATCATGACTATAATGTGAATTATTGGAAACGCAGCATCTGGTCCGACGAATGCTGAGTTATTCTCTCCTACCGATGAAGGGCTGCATGTGTGGTGTAAATAACATGAGTCTATGGACCAGTGTTTCCCAACTGGTGGTCCCCGAAAGAGTCCCAAATGATCCACGAGACAGATCTTTAGGTATTTAAAATAATTATTGAAAAAAAAAAAACTCACAAAAATTATTATTAAATATTAAAATTAAATATAAAAATGAAACACTGCTTTGTTTACTTCTATACATCTACATCTTTCCCCACAAAACAAACCCGGCTCCTTTTTTTCATTAAAGTTTTGCCATCAACTCGTGCAGGGACTGATTTTGGGATTACTCAAGAAGAGTTGGGGGCGATTAATGACTTGATTTTTGAAAATGATACCTCATTGGACCTTTACCTTGTATCTTTTCAATGTTAAATTTTCATTCAAGGGGAGCGATCGCCCCGCTTTAAATTCGCCCCTGGACTCGTGGGAATTTTTTGAAGTGGTCCGCTGGTAAAATTGAGTTGGGAACCACTGTAATAGACTAAAGCTATCAAGTGAAATTAATCCAAACTAGTGGAGGCGGTCTAACTGTTGCAGTATCTTTATATCATATATTTTAAGACTTTTTGTAGCCTTCATACATCCTATATCGCCTACAGCTATGCATATTTCTCAACTGAATATTTGCACCCCTTTTTTTTCAAACCAAAATTAAAACTCCCAACATGATGATGTTCCACCTTATCAGTATTGATTAAAGACCAATTGACTGCAAGAGCACGCCAATGATTTTCCACACTTGGATGCGTCAAATGCCCCATTGCTTGCCGGACATCAACCCAACAGTAAGCCCATGGAACACCTTGGAAAAGTTCGTTCATAACCAGTAACCTCCTTATTCATCTGCGCCTGATTTACTGCAAGCTCTTTTGGATTAGTAGGTAGCGATACCTCTCCTTCTGTTTTCAGGAACATTACCCAATTCTTACCATGTTTGCCATTGTGGGCGTGAAAGGCAGTACAATATGCTATTTTAAAAACATACACAATATTTTGGCCTTTCAGTGTATATATATAAATAGACTACTGTAAAAGAAATAGCTCAAATTGATGCAGTCTCACTGTTCTGTTAATTGACGGTTAAATATAATTTAAAGTGAAGGCATTTTCCCAACAAAATACCGAAAGCGTTGGTTAAACTAAACTTTGGTTAATTGATTTATCAGAACGAGTTGTTCATAACCGGACATGGATTGTTATTATATGAAACGGAATTTTCTCATATCAGTGCTTAAATTTGAGCTGCTTCTGAAAGCCTTCCGAATTAGTAATGGAAAACAATCAAAACTCGCAAATTCTAGATTGCCTCACGTCAGTTTCAGAGCAGGCACTAAGCGGATTTTGATTATTGAAATTAGTTTGGTGCTTTCAAGCGATTTAATTGCCTATTGATTTTAAGGGATTTTATAATGAAACACAAATATTTACAAAGTTTGATGTAATTAAAATCTGACGCGGGGAAAAATTAAACGTATTTACCAAATTTGGACCACTCAAATATGTTTTAATATACAGGGTGTACTTCAATTATTGGTCACAACTTCAAGGGGTGGTAGTACTCATCAAGACGAACAATGTTTGATATGAAACTTAGGGTTGTAAACCACTCACAGCACCAATTCGAAAACTGTCCAGAATGCACAAGTTTTTACAACCAGTGCATGAGAGGTACAAAATTCAATTCAGGTGAGATATTCCAGTGCATAGACGATTGGGGCAATGTATCTTGTGCCTTTCATGCATTGGTTTTAAATACTTGTCATACTGGACGGTTTTCGAACTGGTGCTGTGAGTGGTTTGCGACTCTAGATTCTATATAAAATATTGTTCACTTTGATGGGTACTATCACCCCTTAAATTTGTGACCATTAGTTCAGGCACACTCTGTATAAAAATATACATGTGTGTGTGTGTGTGTGTGTGTGTGTGTGTGTGTGTTTTAATCAAATGGAATTGGTGGAAAAACTTTGTTATTTATCTTCGTTATTGTCATTTATTTTTGAAAAACACAATTTAAAACAGTAAATTTACACATTAAAATTGTGTTATCGATCTAACCAAGGCAACTAGTTTCTAAAATGGACCACCAGTTTCCTTAAGCACTTGTTGCAAAAGTACTTTTTTTGGTTTTTAAATTCACTTCAGCACTCTGTGCATGGATCCGAGTGTGACATTTCATGCATTGCGTCATCCACACTTCTCACTTAAACTTTTCTTAGAACGTTCCTCGTTCTAGTCACCTCATGCGGTCTAGGATTGTCATGCAGAAGCATATACCGTATATTTCGTGCACATACTTCTTACACGTCTTTAAACATCAGTGCAGTTGCATCCTTATGTACACAAAACACGAATCACTGCACGATCTTCCAATTTGAACGCCATCTACCACAGCTGAGGCATTTTTACAACTGATTAACGAGAGAACTGAGGCCGATGCTTCGGAGCCGCTAAGACAGTAAACTCAGATAAATGTCTGCAGTGTTGCTACAAGGTTCCAACCAAATATCTCTTTTGCTGAGAATTTAGGGCAGCATTCAACTAACTTTATGACTAACTATTTTGTATAAGTATGTATTATAAAGCTGGCTAACACTTTCCACGTTTTTATTGTTACTGCTTTTTCAAGTGAAGTTCTGCCATTTCTATCTTTTGCCAAGATTTTATAAGTTAAAATAAACTACAAGAACTGAAAATAATGAAAATGACTACCTAATTTTCGAATGCAACATTCTGTTTCAATTCGTCATAACACAGAGAAAATGAAGATGAACATACGTCATCTATCAAAACCCGAATACACGAATTATTCCTGAACTTCACTGTCGAACTTTTATCACGACACTTTTATCAAGAATGGTTTTCTGAATTATCGTCAAACTGGAAAACTTAGTAATATCCGCCTATTCTTCGAGAATATTGTGAAATATTTTTAAACTGAGCAAATATTTTGTTACCATAAGTGTTTGCGTTAACGAGGTTCGACTGAAATAGAAATGTTTATTTCCTCATTTGGCAACTTCTCCTTTTCAGTTAGTAAGGAAACACGTAACTACCAAGGCTATTTTTCATTATGGCACAATTCAGTAAGCGCGATGCTGGAACATGCCCCTACATGCAGCAATATTCTACATGCAGAGGTGTGTACCTCTACATGTAGAGACAATTGACGCCGGCAGATATGTTGTTTGTAGAACATTGGCGGTGTATCAATGATTCACTTCTTCGTTCTGTCCCTTCATTGGAAGAGGTTAATGGAGTTTAGAATTAGGGACAAGTAGATTAAAAAAATGAAAAGAAAAAAATGAATGCATATAGGGCTATGTTTTTAACTGCATTGTCGCAAAATTGTTCTCTATAAAATTACTGCCCATTTAAGTGTGAAATAAATGTGCACATTCTATGGAATAATAATGTGTTCTTTTCCCATGGATGCGAAGGCCTCCGGAGAGGTCGGGTAAGCCATCGTATGACTGGTTTCTAGAAAAGGAAGAAGAGGATGGGTAAGGAGTGAAAAAAGAACAGCCAAAAAGATATAAGACACATGATAAGGTAGATCAACGCTCGTTTTCGTGTTATGAAGGTAGGACATAGCTATGGAAACAGCTGCTAACAATACTTTTTCTTAATATATATATAACGTCCATACTAACAATCTAGGTGTTTCAGAACCACCTCTATTATCAATCTCAATGCCGAAGCTGTAGAGACTTTCTTAAAAATTAGATGTCAAAATTTGTCTCTGAATTATTTTTTAACGTTTTCGTTTCATAAAAACCACCTAGCATTAAAATAAATTCATTAGTACATCAAACATACAAATGTGTGTTTGAGCATATTATGCTTAATTCTAATGTCTCCTTCTTCTTTCATTTCACCATTTTTCCACGTTCATATGAAGCCGCCTTACGATCTTTTATTCTTCTCTTCCACAATTTTTGTCTAAGGCTTTTCTCTACTCCATCCACACCCTTCCAGATCTTCCGCTACTTTATCCTTCTATCACAACCGTGGTCTTCCTCTTCCCTAATACCACTAGCCAGGCCTGTAGCAAAGACGGGGCCAGCGGAGGCGTGGCCTCAGTTGCCCCGTGCTTGTGGCCCAGTTACCCCATCGAGCTATTTATATATAAAGAACAATCCCAGGGTTCCCTGTGCCCAATAAGCCCTTTGCTTTGCCCCAGTTGGCCCTTCATCCTAGCTATAGGCCTGACACTAACTATTCTAATGTATCATCCCATTCAGCATCACTCACGAGAGGGTGATGGTTTTCCCAAGCGTGTAAAGCACAATTCAATTAATAACCACACACTTTTCTCATTGGATAAACATGATGATCGTTAAGCTCTGCCCTTTTGTCTGTTTGTTTGATTGTTTGTTTTATGGCGAAAGGACAGAAAATTTTAAGCTACGCTGGGACATATCTCGAAACGTACAGTACGTACATTTCGCGGAATCCGAACCTCTAAGTCCTGGGGACTTACGCACCCGGATTACAATAGTTGCATTCGAATTACAGTCGGTAAACGTTGTATTTTGGCAACGTTAGAAAACGAACACAAGTTAACGGTGTGCCAGGCAACGCGTTATAACTGAACTAGCTCATGATTTACCTCGTTTTCTAACCTCAATTCTAATACAAAATTTGACATTCATGGGAAGGATTCCAACTTGCCGAACATGGGAATTGGAGTGAGCTATGTCAGCATGCAAGTCTCTTTTTGGCAAAATAACAGTGGTCCTTTGCAAGTCATTTTCACATTTATTATGCATGATATTACCCTGTGTACTTCGGTGCTATATGAACACCTATACGCAAAATTTTCTCATAAATCACAAATAGATACCCAACAACTATTCATTTCACGTATTCTGAAAATGTTTTCTCTTGACAATAGCCTATCTGATTTAAATAAAGCTTTGCTGAGAAAACCATTTTTAAACGCCATCGATTCCTTTATAAATAAGCAGAGCTATTTTAAGCACGTTCCTTTCAATGCACGTGATCAAGAGCTGGGGAATTTAGAATTTGCGGAGAATATAAACAGGAATCTGCATGTATTTATCATTTTCAAATTTTAATCATAGAAATTCAAAGATGACAAGAATTCACAAAATTTTGAATTTTTCCATTGCGCAAAACAGCTCTAAGAATTTTGAAATATGGCAATCGAATCAAATAGTAAACTAATTTTATTAGGTAGTAAAAATATCTGTAGATCTCGTCATTAAAATACATAAAAATAAATACAATTACTGTACTTAAATTGCACTAATATATATCTGTGTGTGTAAGCCTCCGAAAATCCTGTGTGAGGGAAGGAGATAGGTCAGTAGGGTCATGTAAGTCAGAGAGGTCAGATAGGTCAATAGTTCAAGAATTATGATTATAAAAAAGGAAATAAATGGCTGATTGGAATGGAAGTAAAATGACTCACTGTGCTGAATATATCACAAATCTTGGTAAAAAACACAATGGGCACAGTGTTTATAATATATATATGTTTTAATAGAACTTAAAACTTTTTGTTTTTGCTAAAAACGTGCCCATTGTGTTTTTTTTACCAAGATTTGTAAATGCATGATTATAAAGAAAGACCTAAGTTAATTTTGTTTTATAATACTGCTTTGTATAGATTTTATGGCCTAGTAAGATTGGAAACATGTCCATGAAAACTCTCTTAAAATTTTAATATAACCATGGACAGTATTACGTAATTGTTGGCTTATTCAGTTATGAAACTTGTATCTGCTGCACAATTTTTTTTTCTTTGGTTCAAGTCCAAATTCGGCTTAAATCTCTTTTAACACGTTCATATCTTCAAATATAAAATCATATAAAGAAAGTGAATACCAAAGTAAAGATTACCGAAAATTATTTTATAACCAGGATGTTGTTTTTGGAACAACGGGTAGATTTTTCTGTTATAAAATATCCGAAGAAATAGACCTCAAAGTTCACATGAATCGTGGACCACGAACGGATCACAGACTGGGTTTTGTAATACGTTAGTGCATAGGTCGTCAAATTGCCTCTTCTTAATATCCTCCTGCCCACAATCAATTCAACAGCATGTCAATACGTCCAAGGTGATAAACATGATCACCACATGCCAACACGTTCAATATGTCGAACACAATGAAAACATTTTCATGATTAAATTAATTATGACATCTGACCGTAGCATAAAATGTTCACTAAATATCTAGCGAGACGTTGCTGAGGCAAAGAAAATCCTGCAGGGACGCTGCAATATTTGCTTGACCTTCTCTTCAGAAACTTCGAGAAGTTTCGAGACGGTGAGACTAGTATAAGCGAACAAAAAAGAGCTAGCTATATAAACTGAAAGAAGACAGAGACAGGGGCTTTATGTGATTGAAAGTTTTCTTGAATCCCTACAGCAAGTATCGTATGCCCGATTCTCCAGACCGTTTTTCACTTTGCCATTTAGAGTGTTATTGTTATTGTTTGTTTGTTTTACGGCTCAAAGACTACAGTGGTCATGCTGCGCCGGGACCTACTGTTTTCCGAGGAATCCGAACCTCTTAAGGCCTAGGGAACCAAACCCCGGACTACAGTGAGCAGTGCGATCTTTATGAGATCTCTGAGTAAGCGTTCTTTTTGCACTGCTGGGAGTCGAACCCGGATTAGCGGCGCACTAGGAGAACGCGTTACCACACTGCGCCACCGCAGGGCTCACTTAGAGTGACGCGCGAGCTGTGCGCGGGTACAAGGGGGATAGAACTCCAAGGATTACGAATAAAATCGACGTTATTGATTCAAAAAATCCCGCCGCGTCTGCCGATTATCAACCACAAGGCTTTGCGAATGACAGATGTCCACGTTTCTCACATTTTTGTACACTAACGTCTTAAAAGCAATTTAACTGTCTTAGAATACTCCACCTTCTCCGTGACGGCGATTTTCAAGAGAATTATCCCTAACTAAATTGATAGAAGATGGTCCGAATACAGAGGTTGTTTCCGATTACCGAAGAAATCGCGAAGTTAAAATAGTAGAATTATTTCAATTAAATTATTTAACGGTTGGTTGAATTAACGCAAACTCGTATTAATTAATTAACGAGTTTTGCTTTTTATCTAACTAGGAACTGAATAAGAGTGTAAAAAAGGCATGTTTTGAAGTGAACACTTAATTAAATGGCTTTGGAGTGCAAAAATTAACTGTATTTATCCGATAACGTAATTGGAGTAGTTTTTAAATTTTGAATATATTAATAAACATAATACGTTAATATTGCTTTGCTTTCATGTTTCAAAACGATTCAACACGATAATCCACCTGGTCTAATTGAAAACATATAATGTCATCAGAGTCGTCAGCACACAATTCGGTTTATGATATCATCATCATTTTTAATAGCGTACAAAACATGTTTGATCTGTAGAACATTATGAACATATCAACATATCAGTTTACCCAAAAAGAATGGAATTAATGTGTTCAACATCATGTCAATATGTTCAATAATATATCAACATATTCAGTAACGGACTCTCACTTATTCTTGCATAAATGAACGTTCGATAGGTTTTATTATTAGTGAAAAACATTTCTAAACATGTTTTAATAAAACCTTCCAACCCTCTCCTTTCCTTTAAAAATTTACCTTTACCCTCCTGTCAGTTTCAGAAGAGAGAGAGAGAGAGAGAGTTATGTCTTTACAAATTTTTTAATTTTTTAAACCTGATCAAAAATATCCCTTCACTGTAAAATTTCACTTATCCTAACATTAATAAAATCCTGGTTACATGTATTATTAAAACTCGTTGACCATTGAATAGACTAATGTAGTCCCGAAGGATGTTGCAAAATTCATATTTGGTTTGTTCATAGCAATTAAAGTCAGAGATTATGGATATGTATTACTCCACTAATTTGCTACATTTTTCTTTACTTTAAATTCATTATTGATGATGTATGGTCTTTTATCAACTCCTACAAATAAATTCTCTCTCTCTCTCATTGATACGTAGGCCGGTATTTAAGCTTTTAAAATCTGGTATCACAAAGGACCACAGCTTTCATCGTTGATGATTTTTTAGAATTTCAATTTTCATGTGAACATTGGATATTACAGAACCAGAATTGCTATAAAATTCTTTTTACGTTCATTTTGAAGTTAATGGGGTAGTGAAAAACATGGATTTGAGTTGAAAGAATTTTCGAGCCATGATTTTTTATGAATTGCGACAAAGTTTGACACAGCAACAGGGTGTCGATTGAACGAATTCGATTTTTGGTGATGAAGCACCATCCAAAGTAACGATTTCCAACCGGTTTAAAGAATTCCATTTTAGGCATAGGAGTCTCAGTGAAGAGTTTCGTGTCGGTCGACCAAACACTGCTGTGACACCACAAAACATTGATGCTGTGCGACAACTAATCACTTTAGATCGTCATGTCGCATCTGGTGAAATTGAGGCATCTTTGAATTTTTCGATACTAACTTTTTTTATCAAGCTATTTATTATTTACCTGCAGGACAGACTTTTGAATTCTTGGACGGTAAAACATGAGCGAAAATAAAAGAATCTTCGGAGCATAAAAGTTTATGATTGGCAGGTGGAGGGCATTGACGGATCTAGTACGAATTCTAGACGTGGGGAGGTTGCCGATTTGTATGAACGTGCACAAAGTAATTTTAAACAGCATGGTTGGGGGAGGGGCGTCCCAGTAGCGCATTTGGTAAAGCATCCGTGTACGGATTGTGCTAACGTATGTTGGGCGGGGGGCGGAGGGTTTGTTCCTTTTAGTACTGAGCTCCTTTATCCGCAAAGGGCCCCCTATGGAATTCATTCTTACCCCCTATCGCCTGCCCTGCCCTTCGTAGCAAAAATTGAAACATTCCTTAGGTAAACTTCTTTAATCGGTGTTGCGAGTCTCGAGATATTTATTTTTCAAACTAAACTTCTTGCTTTAGAACCAAGAGGGCTCCCACGGATCTTGAGGCCTCCTATGTTCGTAGTGCACCACTGAGGAAAGTTGCCAGCCCTACGTAGGAGCCCTAAAATCTTTATTTATGAAATTGCGCCAATTATAAAATCAAGTCGCCAATCTCAGCAACCACAAAAAATGCCAACACGCCCGGAAAGCTGTTTGAGGATGCAATGTAGCAACCCCGCGCTGGAGTTGAAATTTTCGGGGGAGACAACTTCATGGTTTGTAAGCGCCATTGGTCATTATAGATCCCGCCTCTGCGAAATAAAAGTATGCATAACTCCGTGGATATTCATTTCCGACTAGCCATGTACAGGTCCATTCTGAAAAAGGATCAGGCCTATATACTTTTGATCCGATATTTTCGGAACACCCTGTATAATAACAATTTATTCTATTTCTAAATCCCTTTCACTGTCACTACTGCTCTCTTTGTCACTTCTGTTATTCGTTAGCCATGGACGATGGATGTTTGATCTCTCAAGTGGAGAAGTTGTTTGACGCTTTTACTTAGCTTGTTTTGTTTTTTTCGTGAGGAGTGGCCGAATGCTATTTATTAGGGGATCAGATTTAATGAGAAGATTATGAAAAATATCCACGTTTGTATGAGTTCTGGAATCTTTTCTTGAAAATCCTTCCCTAAACATCTTGAACTCTTTATGGCGGCTTTTCTGAACATCTTCTGAAAGTTCCCCAATTGGCAAAAGAAAACGCTTCATAATTTTAGGCTCATGATTTAATATTTCGTGTACTATGATTGGCATATGGTACCATTTGTATAGTTTTACAAACTATGTTGCTGTATCAAATGCGTACTTTTCAAATGCGAACGGGTCAATAACATAACCTGAAGTCAATGCTTGAAGGACAATACTGAATTTATGAATCAACTCTTTATCAATAAGAGTAATATGTGATGAAATTAGAGCATTTTGGAAAAACCTTCGAGCAGTATTTCTGTCATTCGTATTTCCACTACCTTTCTTAGGAAAACCTATAAAAAGACCAGTTTCTGAAAGAAATCTATTGATTATGCTGCTCTTTCTAGAAACGACGCTGTCTTTTCCTTCCTTCTTTCCTTCGAGCTTGCCATTTCTTAATTTTGAGTTTGTACTAAATGTGAAGTAGGCACGCAATAATTTTGATACAACCGTGAAGAGTTGACAAACCCCATGGAAAGGTTTCTTCATTGCATTATCTTTTTCTTACCTCTCCCAAATTATTCATATCTTTGACAGTGGCCCCACAGAAGTAACATTTCTGAGTCGGGCAGTTTGATGCCAAAGAGTTACACACCTAATCATCAAACATTATCTCAAAAAATTACGATTTTATAGAAACTGTGTGCTTCAATATTTTTGTTTTTGTGACTTGGAGTTTATTGATTTGTATCTTTATATACACCATTTCGTTGATGATATTTTTTTCCTTTTCTTTTTAGAAATGAAATCTAATTGGTCTGCAAAATTTAGTTGATGAGGGATTTTGCCAAAAAGCTTTCTTCTAATCTTCGGTATTCTCTCCAATTAACTGAAGTGGTGCAAAAAACGATATTAAAATACTGGAATCGTCAAAAAATCCTTTCAAAACCTGCTGCCTGTAACGATTAGAACTTCCACATCCATCACATCCCCATTTAAAAGTAAATATATGATCAGAAGGCCTCTTTTCCCTCGTAAATTTATTTAAAGTAAAATTTTTAATTATGAAAAATCTACTGATTGTCAGATCCACAATCGCTTGTAGCTTAATTTCAGCCATAGCTTCGGTTATCAGCATTTCTGCAGGCCGAGGGTATCACAGTTTCTTGGTTTTAGAAACCATATGATATGATGGGTACGGTTTTACCCCCATTTCCATTGCCCTTTGCACAATAAAACGCTTTTTTTGTAAGTTTATAAGAAACCAGAAAAGTCAATGCTTCATCATAAGAGCATATAGAGGAAGTTTTTCGTCATGTTTTACATTATACATTTTTTAATTCTAGTTGCTCGTTTTGATGAAGATAATAATGTTTTCACCGTTAGAGCTGTATCCTATTTCCTTGATTTCCTCAACTTGCGATTACCAGCAAAACAAAATTCGTCTAAAAGTCCCTCTACTAACAATGATTTTACTTTTTTTTTGTTTTAGACTTTGATCTACAAATTGAAAATGATTTAAAAGGCCAGCGAACATATCATATCGAAAAGGTGCGGAAAATACGTGTTAGAAATTCGTATTGTACCTTCCAGACAATCTTAATGTTTGACTGAGAATTTCGAGTAAGTGCGGTTACATTGTACTCAGTATCGTCTAAGAACTTTTAAAAAAAAAGAATCCAAAATTCAAAAAATATCCTTTTGAAATGTACGTTACATATTCTTTAGGTCGAATTTAGTTTTGGTAAATTCAAGAGAATATTTTCTCCCTTCAGAAATCTCCAGGATAATATCGTTATTCTCCCTTGATCTTTCCACAAACTCCCTTTTCTTTATTACGATTTTTCTCCCTAAAACAATAAAATATGGTTTCTAACTAATGAGGGAAAAATGGGCAGCTGAAATTGGATAAATTACAAACTGCAGAAATCATAGCGCCCGAGTATTATTCAGGTTTCAAGTTCAGTTAGGTTCCTGAAAAACTGGAGCTTAAAGAATAATCACATTTTCGAAAACCTTTCCTTTTTGTGTTCTTCAATTATAAATTTTTTATAGCTAAAATATACTGATATATAATATTTCAACCAAACAATATGAAAATACGTATCTTCGTCTTTGTAATGCATGATTGAAGTCAGTGATGATGAGAAGTCAAGAAAAACCCATAATAATACTTTATTTCGCCACTACAATTACAGTCCACTTTTCACACATACTGACTTGCCTCTCCTTCGTATCTCTAGCTTCTGATTCGCCGGTTATTTATTCGAAATATAGGCTTTTTTCTCTATAAATTCACATCATTCCAATATCACTGATTAATACTCTTGTGTTTGCACTTGTTTTTGTTTAACTTTTCCTTGGGTAATTTTTAGACTTTTGACCACCTAGATTACATTATATGTCTCACTGTGCGTTGCCTTGGAAACTCGTAGAACAGTAAATGCTGATTGATATACGATACTTTCTTTGCCAGAAATAGTTGCTGAAATCAAAGAAAATTATTCGAAACTTCGCAACGTTTTCATCATGACAATGAAAACTCACATACTACATTTCAAACTGTCAATTATTTGAAGCATGAAAACATTGATTCATGAGTCATTGCCCTTATTCACCTGATTTAGCACCCAATGATTCCTTTTTGTTCCCAACGATAAAAAATAAAATGCGTGATCAACGATTTAACAGCCCAGAAGTAGCTGTTGAAACTAAAATTTCACATGTTTCTGCTATATCAAACTCTGAACGGCATAACTATTTTAAAAATTATTTTATTCGACTGGAAAAGTACATTAATATTAAAGGCGAATATTTCGAAAAGCGATAAAACGATTTTTGTTATATAGAAATATTTTGTATATTATTTTCTAAAAACTTAAGTACTTGCCCTCATAATTTTCATTCTCCGTGAGTTGTCTCTTGCAGTATAGTTTTATATTACTACCTGCATTTAGGAACCTACCTTTTTTTGCGATATTAAAGTAGGCAATTTATTAAACCTTATTATAATTCAAGCAACTATTGGTGGATGATATGTAGTTAATAGTTATTGACACCAAACTAAAGGGCTAGGAACTTATTAAGCAGTAAAAGTAGCTACTATCCTTCTGGTTATGCAGAAAATGAGAGACAAAATCTATTCTATTATAGTACACAATCCCATAAAGCCGCTGAGGGCGTATTGCTTTCGCATACTCCTCTTTTCAGAATAGCCTATTGATACTCCTAAAGCGTTATTTCTTAATTAAGGTTTTCAGGTTATCTTATATATTGCTCTTTATTATGTTGATTATTACTCTTGGGATTGTTACTCCAGGAATACTGCTATTGGTGACTGAGATAACTAAATACAGCGAAGCTGTCTATTATATTTATAGAGAAATATAAAATATAAATGAAAGCCCAGAGAGAGAGAGAGAAAGAGAAAGGGAGGAGTCGCCAACAAGCTAATCAATGCCAGAAGTCAAAGCATATAACCTGGGCCTCTTATATCTTCTATTATTTTTATTCGTAGTAGTAGTAGTAGTAGTATGAAAGCCCATTAAAATACGCCTGTTTTCTCCTAATGCAGTTTCTGAATTATATTTATAGTAAGCATATTTGTTACTGAGCCTACGTTATATTATCATAAAATAAAAATATATGTACCACATTATTTTATTTAATTATAATTTATTTGCATGTCATCAATATATTCAACCATTATTTATCCACTACTGGATGAAGGTCTCTCCAAATGTTGTCCACACAAGTCTCTCCTGAGCAATTCGCGTCCACATCACTCCGACCTCTTTTCATATCTCATCCACCCATCTAGTTTGAGGGCATTTTCTAAATCTTCGGTGGTCTCTTAGATGTAGTAATGCTTATATCTTTATCTTATTTGTCTCTTTTATGAAGTACTATTTAATTTGTTATTATTTGAAGTTGAGGAGGTCAAGAAATTTCATCCAATTTAAATAATATTTATTTAATAGAAATAAAATACAGGGTACCAGGGAGGAAATTACATAAAAAGGTTAAACACTGGTAAAATAGCAATGAAAAAGATCACTCAAGCTTTCGGACGCATCAGCAGCAGTCCTTCATCAGGAGTAATCATTACTCCTGATGATGATAACTCCTAAAGCTTGGATGATCTTTTTCATTGCTATTTTACCAGTGTTTAAGCTTTTTATGTAATTTATTTAATGTTTTAAATGCTTCATTTAAAATAATATTTATTAGTACTTTAGGTGTTTAGCTTAATTCATTAATACGTGCCAAAAATAAATTAATTCGAATACATAGTTAAAGAAATTTAGTACGCCTTTTTGGCGGAGCCTTCGTGGCTCGTGTGCACACGTCGATAGTAAATGGAAGACTAAACGTTATTTTAGAATTCGGAAAATAATTATACAGACCGTTGCCAAAAACGAAAAGTGAAATTATAAGTACACAACATATGTTGCCAGATACGGAAAGTAAAATTATGTACAATTAGAAAACATCATATAAAAGAAAAGATTTAGCATGTTGCCAATTTTAGAAATTGCGCTTATTAAGTTTGCGTTTGCTGGTTTTCCAAATGGCATTAACAAGGAAATCACGTAAAGTGAACATTTGAAGTAGTATTTCTATTGTGGAAGCCCACAACGTAATCGTATATTTTATAAACGCCTGAAGAGCTAAAACGATGAAATATAATCAAATTTAATATAGCATTTAATTCTACGCTATTCATTTTCAGCTTCCCCGTAGTGACTTATATCAGAATGGCTTGTCAGTCGTTCGATAGCATAGGCCGTACTATACAATAGAACCCCGATTATCGGAAATAAAGGGATGGAGTCAATTTCAGATAAACCAGAACTTCAGTTTTCAATTTGGTGGTGCAAAGGAACTGAAACATTTATCTAAAAATATGTTTTATTAGATCTTATTACACTACTATAAAGAGGACTTGGTGGGGGGATTTGAGTCCTCAAAAACACTAGCAAGGTGAACTGGATTTAAGAGTAATTTATAAAATAATTTATCGACTTAAGTTTTATGAGGTTTTCATAAATTGTAAATTAGATAATAGATTCTATTACAACACAATTTGCATAAAATTATGACATATTTTCAGTTTTTAATAATAAAAAACTTAATTGATTTTGCATATTTTTTTCAATATTCGAAGTTTATGACGCGCATGATATATTCCAGGGGTGGGCGCGCACGAGGTCAATGAGAGCCGCATTCCAATTTATCATATATTATAAGAGCCACACCATAGTTACATAGTATTAAATATACAAATTTAATTAATATGGTTACATATTGTACCAAAGTCTTAAGTGCTATGTAAAATATACATATAAGAAAATATAATTAAGAGAAAGAAAATACAAAATAATTATTTCAAAGTTTAATAATAACTCCAAGAATGACCTATCGATGCAACCGAAGGTCTACTTTTGAAGCGATTACGTACAACTTCTATTCTTCATTAACCGATTCACTTTCTTAGTCAATTTAACAAGATTCATAAAAAA
>QLNU02014802.1:91665884-91678923 GCA_006491805.2 Dysdera silvatica
AATAGAATAAAATAAATAATAATAATAGAATAAAATAAATAATAATAATAGAATAAAATAAATAATAATAATAGAATAAAATAAATAATAATAATAGAATAAAATAAATAATAATAATAGAATAAAATAAATAATAATAATAGAATAAAATAAATAATAAACTAATAATAGCGTCATACTTTTAATAAACGTTCCCCATTCACAACTCGCTATCAAAAATTCGATTAGCTCTATGGTTACAGCGTAAGTCTTGTGAGGACGCAGAAACTTATGTTCAATCGGGCGTGATGGCATCCCATAGCCCGAAGAAAAAGGCAAGAGCTTGCTATTGACTCTGCTTTGATCCGCCACTGTAAGCCTCTTGATCCCTATCCAAATCTGCCTTTCTGAGTCGACGAAATATAAAGAAAAGTATAGAGTAGAGATAAGTAGGTGGATAGGGATAGGATGACCCATGGCAGAAAGATGAAAATAATATTCATAGATTGCTTTATGCAGTATTGTAGGGTAACGGCCTTTTAATGTAGAAATAATACTTGGTAGCATCAGTATAATAATATTCAATGGCACAGCATGTCTTTAAATGTGGACTAGCTCCAAATGTTCACTATGCACCCCTCGAATATAAAAGTTGCGTTTCGTATATATGTCATCATCATGATGCTAATGATAGTGATATATGTATCAATTGGAACTTTTTTTTTTTGTTACTGGCTTGGTATGGTGAACAATTGGAGATGGCTCACTTTTGAAGACATACTACACAACTGCTTGGTTTAAAGTACTCTACACAGATAAAAGTATCCGGATACCTGAATGCTAAGCATTTACTTGCGTAGTGTGGCGCAATGATAGTATGGGCATACTGCGTCAAGATCTAGTTCTTTGTGGGATCCTACCACATGTCAATTAGGAAATGAAATCTTGGGAAGCAGTGTGACACACCACCGGGCGTTATACACCCCGTCTGGGGCCAAATTTGGGGTTTCAGTTCAGTAAAGAACTGTCTTATTATTAGGCCATCTATGGGATATATCTGGATATACTCTTGAAAAAACTGCTCTACTGTTAAGGCTACAGCGACATATTCAGCGACATATTCATGCAACGAGTATTCTTTCGCAGATTAACGAAAAATGAGATAGCCCTCAATATTATTAGGCTATTTATCGCCTAATTTGGAATGCAGAAAAACGCGGTTGCCAAAATTCCAGGCGCCAAATTTCCCGCCAAGCGAACGAAGTCCTCTGAGTGGTCAGTTACTTGAATGACGTCAGCGCTTGCTATAATGAGTCTTTTTCCTAAATTTAATAAATACCAGATTTTAATTACACAAATATGCCTATGTTTTATGTATTTTAGCATAATTTTAATGTTTTATGTACGAAATGTATCTTCTATTAACTCTGTTAACGTAAGAAAGGGCGAACTATATTGCACTGGCGAAATCATACTGCTCTGTGCCTTATCAGTATATCACGTTAGCTTTGCCACGAGTATAGATTGTTAGTTCGTGTTCCCGTAACACAAGGACTGGAAAAATTATGCTACCCTGAGACTTGCAGTTTTTGGGGGAATTCGAGCCTCAGCTGCCGAAGAAACTAAACCTCAGGCCATTATTGGTAAACGACGGCACCAACAGAAGTCGAAATTGGGTTCATGGCACGATGAACTAATGCGTTACTACTACGTCAGCCTAAGACAGTGGACCCACATTTCCTGGAAGAATCCGAACCCTTTAAGGACTACACAACAGTGAAGTCGACAAGCTTTTTTTTGTCACAGTGACAACCGTTGGCAGTTGAACCCGGATTAACGGCACACCAAATGAACGTGCAACCACTGTGCTACCGCAAGGCGCACGCCCGGGCACAAAATTATTATACTTATTAGGAGAAATCAGTATAGTGGTTTGATTTCGATCTTAATTTCTGCTTCATGCTCTCCGAGTCATTCTCACTAATGCACACCAGAAGAGTTATGTACTGAAGTGCTCCTTCTGTCCCCTTAGAAAGCTTCTTAAGTTGCTACAAAGTAACGCCTGGCCAGCCGAGAGCGGATGCGGCCTTCTCCGACTCAATTCACATATATAGGCATTGAAATTCGAACATTAATGGAACGTCTTATCCGATACTGGTTGGAAAAGCCTTCCCCTACAACTACGTCCATAGCATTGTAAAAAAAAGCGGGAGAAATTTCATGTAGGAATCTACCACAATAACCTATACAGAATAAAAAGTCAATCTTGCCATTATTGTTAAAGATTAGGATCCTACAATGTGCTGATTTTGACTATTAAATAGTGGCTGATGTTGACCCCTACAGACCAAGACCCCTAATACTTTTGTCTGTAGCAAGCATCATACATAACAAAAAAGTATGTAAAAGTAATTAAAAATAGAGTATGTACTTTCAATGAGACCAGTAAATAATTATGGCAGCATGTGTTCCTTTTCTCTGAACATCTTTAAGTGCCCACGAAGTGGTAAAACGGCTTTGCTCTAAAACAATTCTTTTGGGAACACGCAAGCAGAACTAGCTAAAATACTTTGTGCTTAAAAAATGAAAGTACAAAAATAGAAATAAAACTTCGTGCAACGATGCAGTTAATTTTAAACCAAGTGGGCTCTTACAACGTGCTTAGTTTCTCTCTTAAGAAGTATATGGCGGAAGGAAGAATTTGGCCTCCTTCTTCTCGGAGTTTTCTCAAATTCTAACTGTGGTTGGGCGTGTTGCTTATACAAGTTGGTGTGTTGTGTTTTTAATTAAGATTATCGTTCACGAAAATCATATAGGGGAAATTTTCAAATTAATTTCAACTGAAAAGAAATTAAAAAATATTTTTGATGGATATTTCAATTTTAATAACACACATGGGGTAATGCCACTGGTCTACCTGCTGCTCGTACCTCAAAATAACAAAAATATCCACTTTTGTCTGGGAGTTTAACCTGTCAGACACGGAATTGGCTGACCAGAAATGGTCGGGGCGAAACAAATTCAATAGCACAGGGTGGTATTAATTAAAGTTGGCCTATTCGGAACGTTTTGTGACTCAAATTGATATCAATCGAATTGATATCAAAATATATGTGTAGACTAGTTAGAGAGTACTTAAAGGATTATAAAGTAAAGTCAGTAAAAACAATGACACGAACGGCGCTGCAAGTAAATAAATAGCACTTATTTTCTTAACTACCCTAACTTCTGATTTGCTAACGCTTAACTTTTGCTTTTAGTCTTTCTTATCAGAATAGACATCTATGAGCAGTGATCGCGAAATACCCTGTAGAGAAATGAGGCATTTTTATCTTAATGGCACTGTAGACATCCAGGATTATTACATTTATATACATAAATAATTTACGTGTTTTTCATCAAAGTATTTTTCTGTACGGTGGGCAATTATTCTTTTTTCTCGTCCTCTGAATAGTTTGCACAGCTATTTTGGGATCAGTTGTGTGGTCACTGGGGGTGATTATTGGTTAGCAATAATCACCGCCAGTATTATGTTAGAATATAGATATGTATATGCCAGTATTATGTTAGAGGTGTTATGTATAGCTGTTAGAGAGCTGTTGTTCTCGACAGAACAACTTTAATTACAATAACCTGGTATATTAAGTCAAGTTACGTATTCTTCACGAAAGAATCGATACCTATTCATATGTTACTATTATTACTTGATGAAGAAAAGAGAAAGCAAACTTTTTCAGAACTTCAAGAATAAAATAACTGGCTACTAGAAATTAATGGGTCAAATAAGTAATATAGTCAGGGTGATTCAATAATAATCAATAAATCATAAACGCACAAAGCCCTTAAATAGGAAAAAAATCTGCAGCAATTCGATAGATGCGAAATGCCGTTTGAATACCGCCTTTGCAGTAAAATGGAAAAGCAGAACAAAAGACAGTAAAAATAGAGCATAATACACAGAACATTTATTTCTTCACAGTCATTTACTATCAAAAAAAAAACATTATTACCTTTCTCCTTGAAAGAAATGGGACGATTACTCTTGTTTTCGACGTAAAAGTCGCACCCTTCATCAAAATAATTGGGCTTCCATATGTTTAGTACCACATTTTCTTTTCCTATCTTAAAAGCGAAAGATTTTTTTCTCTGACAAGCATGGGTTTTCAGAGCACATTTTTACTTTGTTTTTGAGCTGATGGATTTAGCGTCGGAAGTCAGACTTGTGTTCAAGGAAATATTCATATGCCAGTCCGATTTTTTTGTTGAAATCTTGTAAGAAAAGGGAATTTTTACTTGTTATCTTTAACTTGGAGTTATTTATTATTTTGCTAAAAAGAAGTAATATGTATGCATGTTGTGCGAACTTCTTCACGAGGGCGTGGCCAAGTGAATCTAAAGGGTTTTAGCCCACCCCAGGAGAACTTTACGAAACATTTAAGCTTCAGATCTTGTGAAACTAAACTAACGAATCAACCTTAGTCTTCCAAACTGAGGGTTTTGGCTACGCCCCTGGTCATTTAATCCCAAGTATACACTTATTAGAATTTTATGTGCCACATTTTTGTGAGCTTTCCCCTCACTCCACAGTCACGCTGTGCATAGTCGCCATCTCATCTCTGAAATGGAAGTGGTAAAGATGTATTATCAGCCTACTTTTTCCATCCCAACCAATCATTTTGTTCCAGAGAGTTTATCCCACTTTTTTCCTTCCTTCTTTTCTTCTGGATTCGTTCTCATCATCTAGTATTTTCTACTGTTTCCGTCTAAACAGTCTAAGTCTTCGTTACTTCTGTCACAAATTAATCGTGCAAATCACATACAATTATTTTATTGTCTTTTTATATAATTGGATTATAATATGCACAAATTGCGACCAATTACAATACAATGACTATTATTTATTGTCGGTGTGTTGATAAGAATAATTTAATAGGTTCCAACGAAAAAAGAAAATGGTTTTAAATCAATTTTCCAGTTGTAGTATAAATCTGCCGAATCCCCGATTATTCATATCGACGAAGCACTCAAGGAGAAACGTGCATCTGCGCTACGTTCGAGCTAGAACTTCTGGAAAATCGAAATACTGCATTGGCAGCTGAAAATGGAATAAATTAGAATCCGATTACCATTGGAAATGTAATTCGTGAAAGCACGAAAGGATTCAGTCTATTGGTTTAATTTATAACGAAACAAAACCTTTGTGTCTTCTCTGAAAATTTCCATTTCTGCATAAAACACTTCCAAATAGAACGTTCTGGTGCTGCTGGTAGACAATCTTGAATACCTAAAAGGAGCTTATCGCTGTGTAACACACGTGGGACTTTCGTTCTTTTACGTCTAATGTTTGATTGAACGAATTTCCTTACCATACGTTCATAAAAGCCCTGATGCTGAATAGTAAATAATTTGCACAGACGTGCATTCAATATTTATAAACACAATCATAAAATCAATGAAGTTTGCTTTTTCAATATGCCTGTGGGAATTCCCATTAGCCACACAGAACAATACTACTATTCTTGAAGCCATTTTATCTTCTGTATCAATTATTTGTATTGATGCTACTCATAGGTTGTCGCAGCCTCCCAGATTAGGCGGAACCCTGGGCCTAAGTAATTTTAGCGCCCCTTATTACTAAATATAAGTTTTATAATATAACGTGTAAATATTTTTATTTTATTTCATTTTAACAGTGTAGACATTTCAGATTTTTTTGCAACTGTAAAAAAATTGGGAAGACATGATTTCTGATGAAAATCTTTGAGGAGCGCCTTTGGCGCCCTTTCACGATGGTAAGGCGGAGCCAAGATCCCGCCCGTGTGACCGCTCATGTTGCTAGTTATAAGGTGACATCACTGTGCTTCTGAAGCAGTTCTGAAGCTGTTGATTCTGACTGAAGCTGTGCTTCTGAAGCAGAGATGTGCAAAATTATCTAGCCACAACACGCTAGCAGGATGACACCACTGATGAATGGAGAGACCGTTATCCCTTATTCATTAATCACTTTTTTTTAACATAACTCACTAGCGTAAGAAAGGAGTTGATGGGGTTATGACTCGCCACTGCCATGCAAGTTTCTTATGTACACATGAATATATGGAATTGTAGTACCTCACCCTTTATGAACTTTCTGTGTACGCTAATGTACTGTACAATGTTGTAAACGTATCATTATTCTGGATTTTTACAGACTACTCCCGCCCGCATTACGAATATTCCTCGGTCGTAGAAACCAAAATATGTATCAAAACAAGCTTCGACTCACTGAATTTGGAAGAGGATCTAACTACAGTGGTATAGCCACTTAACTCGTAAACAAAGCGAGATTTAATACCAACAGCCTGCGAAGAAATCCCGCACAACACAAATTATCGATTTCCGCAATGTCAGACAAGGAATCAAAAGGGCATGTAGACAGTCTGAAATCGTATTCCTAGTGCTTTCAGCAGCATATTGAATCATAGGCGTACGCAGAAAGTTCATAAGGGGGGAGGTTATAGGCCCAATGGGGGGTTACAGAGCTACAACTCACATATTCCTATGTTAAATATACAAAATTTCATTGCAATGGGGGTTACAACCCCATCAACTCCTGCATACGCCAGTATATTTAGTAGATAAGACGCTTTCTCACACTTAGAAAATTTTACATATACCTAGTTATTCATATTGGGTTATAGAAGGCCAGAACATTTTTAAGCACAAAAGGGATCATCAGAGACTTACTACACGAAACACTCGATGAAACCATACACACATGAGAACCATACTTTAGACTTCCGTCCCTTGTCACAACTTACCTATTCTTCCGAGTTGTTGAAGGTACGCGTAATGGTAATAATAATAATAATAATGGTAAGTGAAAAATATATCAAATAAAAGTTACATTAAGGTATATTTATATAAGATGATAAATTGGTCGCAAAAAAAAAGAATAATTTTTGTGAGGAAGTATATGGATGATAAGAAATGATCGAACCTTGTGGCTCACTGGGAAAGAACACTTAGCTGGTTATCACTAAGATCTGAGTTCGGTCCTCCCTAGGCACCGAGAAGTCATTCTTTCCTTTGGGAGCAAGTTATCGTCTAATACTGCCGTATCATTGGCCGTGTCCAGCATTGTTTGACGTCGAAAAGTACACTATATGCCCAAAAGTATCCGGACACTTTGGATTTTTTGTTTTTTTTTTCGAATTTCTAAAAAACTACTCTGCCAATTGTTCTCTAACTTTGGAGATATATAGAACATGCTTGTATGCACACTTTGCAATACAGTTTCGGTGACTTGTGCATTTAGGGGACCACCCACATATTGACAAAACGAAAAAATATGTTTGATCACCCTGTATCATAAAAAGCTGCAAATTATTTGTAACTTTTAGAAAATATTTAACCAGAAAGAAAATTCAGAAAGTTATCGATGATATAGTGATCGATGATATATTTCTCTAATTCTCTGAAAGTAGCTAGATGATAAGGGTTTTTTCCACAAATTGGTACATTCCAAATTACCAAACACTCCTGTTCTGAAAATGAAATATTCCAGATTTATGCAAATAAGGATCAAAAGTATCTGGACACCCTCCTACGTGGTGGATTCTGTTAGTGACGTCAAATTTCTAGCTCTCAGACAAGTATAAAAGAAGTCTGACGAGTTAACAATTATAATTTCAAAGCTAGAAAAGTAAAATGGGAGGAAAGGGCGAGCTAAATGATTTTGAACGTGGTGAAGTCATTGGTTGTCACCGCTGTGGAAAATCTGTTCGTGAGATTTCTGTGATGTTACGAGTGCCCCGTTCCACCGTTAATGATGTTATCGTAAAGTGGGAACATACGGGGACTACAACGGTGCATCCACGACCTGGTCGACCACTTCGTCTAGTAGGCAGAGCCCACAAAGTGCTAAAGAGATGCGAACCGCATGAAATCGGCGGAAAAAGTTCGTGCGGATTTTCAAGAAGCCTCTGGATGCAACGTCAGCACATACTTCGCCGAGAGCTGCGAAGTCTTGATTTTCATGGCCGAGCAGCTGCATATAAACCAAGCATTACTGCAATCAATGTCAAGCGTCGCTTACAATGATTCAAAGTGTGCAAAACATGGAGCCTGCAGCAGTGGCGTGAAGTGTTATGGAGCGATGAATCACGGTACACTATTTGACAATCAGATGGTAGAGTCTGGGTGTGGAGAATGCCGGGTGAACGCTTTTTATATGACTGTATTGTGCCGCAAGTTAAGTTTGGTGTTGCAAGCATAATGGTTTGTGGCTGTTTTTCATGGTTCGGGCTGAGCCCTCTGCTTCCTTTGAAGGGAACTCTGAAGACGGGAGGCTATCTCGACATTTCGGACAATTCCATACTCCCTTCATTGTAGTAACAGTTTGGAGTGGGTCCATTCTTGTTTCAACAAGATCGTGCTCCTATCCACACAGAAAGGGCTGTATAGAGCTGGTTTGCTGACATGGATGTTGAGGAATTGGACTGGCATGCTCAGAGCCCAGACCTAAATCCCATAGAACACCTATGGGATGAATTAGAACGTCGACTGTGAACTAAGCCAGAATGCCCCACATTGGCGAAAGAGCTGACTAATATTCTTTTGCAAGAATGGCATGCAATTCCCACTGAAAAATTCCAGAAACTAGTAGATAGCCTCCCAGATAGAGTGGTAGCCGTCATTGCAGCAAAATATGGCCCCACTTCATACTAATTTTTGACTTCTTGTTGGTTTGTTGTATTTTTATGGCGCAAGGACAACAATGGTCATTCTGCACCAAGCAAGGTTTTTGACTTCTGTAAAGGAGAAGCAAAACATCCTGGTGTACGGATACTTTTGATCCTTATTTGCATAAATCTGGAATATTTCATTTTCAGAACAGGGGTGTTTGGTAATTTGGAATATGACAATTTGTGGAAAAAACCCTTATCATCTAGCTACTTTCAGAGAATTAGAGAAATACGGCTCACTATATCGTCGATAACTTTCTGAATTTTCAAGATATCCCACTGGTATTTTTTTTAAGTTGCCCTATACTATTGACTACAAAATTATGAAAGAAAGTTATTCATATCTTTCGCGCATGCGCAGTAAAAAATTATTTTCTTCAAATGCTCATATCTCATCGTGCATTCCATATATTAATTTCTAATTTAAGTATAATATTTTAATATCTAAATAATTTATATCTAAGTTATAAGATTTTTCTCGTACGTTGACAAATGTTTTGTACGTTTTGGGAAATTTGACTGAAAATTGTGGATATTATAAGCAAAAAATATGTGACAAAATTTGAATTTTCTTAAAGAAACATTTCCATCTTCATGAATATACATGTTTGTTTTACAAAAATGCACACAGGCATTAAGCATAGCTGGTTAAATATTTTCTGAAAGTTACAAATAATTTCCAGCTTTTTATGATACAGGGTGATCAAATATATTTTTTCACTTTGTCAATATGTGGGTGGTCCCCTAAATGCATAAATCACCGAAACTTTATTGGAAAGTGCGCACTCAAGTATGTTCTATATATCTCCAAAGTTAGAGAACGATTGGATGAGTAGTTTTTTTGGAAATTTGAAAAAAAATAAAAAATCCAAATTGTCTGGATACTTTTGGGCATATAGTGTATATTTACATTGGGTAACAGTGTCATTGCGTGCCTTTCCCCAACTCTGATGGAAAGACTGGTAAAATATTAGAACGCAGTACCACCGCCAATAAAGTGATTTCGCGAGTTTTTGGCGACCCTCTTTGGTAAGAGGACAGGGTTGTTGCACAAGTACCGCTGTCGAATAACCATCCACGTTAGATTAGCAATTCTCTGAAATTTTTCTGACCCTGCAGTTTTTCTGAATCAGTGAAGCATAAGGGTGGAGAGACTCCCCCGTTTCGCCCTCCCTACGAGTTCTCCTGAATCAGTATAATGGTGATCACTGAAAACCTCAACAGCACATGGAAAATAGACCTGTCACGTAAAAAACCGCTTGGCGACTTTTTTCTTAGTCACTAATTTGGTGAAAAATCGGTACCATATTCTAAAATCTAACCGAAAGACTCCTGTATCCTAAAATCTAACCGAAAGAGTCCTGTATCCTGTATGAAAGACTTCATGAAGTAGTCTTGAGAATCCACGCTATGGTCTTCGGTAAATAAACAAATAGGCCATGAAATCAAAATTTATTATATAAACAAAACAAAACCATCTTATTCAGTCATTTATGGAAAAATAATAATATCCCTACTTTATTACACTGATTCGTCATCTGAAGACTCGGTGCACAATAGTCATAAAAAAGCAAATTATGCTATGTACGAGGGCGAATGTTCTAGAACACAAGGAAAACAAGTTCATGGGCGTCTTAATGCATTCTGGTACCCTGGATCCGACCATTTTTAGGGGCGCCTTTTTGTATTAACTTTTATATTTTCAAAATTTTTTAACAAGAGCTCATTATTTTAATAAACAATACTACGTGGATAAGAGAAAACATACAAAATATATACACAACGGTTGCCAATTTGCGCCCTCTTTTTTTGGGACCAGGGCCCAGTTGGCCCATTCGTTAAGATGGCACTGGGAAGGACTGATGAATGAAGTCAAGTTTAGTATTGATTTTCATGGTGAAAGCTTCTTGGGAAATAAACCATTTGTTTCTATTAGTGACATTCAGCGGTAAATTATGCCGTGGCACCTAGCAAAATTCAGCTGACTTCAAACATTTTTTCACATACGGCCGAAAGAAAAAAAAACCGGGAATGTAATGTATCCCAAAATATATTTTTTTTATAAAATTTACAAGAGCATTATGGCAGATTTTACTCTCTGTAATACTCTCAGTTTTTGCTTTAAATTCGCTGTTCCGTTTAGAAAAATACTCTAAATACTCGGTTTGCAGAATTAAAGATAAGACCGAGGTTTCAAAACTCGAAGTTTATTCCAAGATGAAAAGTAGTTTTTGTGGCTTGAAAACTCTTTGGGCTTGTATAGTTTTGAATATACCCAAATCTGCCGTTCATTTTTATTCGTTGCCGAAAACACGTGCCCCTTGATATTCATTGTCTTTCTTCCTTGGAAAAAAAAGTTCCAAAGCTCTCGTTGTCACAAAATGTCCATTTAAAGTAAAGGATCATTAAATTTGTCCGTCATTCCCTGCTTCTTTGAATCTGCAAAACTGATGCCAGATATTCTAACTATCTATTCGGATGGATCTTGATTAAGCCGGCTTAGAATCCAATTAAAATTAATGCTCTCCTAATAGCTAATCACGTCA
Organism: Dysdera silvatica; assembly: GCA_006491805.2. Taxonomy (NCBI): domain Eukaryota; kingdom Metazoa; phylum Arthropoda; class Arachnida; order Araneae; family Dysderidae; genus Dysdera; species Dysdera silvatica. Next base: position 91,677,136 of record QLNU02014802.1, read on the forward strand.
TCCATACTTAAAAGGTGAAGCAGTAATTGACCAAAGTGTACTCAAAGATACAGTAGTGTAACACAGCTTTATTATGCGGGCACCAAAAATTTAGAAAATTTGCTTCCATTAGAAGTCAACTTCTAATTGTACTTACTTATTTTCTGCTATATTAGTGAGATTAAGTATGATCGAACGACATATGATAAACTAGAATGATAATTAGATAAGCTATGATAAGCTGATGGAAGTGCACCAATGGCTACTAAATAATTTGTCTTCTATCAACTAATGAATGCTAATTTTAACGAAAGAGATTACATCCAAACTTATTAAGCTTATTTTTATTATTTCTTTCAAAATATGCTCTGTACGAGATATGTAAATGTAACATATTTAAATTAACTGTGCGATGGCCGTAAAATTCGGATTTATTTTAACATTAATATTTCATACCTCGAGTACCTGGAATATTGTGTATCTTCTTTGGTCAACCTATGCAATTAATAATATTAATTATTTCTTTAGTCTTGAATTCCCCAAAGTATCATATATTAATTAGCACTTACAAAAAATCCCCCCTTTCTTTTCCTTTTTTCCTCTCTTATTTCTCTAACATCTCCTAAGAGTTTGAACGCAAGTATGGCTCTGTAGGTTCCATCTTTCCCTTTCCATTTCTTACTTATGTGTGTTAAGGCAATATGGTAATGACGTTTGCAATTCTTACTATCTTCTGCGTTAACGAATGTAAAGATAAGGTTCCCCATACTTCGTAAATATAACGCAGTGTGTTCGTAAATATATTATAATTATTCGTAAATATACTTTCTCTTCGCACACATATTTCTTGTTCGTGACGTCTTTTTAACTAAATATGTTTGAAATATGACATACAGTAGAATCTTCCTAGAGTGACCACCTTTTTGACTGGACAGCAGTGGTCACCGTAGAAAGGTGGTCGCTTTACACGAGAGACTTTTGTATAGGTATTAAATCCCTATCATTTCTTTCTTATAAAAAGTGGTCACCTTATTCAGGTGGACAATTTACCAAGATGATAATTTTATCAGGTTTCACTGTATATAAATGTTCTCACAATTTCAAAGCAGTGTGTGTGTGTGTGTGTTTAATAATTTAACCTATTTTTGTTATTGTAAACACGTTTTCTTCCTCACATGGATGATGCCCGTTAAAACGCATTTTTCAAACGAGCTCTCGGTTTTTAAGAATGTCACTTTGGATAATTAATGATTAATTGCAAAACGTAAAAAGTTTGTTTGGCATAACATGGTTATTAATTATATTCCTTAACGGAAGTTTTGCTCCAACTAGAAAGCTTTCATTATTAATTTATATTGCTTCTGGCTAAGTGTCTTACAATTATTTAAACGCATTTACAGTAAGGTTAATTGTTGGCACAGGTTTCCGGGGTCTCAAAAATTGGGACATGCAGCCCCTCCTACAAACAAAAATAATTTATTATGGACAAAATAAAGTTTTACCAAAGTTTAGCCCTCTCCAAAACATTTTGGATAGAACACCATTTGGTTATGCTTAGTAAAAGCACGCTATTTCTTCAAAGAATTGCATCATCATTAGATGCATTCATTCTTAATACACAGTTTTTTTTCACTGCGATAATTGTTTGTATGAGTTTCACGGCACAAGGATAACAGGAGTCATGCCGCTCCGGGACCTACAATTTCCCAAGGAATTGGAGCCTCAAGTCCTAACGAACCAACCCCTGGACTACGAAAAGCCGTTAGTCGGAAAGCGTTCTTTTTTTGGTATAGTTGAAGGCGAACGCGT
>QLNU02014802.1:91679023-91694395 GCA_006491805.2 Dysdera silvatica
AGACACGTCTGCGGTTGTCGTCAGGACACAGTTGGAAACGGGACTCGTCACTAAAGACTATACGTCCCCAGTCAGCGCAGTTCCAAGTTGATCGAGCCCGGCACCACTGTAATCGGACTTGACGGTGTAAAGGCGTGAGAGGTAAGCGGCGTAACGGTCGGCGCGAGCGTAAATTCCGCTCTCTCAGTCATCTGCAGAGGGTCATGTTGGACACATGTGTGCGGGCCACACGTTGGATAGTTGATAACGACGAATCCGGTGCTGTGACAGCTGCTCTGACAATCGCTCTGTCTTCCCGTTCTGTTGTGGCCCTAGGTCGACCGCTGCCATCCCTACGCTGACATCTGCCGTTGTTGACCCACTCTTGCCAGCACCGTCCAATCGCCGCATCGCTTCGACCCACATGTCCAGTGAATCTTAGATTCGTCCAACCAGCCTCTTTCAATCCGATAGCACGACCTCTTTCAAACTCTGACATATGCTCGTAATGAGCACGAATCTTTCGGCGAGGCATTGTTACAGTCGACGTAAGATATCCGCAGTCAAAATGCAACAGAAATTTTGACCACATATTGAGAATCGCTCCTTATATACACCTGCTGAATGCGCAGTTCCGATGCGCTGGAGTTCCCGCTATTCATTCATTGGACACCAAATTTTAATCATTTGCATGTTCGGTCAAAATGTCTTTGCATACGAAATTTCATTACAATCGGACAACTCCTTCTTGGTGAGTGGATTTTTTTGTTATAGAGTGTATTTGATTAATATTTCTCTTCGTTCAAGTAATGATTCTACCAATAAAATAAATAAATCCTTCTATTTAATTAATAATTACACCCAGTCCATCAATAAGCCCATCTATTCAGTCAATGTTTCCACAAATTTAATTAAAAATCTCATCCATTCAATCAAAAATTTGATCCATTCGTGTAATAAGTCCACCTATTCTATCAATAATTCTATCCATTCGAGTAATAAGCCCACCCATTCAGTCAGTAAGTCTAGCTATTTAGTTTATAATTCAATTCGTTTGATTAATAATTCTGTGTATTCGATTAATAATTCAAGTCATTCCAAAACCACCAGCCATACTACAAAATCTAGAACTGCCTTCCGTGAAAACATGAAGACTGCTACAGGTATTACATATACACATGTTTAAGATATTCCTGAAAAGTTTCTTGACTTTTTATCTATGGACTACTGTGCTTCTGGCCTGCAGAAAAGAGCGCTTTCGACGGGAAAACTCATCAATATTGATAGCATCTGGAAAGTAATGGAAAAGAAGTGGAAAGCAATACCTCTACAAATTTTACGAAAAGCACTTCTGTCATAGAATACACGATGCAGACGTATAGTCTGGAAACAGGGCTTTCAGGTCAAATATTTGAAAATTCAATATTCACATTTCGAACACTAATTAGGCGGCCCCAAAATTGTTTCAAAAGTGTGTAAACACCCTCTGTATAAATAATCAACCGACTATGTTGAATATCTTCACACTATTAACTAATATTTTATTATTATATTTTCCTTTCCATTCCTTGATCTTCATTTATTTTCTTATATAGCCGTGAATATAATTTTCATGCCACTACTTTTGTTAGGCAATTAAAGAGTGTAAAAATTTGTTTTAGCATTCTTCACAAATGCTGTCATTAAATGTAGTGCATCCACAAATATTACAAGTTATTTAGGTTCATTTAATGATGTAACAATGTCACTGAATTGTTGCATATTGGAATGCTAAATTATTTTACACCCTTCATTATTCTTCAAAACCCTATAACTGCATGCACATATTAACCCTCAATCTCTTTATTGAAAATGAACAATCAATAAGGAAAAACATGTTTAAAAAGTACGCTGAAAAAATCATTTGAATTTCCTAAGGAAAGTTTAAGAGAACTATAACAAAATTCATAGAGATATTCAGCTGCTCAGCTTTTTGTAGACTCATATCTCGAGAAAGTAAATGACCCAGAAAAAAGAGCAGAGACACAACAACACTTCAAGATGTTTCTCCGCCATTTCTTTCCGAAGGAAAAATCATAAACGTGCAACGAAGAGCTCTCTGCGTTTCTGTCTGCAAGCTACTGCCCGAAAAAATACAAAGCAAATGGCGCTTTTCTGAAGAAATCTTCGAGCTTTTCTACTACTAAAACGAACAACAAGGATTAACCTAACCATTCCTTCTAAGCGTGACTCTTTGAACCATGGTGGTGTATCCCGTTTCATGCTGCGCAAAGGTCTTAAAACTAAGCTGTTGGAGTTAACAGCATTCCAAAGCAAGGGAATACATATCTCTTAACAAAGAAAAAGAAAACTCAGCATCAACCAGTTTGCCAGAAACCAGGAATTTTGGCGGGAAATGATACTGAAAGAAATGGTACGTGGAAGTCATTACCCCTTGAGGTATTCCCTATGAAAGCCACTTCATTCGGTTCATTTATCTCATGAATTTCTTCAGCGGAGATTAGAGCACGGACATGATAGGAAGTATGTGGTTTTTTTTCTTCCTCCGCCTATTATTTTTTTTTTGTAACTATTCTGACCGGATCATTTAATCTTACAAACATTTACCGCCTCATTTGCTTTGCAAGCCGTCTAAAACAACGAGCCTCTTCATCAGTATATTCTCTCCAGAGAGAGATCGCTGCTCTTTCTCTATATTGGTTAATGAAACAGAACGTTTTCTGAAGTTTTTTTCCTTCTCTTGTACAGCAGAACCTTCATATAACACCGTCGGTGAATTCATAAATGATTTCGACATGTAGAAATGATATTTTTTATACATATGTATTATGTAGCACATGTGTTGTAGTGTTTCATCTAAAGCGAAATAGAAGGGCGCAACATCCTGCCGAATCTATTAGCGCCCTGCCCTTCAACTTGTCCGCCCTTGTGCCCATATGTCCCATCTAGCCCTCAGAAAATAACACATCATCCGTCCCCGATGATAATTCAAATTCCCACGTTAGAATCCAAAACGCGTGACGAAATTTGTTGATTTATAAAAATTTTGTACTTCATTATTTCATTTTCGTAATAACACTGATGGTTTTGGCAAAACGAGATTGCAGACGAATATTTGTAAACAAAGCACTGTTGCCAGGTTTGCAGACTTTCAACCACGGACTACTGCGATAAACGTTAGCGGTTCCACCTATTTTTGAGATCAAATTTTTGTTAAAATCAATTTGTTTGTCTTTAAGCTCTAAACTAAGCATGTTTTACATCCCTATTTTATGAAGCTTACTTGTCATATAGTATAGGACAGCGGTTGTTTAACTTTCCTGGATCACGGACCACACACACACACACCTTCAGAGATCACTCGCTCTCGCGGACCCTCAAGAATTAATTAAAATTTAAAGCCAAGAACTTGCACCATACATATTTATATCTAGTTTTCAATAATAATAATAATAATTTATTAAAACTCAGATGGATACAAACACTTATACTGAGAGTAAAATCGATTAATAAATCAAAATCACAAGATAGAACAAAAGTACATGAAGAATAGTACACAATAAAAATCCTACCTAAAAATCCTAAAAAGGAAAACAATGTAAAAATTGAGACAAGTCAGACATGTCCAGAGTAGATACAAATTGCACGGTAGCTAGCATAACATACAAGCTTAGCAGGCAATACATTCCAAACACGTCTGACTCTGTTTGTATAGAAATAAAAACGGGAATTTAACCTTACAGTTGGAATAACGACCCTTTAAGGATAGCCCCTTGAAACCCGAGGAGAGGCCATAGCTATCAGAGGTCGGTCGTGATCAGAATATATCATATCGCGGATCAATTTATAGAATAGCTTCAAATCAATTACAAGTCGACGCCATTCCCCATGAATGAACCCCCACATAGAGTCAAACGGGCGCTACAAGAAAGACTTCTCAATCCAGGTAAACGCTTAGTAAATCTTCTAAGAGGAAACTCCACGATTCTAATATCTCCAAGTTTATATGGATTGCACACTGGAGATGCAAATTTCAATGAGGGAAGAATATATGTATTAAAGGCCAAAACTAAAGTAGCAAGATTACACCTGGAAATACACGTAACAACATATAACATTTATTATTGGCCTTTGAAACGATTCTAGCAGAATGGTCAGAAAAATCATGGCGACCAGATATAGTAATACCTAAATCAATGTAATAACCAACACTGCCCAATAATGAACCACATACTATATAATCTAAGTCCATATTTAATTCACCAAGATGTAAGACAGATGATTTTTCAATTGAAATGGCCAACTTGTTTAACTCGCACCATTCCCCCAGTCTATCATAAGCTGATGCAAAGGATTGAACACTTCTATAGAACTTTAAATCATCGGTAAATAAGTAATTTCATCACTCATTTTCACCATTTAAGAAAGAAATCGTTCGCGTTCCCTCGTCATTTATTCTTATCAATAAAGAGTAAATGTTCTTGTCTTAGTATTTTTACGAACCTTCGTGGACCACAGGAAGGGTCTCGCGGACCTCCAGGGGTCCGCTGATCACAGTTGAAGAACTGCTAATATAGGATATTGTTTAACTAAATTATAGTTATATTAATTTAATTATTATTTTGTATGAAGTTGGGATTTTTTAATCTTGCCATCTGGCAACATTGCCGTTAGATTGCAATCACGCTCGCTTTTTGCATATACTCAACTCGGAGCTAAAAAAAATTGCCTTCAAATGAAAATTAAAAAATTTAAAGAAATCAATAATAGGAACTAAATAAATTAATACGTTATTTAAGAGAATTAATAGCAGTAAAGCTGACGTAACCGCGGATATTCATGTTGAATATATGTTTATTTACAGCGCCAAAGAAATGGCCTTTTGCCAGGCCATGTGCCCCGCCCTACTTTTTTTCTAGATGAAACACTATGTGTTGCATATACAGAGAGGTCTTTCATAAGCAATCCATTATTCTTCTTTACAAACAAGTGAATATGAATCACATTATATACAAGTTAGATTCACATAAATAATAAGAAACAAGAATTAAAGAGGAAAATTGAGGTGTGTATACATTGAAAATCATCTTTATGTTGTATTCATGTGCATTTAAATTTGCTTGATCAACTTTCTAATGTCTTGATGTGCGGCAAATTTCGATGACGATTCATTGTAAAAGTTTTCACACTTATTAAATCCGTGAACTGCATAGTGAAGAACATTTTTGGTGAAGTGAAAATCATGACGTTTTGGAACGTTCAAAAAACAGAAAATCGTGATTTTTTCTTAAAAAATTTGATATATAGAAAGAGTTATTTTGCATACTGATTACGAGATTTCATAAAAACTTCGATAAATAGAGATTTTAATATATGAAAGTTTTAATGTATGTGTGTGCATATATACAGGGTGGCCATAATTTAACATGAGGTGTTTGGAGCCCGAAAGAAAAAAAAAATCTATTGGACCAAACTGAACCAAATTTGGCGTACATACTCCTGGAACCATGATATTTGGATTTCTGAAGCAAATAACAATAAATAAAATAAAACTAGTTCAAAATTTTGCCACCACTAGAGAAATTGGCGCTAAAATCGCCGAACTGTCCATATTGTCATTTTAAAACAGCTCCACAGTCAGTTAGTAAATATATGAAATATTGAAAATTTGCTTCTCGTTTGTTTGATAAAATTAATGACCTATAATAGCTCAACATGGTTTTGCCTTGATGGTAAAATCCTATTATTGAAAGAATGGTAATACGAATTCCATACATTTCGAGAATATATGAAATTTTTCCTTAAATCAAAATCGCATGGTCCCCTACATAGTCATACGCAGGAAGTTCATAAGTGGGGGGCGAAGTTATAGGCTCAATGAGGGATTACAGAGCTAAAACTCTCATGTTTCTATGTTACATATAGAAAATTTCATTGCAATGGGGGTTAGAACCCCCTTCAATACCTCCTGAGTATACCAGTGGTCTCCAAGTGTTGGTATACCAAATTCGTTTTAATTTCGCCCAATAGATTTTTCACTATCAAGCTCCAAACACTTCACGATAAATTGTGGCCACCCTGAATATAAAGCAAATTCATTGGCGAAGGAAGGAAAACTATATATTTATTATATCATGGTTTCCGCCTAAATCGCAGCTAGAATTCTTAAATAAAAATATATAAATTTAAAAGTCACATACCGACGCGAGAGAAATACCAAGAGATGCCGAAGTAGAATCTCGGGACATTTCGGTTATATATAGTGGCCTCGTATTCTTTTCTTCCGTAAATGCAAGTGATTTTCAAGAAATAAATATAATTTATGAAGTAAAATAGTCAAAAACTATTTTCAGCTTATCATGACTTCAACAAAGATAAAAAATAAATGCTTATTAGTAATATTTGTGGTTAATTAATTTAATTATTTGATTTATTTTTATTTTTCAGTAAATTTAGAACAAGCGCCAATACCTACTTGCAATCGGACAATCACGCTAACTTCTGAACATAATCGTGACGTAATCGTCTCTCCTAACTTTCCTGACCATTACCCTAACAACGTTGTATGCCATTACAATATCAGTGGACCTGAAAGCAATCGAATAGTTCTAATATTCACGGATTTTCACCTTGAAGAGGGAGACAGGTAATAATTTATCATTTGCAGTTAATATTTTGTACATTAATAATTAATGTTACAGTTTTATTAATTCTCACAACACATTTTCTCAATCGTAATTTCAATAATAGAAGCTCATTTAAAAGACAAGTTTTGAAATGTTCCGTATTATGCCTAATTACCCAAGAAGGAAACATTTCACTTCAGATTCTAAACATGTTTTTCTAAAAATATCTGTTAACGATGGGTTATATTAATATAATAATATACGCCTAATTTCGAATGATATTAATATGGATTTGGCTTGAAGGTAGAATAGGAACAGAAATGATCCATTCGTACATATACATACGTTCTCAATCTGCATCGCCGACATATAATTTCTTACAAAAACGTTCTTGCGATACTTCTGTTAATTTCATAATACTATGCTTACACTGTAAAATAAACCTGTAAATTAACAGAAAAAGTCCTGTTCAGTTGAGATACCAGGAATTTTCTGTTTTTCTACAAATTTTCTGTTTAATAAAAGTTACGTAATATAACTGATTTTGATCCTTTTTTTTTTTTACAAATTTTCCGTTTAATAGTAGTATATGGGTTACTATAGCGCCAACCGAGAAACAGGGAGAATTCCTGACCTTTAACACTAAAAGAAAACAAAAACTACCGGGTTATTAAAACCCCCCTTAATTGTGTACGCCGCCTAGTGGTACAAATTGGTACTTACTTTATATGATAGACAAATTTTTAATTAGATACCCCACCTAGTGGTATGAGTTGGTACTTATTCCCATTATCATTATCGCCATTGTGTTTTCCTTGTTAATACAAAGGTTTTTTTGTTTTGTTTTGTTTTGTTTTGTTTCGCCATCTCGGGACAGAACCCACGATCTGTTGGTTCGTAAACGGATGCTCTAACCGTTCGACCGATGATTAGCTGATAAAATTCACCTAAAGTCCCTATTTAAATCGATATACAAAGCCCAGATGTTCCCCTCCTAGTACGCATGCGTCCAACGGAGTGTTGCCAAGAGAGCATTTGTAAAGCAGACTAAATGCATTTTCAATGAAAGACAGATTTCGTCCTTCGAGAAAAACCGAAAAAGAGTAAATTAACAGGCATTTTTTAGAGTGTAGTATAATAATATTTTGTTTAATGAAAATACAATTACAAGCACAATTATTATAATTATTTTAATTATACTTAATCTAGGAAATATATCTACTTTATTTGAAAGCAAGCACCCCTTGTAATTTTTTACCAAATGATGATATTAAAATTGAGTTTAATTTTTCTTTTCAATGAGTTATTCATTAAACAGGATAAAGAAAATGTATAATTTTTGATCATTCGTAAATGTGAATGATGATTACGGTAATTTTACCCAAATGAGCTTTTTTTTTAAACTGTAATCGCATAACTAAGGAAAATTATTGCTTAATAAAGCTCTTATTCTTCTGAAAATTAAATCGTATTTGTCTGAAAAGACCTATTACTCTAATAAAGCAGCCAATGCGTAGTTATTAATCATGGAATATATTAATTATGAATTATGATTACCTATCTCTAAAGCGCTTATAGGTATAGTTTGTAAATTCATATGAGTATAAATTTATGATGCTTGGTGTAATAATCATTACTAAATAAATCTGGATGGTGGAAATCGTTTCTTCTAATCGAAACGCACTTACCCTTATAATGTTTTAATATAAACCACAATCAAAGTCATCGCTATTAATATGACTATAATTATTCTACATTCTTTAATGTGTTCCCTCAAGTATTTTCTATGAACATTGTTAAGCTAAATTAACGTCCATTGAACATAGAGTAAAATTTAACGTCGTAATGAAGACGTTGAATTTACCTTCGGCTTATCCTAATGATAAGCTGGTCGTCGGTATGTCGGACAACGTGATGGAAAATAGCTAACAAGTTTATACTATATACAGATAATCATAACCGAACTTTCTCGCAGCCAAAATGTTCTTAATTTAATAACAGCTGCCTCAGGAGACATCTGCTACTTTTTTTTGCAGCAAAACTGTGTTCTAAAGATGATATATATAGCAGACGAAGCGACTGCTACTGAAACAGCTGTCAACATATTAAAAACCTACCCCTCCCTCTCTCTCTCTCTCTCTGTCGCTATATACATGTCGGTATGTGTGTGTGTATAATTTCTACGCCGTGTGCTGTTAAAAGGGGGTCCGATTCATTTCGCTGATAATCACTTCACCGACACCACTTCGCCGAAAGGTCATTACCCCGACAGGGTCGTTTCGCTGACAGATCATTTCACCGAGAGATTCCTTTCACTGACACGTCATTTCACCGACAAGGTCGTTTCACCAACATGTTATTTCACCGACACGTTATGTCGGCGAAATGACGTGTCGACGAAAGGATCCTGTCGGCGAAACGATCCTGTCAGTAAAAGGACGTGCCAGCGAAAGGACTCTGTCGGCGAAATAACGTACCAGCGAAACGACCCAGTCGGATTAATGACCTTTCGGCGAAGTGGTGTCGGTGAAAGGACGATATATATGTATATATATATATATATATATATATATATATATATATATATATATATATATATATATATATATATATATAATTAATAATATTATTTTCCTTCCATTTATATTACAATTACCACAATTATAAACTATCTAGTCTTGGACAGATAATTCCTTCAAGCATTGGATATTACAAAGTTTTAGTTCTATTTTGGCACAGACAACAACAAATGGAGCGTCATAATATACTGAAATACAAAACCTAAAACTAACAACTGCAAATCTCAAATGCTTTATGCATGCGCATCTAGGGAAATAACGTTTAATATAAAAAGATATTCTGGAAATTGATACTCGATAAGAGAAACTTGAAGGAAAATATATTTTATTTCGCATTCCTTTGGCAGTGAAATCTTCTCTAGTAACCTTGTTAAGAGAAAACCAACCTTTGTAACCTAAGTCCATACTTCCAACAAAAACAATCAAGTAGGAGCAAAGTGGATACGACTGTTCACTAAATGTGAAAAAAAAAAAGACGTTTCTTGGAAAAGATTTGTTGTTTTCTCACTCAACAACCAAATCCCTAATGACGTTACGCAACGTGGAAGTTTATCAGATCAGCATGTAAAAAAAACAAGTTTTAGTTTTCATTCTTGCTGCCAGATACTTTCATATCTAGCTTTTTTGAGCTGAACTTAGAAAAACCCGCAGAAAAATTACTGTGGAAAGACTACAAAATATTATGGACCTACCCCTTTTGTATTTTTAGAGTTTATTGCAGAGGTGTTCATTTAAACGACCGAGTAAAGTTTGGCCACACACGGTGCAGAAGGCTTTTAGCCATTGTCATAACCCTTGGTATATATTAGTATATTATCTGTAAAATTCTTTTTGTCCGAATTTAGTGTTATTATCAGCGATTATATACACAATTTTGTAAGTGGACGTTGAACATATAGAGAAACTGCTCAGTTTTTACAACTACCTTTTGGTTACATGGTGTCTAAGCCTTTCTCTGACAATGATACAATGTATATAGATAAAGAATAATCAGATAACCGTTCAATTATTAGCAATCCACCCTCTAACATTTTCACAGATAGCTGATTTTGAAAACGGGCAGTCTAATGCCTAAATTGTTATTTTGTAAGCATTGTCTTGGATATCCAAACCAGTTAGAAAGCTGACATAGGGAGCCTTATATATTTATCAATAGGGAAGGTTGTTTGTCAAAAGTGGGGAGGTCTACAGAAAACCATGTATTGAAAGATCTTTTACAATTTATGGACATAGATGAATAATCATCCGCTTTTTTTTATTTTTAGGACGCTACTTGTAAGAAATCATAGTATCGTATTTTAAAACACTGATGATTCGGTTCGTTGCAAATCGCGAACAATCCTGAGACATGGATAACTACCATTTATATAACCTTAGAATGTTTAAACATATATTAAATGAACTATTGAAATAAAAAATTGAAGATGATATAATTGTGAAATAACATAATGCTCTCAAGGAAGTAATGTCTATGCGGCTAGGCAGGAAAAATGGTTCTATTTGAGAACATTCTTGGAGATTCTACCGATGAATAGCTTTCTGCTAACGAATTATCGGGGTGACGTGGACATGTAAAATCGAGATGAATGCGAAATAACGTCTTTTAAAAAATGTTCATTGTTATATTGCAAAGTCTGCCTTTGAAGGAAAGGCTTGTTGTGGTGAAAACATTTTGAGAGACGCACATGGAATGCAATAATGCATAAATTGTGGGAATTTAGACGTTTATTCGTTTATCGAGGAGTAGGGGAACTTGTCACCGCTGCGAGAATGTGTAAGAAACCAAGGAAAAGGACATTTATACAGCAAAATGGATAATTTGTAAGTCTTATGATGTATAGAAACATTTACAACAGATCCGCTTATCTTGACACACTGTTTACTCTTATAATTATTGAATGAAATTCTAAGGAAATGGGAGAGGAGAACATGATATCTGGCATTGCAGCAAATTGGAAATTTTCTTACTTGATATTTTTTTTTAAATAACATATATGCGAATAATAATAATAAAATACATTGAATTACAAAAACAAAAAATTTTAAACACATGCTGAACACTCAAGAAGTTCCTAGACACAACATCCGAATAACTTACAGAAGAAAGTCTTGAATACTTGACACTGTCCGTTTCAAGTCTGTACCGCTAAAAACGAGAACACATGCTAAATATGTACGGTCTAATCTTGTCTGGCGCAAAATGACACTCGTTGTCCTTGCACCATAAAAAATACAATCAACCAACATACAAAATAATAATAGCATAATACTACAAATAAAACATGAAAACAGCGTGAGCGCATCGAGAATGTAAAATAAACTTATAAAAATCGTTAAATATGATTTACGATATAGAATTATCGTAAAAAAATAAAGAAAAGGATTGTGGACCGGAATACAACTGGCAGATGGAAATAGTTTTAATTATATGGAAGGGGTGATAATAAAATATGAGAAAAAAGAGGATACACGAATTTATAATAGATGCGAATTCATTAATTAGGGATAATTATAATATAAATCTTAGTGGGGGAAAAACGGATTGACCAACTATATTGCATGAGGAACTAAAATAAGACGTCGCGATTTTATATGGCAAAACCCCAATATGCGCTAATTAGTGATAATTACAATATACAATTTGAAGAAAAACTTCGATAGGTGTGAACTATACCCATAAAGGAAAATATTACAAGCAGGTATAAATAATAATAGAGTGATACTCTTATTAGAATGGAAAATACATTACGAATTAATTAAATTTAAAGGCCATCAATAATTAATTAAAGTTAAAGATATCACTAATTAATTCAAACATTAAAATATTCATACACTAGAGACGTATTCCGAAAATCACTCCCGGGTTTCGGAAGCGAGGGACAAATATACTTACTTATTGAAATAAAAATCGAACGTGATATAAAAATGTCTGACGCTTTATTTTTCCCTCATCTTTGCGAAAAAATAACGATCAAGTATCTAAAACAAACACCAGGTAGCATTGTAACATCGAAATGTGGTCGCTTATAGAGATGATCGGATTATACAGGTCCCGCCATAATAAATTATCCCGCGAAAATAATTATCTATCAGTCGCTGGAAGACGCAATAACTTTGTGAAGTGTCCGTGTTATAGAGATGTTTAAAATGACGTACTCGCTATTTTAAATATACAAAGAAATGGTAAGATACTTATTTTATTGCAATAAAAATCAAACGTTATATAAAAAAAAGACATCTGGTGCGATCCGACTTAAATAAATAAGATCTTCTGCTCTCACCCCGACGAACTGAGGTCGAGACCAAGTTTCCCCGACGTTTTCTTTTCTTTTCTTTTCTTCTGTGACATCGAGCACTGGTAAAAATAAGTTTTCAGAGGGTATGGAAAGAAATAATCATAAAGCCTAAAAAGGCCGTTAGATGGCAGTATAACACCAGGTTTATAAAAATGTCAAAAAACAAACACCAGGGGGCAGGGTATCCGTGGTCGGATTATAGAGACGGTCGGTTTATAAAGGTTCTCGGGATCGAGATCCTGCTAAGAGATAAGCCTTCCGAAACCCTCAGGGCAAAGATCCCCCTACCGAAAATGCGATAACAGACATGAGACCAGGACGGCGGCCATCTTTATTCGCTGGGCCCCAAGTCTTCCCAGTACTACTTGTATATTTTAAAACTGTCCTGCGACATAACAGTCGGCTGAACATAATGATTTGATTGCAAATGATTATGACCATGGGCGGATTTACCATTTTACAGCTCTTAGGTTATTTTTGCCACCGGTTGCCACCTGTCCGCCCCCTTCCCCATTCAGTAGTAGGAACGTAAAAATTTACGTAGTTGAAATTTACGTAGAAACGTAGGTGCATTTAAAAAACACCAAAAACTTTCGTATTTAAAAAAAAATATGTTGAAAAACAAACTCATAAATTGAAACATAAACATTAAATAATAATATTAACTTATATTGAAGTATTATCTCTTCTTGGTATATAATAAATCAAATTCAATTTTATTGAAATAAATTTTAATTTTAACAAAAAATAAAAGCCTATCGAACACTGGTATTTAAATGGAAAGCATGACGTCTAGCTTTCTTCTCGGCAAAACATCTGATTATATCATCGTCTGGTATTGATTTTGTTATATCAGACTTCATACACAAAATTTTGCCGCCCTAGTCTATAGCCTAGTATAACCTATTGGGAAATACGGCACTGATTATGACGTTTATGGTGATTATGGTGTACGAATCACCACATATTTACAGATATACACGATTACTGGGGGGGAAGGGGGTCGAAACCATATCCCAGTTGACCCGAAGGGAATAGTTACAACCACTGGCACGCAAACCTTCAAAATGAAGAATAGCTTTTCTTGGTTTGAAATACAGCACACTAGAAGATTAGCTTCGTTGGCAGTAGTATAAGAAGGCATTTGTATCAGATGATTAAATACTCATAAAGAAAATTAATAAATTAAATACTCATAAAGAAAATTAATAAATTAAATACTCATAAAGAAAATGCCAGTCGAACACACATCTTCTTGATTGCCGGTTACAGGCGTCGAGCGTTCTTTCCACTTAGGCCATTGGATACTAGACAATCAACTAGATAACAACTAGGTAATATATTTCCATTCCTAACAGGTAGGCCACATCATACTCTATTGAAAAGCACAATGTTCCAGGACAGGTCTTGTACAGTATTTGTGGGAGAGGGTAAGAAAAATTAACGTTAGCCCTATGGAAGCCATGTAAAGGGTCTCCCATAAGGCTACTGTTACATTTTTCTTTAATGATGGTTTGTGGGGAAGTTAACGCTTCATTAGAGAAACATGTCCATTTACAAAGCAGGGGGTTAACTTCTCATGGGAGAAATATGTCCATCCACAAAGGGGGACAGGAGAGATAGCAATTGACCTAAGAACATGTTTCAGGATATTTATGGGTAGGCCGATTTAAATACAAACAAGGAGAATAATTTTAATCTAATTATGCTTCTTTTCCACCAGACTTAAGGCTAAACCATCATGTATACAACAATAATTTTCTTACAAAAGCACATAAGAGTGAGGTTTATTGAAACAATATTGTTAAAAATTTTGAACACAAGTTACAAAAATTTCACCCAGTAATTTTTTGAAAGCACTGGTAATAATTTAATTTTTTAACTAGTTGTGAGAAAATGTTTATCATTAATTACACCAAGAGGAGAAAAAAGAGGGGAATATACATTGGTAAAAAAAGGCAATATTACTAGAATCTAACTAAACAAAATCTTGAATGGAAAAGTATTTTGCAACAATAATTTAATTAAAATAAAATGTAATTAAAAAAATAAATTGATACAAAATGGTGACAATTCTGCATATCAAACTATTTTTGAAATAAGTTCACAGGATTGGATTGCTGCTTGTAAGTTAGAAAATTTTAATAAAAAATCTTCTTAAATTTCTTAAAAATTTAATAACTTAGTGAAATTTATATTTTCCACATACAGTAGTGGACAAAATTGTGGAAACCCTTTGAAAAAAGATTATTTTAGAGGTTTGATGGCTAATAACACCACTTTTTTTTGTACCAATACTATAAAATTATATATCATTGGAAAGGTAATTTAATCAAGATTGTAATGCAATAACATTTATGAATCGTATTTTAATAGAACAGCATTCATAAAGAAGAAAGGTGATATACATAGAAAAAATGAGATATACAAAAATGTTCACCATACCAGTTAATACTTAGTTGGGTAACCTTTAGCCTTAATTACGGCCTTACAACGCTTTCCCATGGAGTGAACCAAGTTCTTTAGTTCTGCAGCTGTTATAATATGAAACCAAGATTGAATTATTGCTTCTGTTAATTGTGTTTTATTGCTGGGTTGCTTCCGACTAACAAGCTTCTTTAGCCGGCTCCATAGATTTTCGATGGGGTTAAGGTCTGGGCTATTTCCAGGCCATTCCAGCAGTTGAATATGATGATCTTGAAACCATTTTTTGCACACACGAGCAACATGACATGGAGCTGAATCCTGTTGAAATATAAATGCTTCATTATCTTGGAAAAGATCACATGCAGAAGGCTGCAGCTTGGGCTCAAGTATTTCATTTATGTATCTTTGGGCATTTATATTCCCATTGATCACGCAAATTCTGCCCACACCTCTTGATGTTATACA
>QLNU02014802.1:91700235-91716840 GCA_006491805.2 Dysdera silvatica
ATCCTGCAACTGGTATTTTGATTGTCCACCTTCATAAGTCTTCGCCTTTTCATGAGTTGTTTCGTCTTCTCAGATAATTTGCTATTCTGCTTTTTACATATTACACCACCAATTTCCCCAGCAGTTTCAATTATTGTCTTAACAATGTTTTCATTTGCTTCTGAGATGTCAACTTCTTCAATAAGTCCTTCCAGTGCAGAAAAGCGATTTTTTAATTCCAACTTGAATGCCTCGGTATTTTCTTTTAATTTCTTTAAATCCACCCTCTTACATACTTGTTTCCTAATGAGCTTCTGCCTTTCTAGTTTAGTATTTAAGTGCATTTTACATCTCACCATTCGATGATCACTTCCAGTATTAAATCTGTTCAGTATGCTGCAATCTTCAATAATTGATTTCTTGTTTGCCAGTATATAGTCAATTTCGCTGGTTCCTCCATTGGGGTGTTTCCATGTCCATTTTCTTTGTAGTTTCTTCTTAAAAAATGAATTCATGATGCTAAGATTTTCAGCTTCGGCAAATTCTATGAGTTGATCGCCACGTTCATTCCTTTCCCCGTATCCGTATTTACCAACCGATGTCTCTCCTTGTTCCTGTTGTCCAATTCTTGCATTAAAATCTCCCATGATGAGCTTGATGTGTTGTTTCCCCTTGGTATGTAGCTGTTTGATTTCTTCATAGAATTCCTCAACCTCCTCGTCGGTATGGCTTGATGTTGGTGCATATGCCTGTACTATCTGAAGTTGGTATCGCTGGGTTAGTTGAACAACGAGCCTCGCTGCTCGATCTGACGTGCTTTCGACTTCAAGAAGGTAGTCTTTAATTCTTTTGTTGATTAAGAAGCCAACACCACTTGTTCTTCCAGTTTCCGTTCCTCTATAATAAAACAAATGTCCACTTTTAAGTTCCACCAACTCTTCACCTTTTCTTCTAACTTCACTGAGTCCTACAATGTCCCATTTGATCTTGTCAAGTTCTTCTTCCAATTCTTGAAGTTTTGCTTCAGAAGCAAGGGATCGTCCATTATACGTTGCCAAGGTCAATAACAAACGGCAGCCTGGGCCATTCCAGTGATTCTTAGCACCCCCTGCTTTCATGCCACGCTGACCGCTGCCTTGATCAGGAGCACTCCAGCACCTGGAGACTAGGGGCCATGGTTTTTGGTGTATTAGCATATTGGAGGAATTAGCCATCATTTCACCACGCTGGCTAGACGGGTTGGTGAATTAGCCCTCCCCTTCCGCCTTTCTATCCGTGCAGCAAATATTAATTTGCCACATAAATAGAAAGCTCAGCCTGCACCACTTGAAGGCGGGGTAGGACACTAGGTTACTGGCCTGGCCGGTTCCACACATCGTCACATACGTTCAGCGTGTGGGTCTCCTTCCAGTTAGATACCAGCAACCCTTTTGCAGGCCATATATATATATATATAGAGAGAGAGAGAGAGAGAGAGAAGATAGGCGAAACAAGGAATTGAGAAGAGTAGCCTTCGCATTCCCAATGTCTATTATTAGGCGGATGAATTAGGAAGGGTGGCCGCCGAAGCCGACGCTGTAATCCTAGACCCCATTGTCAAAAGTCCGAGTTTCTATTGAATGGGCCAATGGAACCCCTTGTGGATTTTCGAGAAATTGATGACCTAAACCTGATATGTTTCTATTCTACTACCCACACGACACGTCCGGACTCTTATTACAAAAGGAATGTTTCTCAACTGCCTTCGAATGTGAAATTGACACTTCGGTCTTCACTTTGAGAAATAGAGATTTTGGAAGAAAATTATTCAAGATAGGAATGGAAATATACATTGAATTTAGGGTGAAAATGCATAAATTTAAAGGTTTAGAGATTTTTGAGGTAAACAGATTCTACTACATTTCTTGTATTTAAAGAATATATTCTTTATAAATTCCTATACTGTCATTTTACCATAAAATGTCAAGCAGATTGACACATCCTACACTATGCCAGGATAAGAGATTCGGTACCTTTAAAATCGATTATCGTGTGCTTTGTTTATATTCGTATTTTCTATTCAATAAGATTATCAACCATATTGCTTAGTTCTGTTTGCATTATTGTTAACCCCATTACCGTTATTGTTAGCTATATTGTTACCACATTATCTTTCGTTGAGATAGTACTTATTGCTGCAATGCTTACATGTGGTTTTCGATGTATCGTTAAATGTTCTTGTGTTTGCCAAAAATATATTTTGAAATATATTTTTGAATAATTATTACAAATATATTTGAAAATATGTTTCCATTTGTTCATAGATACTTCTTAACGATTATTTTTTAATTTTCGCAAGCAATTAGTTTTTGTGCACTTACGAATTGCGTTCGATTTTCGTTTTTACAGTGCCAGCACAACAAAAGATTTGCTGAGACCTACAGTTTTCCGAAAGATTCGAACCTCTACTACCAAGGGAATCATACTCCAGAGTATAGGGTTCGGGAGAACGGCAACCTTTCTACAATATCGTTGGGAATCAATCCCGTTAGTGGCACGGTAGCCAAAGGCGCGCCAACTGCGCCATACGAGATTTGTTTGTTTTTTGGTTTTACGGCTCAAAGACTACAGTGGTCATGCTGCGCCGGGACCTACAGTTTTCCGAGGAATCCGAACCTCTTAAGGCCTGGGGAACCAAACCCCGGACTACAGTGAGCAGTGCGATCTTTTATGAGATCTCTGAGTAAGCGTTCTTTTTGCACTGCTGGGAGTCGAACCCGGATTAGCCGCGCAATAGGAGAACGCGTTACCACACTGCGCCACCGCAGGGCGTGCCATACGAGAACGGTGGGCCTACATTTTTTCAACGAATGTGAACCTCTTAAGATTTAGGGCACTCAAAATGCAGAAAATATAGCAATGCTGAGAGTGACAGACGTAACATAAAATATATATTGTTATTTAGACGGTAAATTACCCTCAAAGACTACAATGCTGAGAACCTAACCCACAATCGCTTAATATCTAGCCAAATGGTCTTTACTCATTGAGCTAGAGGCGTCAATCCATATTCCCTCTGTGACCGAATATAAAGCTTCGCGATAGACAAGTTTAACTTCGATAACTTTACTAACTTTCTAACTTTTATTACTTCACTAACTTTGTAACTATAATAACTTAACTTTATAATTTTTGTGACTTAACTTTGTAACTTTTATAACTTTACTAACTTTGTAACTTTTATAAATTTAATAACTTTGTAACTTGTATAACTTTACTAAATTTGTAACTTTTCTAGCTTTACTAACTTCGTAACTTTTATAACTTTACTAATTTTGTAATTTTTATAACTTTACTAACTTTTATAACTTTACTCGTATTTTAGAATGACTAGCGATCAGAAGTATTTGGTGTGAAGCATTTCCATTGAATTGGTTGGTAGATACGCCTATATGCCCACTATGTAGACCTCATGTGTATACAGCGCTTCTCAAACTTTTCACCTATTTCTAGAAATCCTTTTCCCTGGAACCCTTATAATAGCATTCATGTTTGAAAGAAACTTTGAAAGAAAACTATGATATATCATCATTAACACCTTTCTTTTTTATTTATAAACTTAAAATTCATAAGGAAAACTATACACTCTTTATGATAGCTGGTTTAATGAAAAAATAACTTCATATTATTATATAACATAACAAGTCTATTAACAACCCAAAAAAATGGATTCAAGCTGCTTGCGTAATAGTTCTGGGAAAAAGATTTTCGCTCACACGAAAAGAGTAACAAAAGGTCTGCGAAAATTAAAGTGTAAAATATCGTGGGGGAAAAAGTACTCATGCAAAAGGGAGAATGTTATCTCTAAAGCAAATTTCAAATGTAAAACGTGTTCATAACTGGTGACCCCCACTACCATTCATTATTTTGTTTTTGCGGAACCCCTAACGAAATCCCACGAAACACGTAGAGATACGTCGTGGAACCCGGTCAAGGAACCCTGTTGGAAATTTTTTAATAAAACTGGAATATATCTCAATGTGCGCCCGGGACTTAAAGGTGTCAAAAACATTAACTTTGTAGAAAATTTCATCAGTTTCATTGCTGACTCTAAATTTATTGGGCTGCCATAAATAAACCAATGGTTGAAAAGAGTCAGTCCAGCGCTGGATAAAAAAAAAACAGTTTTAATATATCGCACCCTTGCAACGAAAGTGTTACAACTCAAAAAATCCCAATTTTCAGAAAATGCAAAAAACTGTTTCTGGTTGAATTGAGGGATGTTGTGTTCATCTAATGACATGTGCCAACTAGCAGAAACCCGAATAACTTATGACCTAACATTTTGCATGGCAAAATGCAGCACTGTTTTCTACATCTGATTGTAACATTAAGTCATTTTCACCGAATTTTGAGTTGTAACACTATCATCGCAATGGGGTGATATATATCGGTTCACAATTTCGGAAAAAAAATTATCAAAGTATTTTTCAATTATTTATGAATTATTTTTCAATTTATAAACATTAATCAATTAATTTATTATTTATCAATTTATAAAGATTTATCAAAGCCTTGGCTTTGATAAATGTTTTCAAGAAATCTATAACTAAAGCCTTGTATTCAATTTTAGCTGGCTGCTTCCAATTTTCCAATTCCCAGTTTATCTCATAGCTACAGAAAACGACGGCTTATTGTAAAATCAAAACACTTAAAACTTAATTACTAGCCTTCATATTTTCTATGTATGCTAAAAATAAAATTATGTGAATGTTTGTTTTGTTCTCACTAATTAGCAATTGCACTTATTTAGCTGCGAATACGATTTCTTGAAAATACAGACGACACCGAAAGGGGACGAAGAATGGCGTCGATGCGGCGATTGGGAGAGGAAGATAAAACTGCTTCGCTATATATCGGAGACAAGCAACCTCCATCTCACTTTTGTCTCAGATTTTTCCCATTCGTACAAAGGATTTAGAGTTGAAATTCGCCTTCTCTCAGGTAACGCCAAAATTTATAATAAATTGCCTTTTA
The DNA here is from genome assembly GCA_006491805.2 of Dysdera silvatica. NCBI lineage: Eukaryota > Metazoa > Arthropoda > Arachnida > Araneae > Dysderidae > Dysdera > Dysdera silvatica. Next base: position 91,705,231 of record QLNU02014802.1, read on the forward strand.
ACTCTCGCTATTTAAATATTGAAATGGCGGCAATTCCTGGCACTTCAACAAACGCTGCTCCTTCATCTCACTCGTCAGGACTTTTGGCACCATTTTCGAGCAGACTTTCCTCATTTGAAGATCCTCCGTTAAAATGCGATGAACGATTGTTTTGGGTATTCCACACTCCTCTGCAATCACCCGAACACTTAATCGTCGGTCATTGTCCAAAACTTGACGCACTTTTTGCACCGAGTCGTCCGTTTGTGATGTCGACGGGCGTCCAGAGCGGTCGTCGTCGTTGACGGACTCCCGACCTTCCCGGAACCGCTTGTGCCACATGAAAGTTTGGCTTTTTTTCATCGCCCCGTCACCGTAGGCTTTCCGAAGCATTTCGAGTGTCTCCGCCCCGTTTTTACCCAGTTTCACACAAAATTTGATTGCATAACGCTGCTCCAAAAACTGGTCCATTTTTTGATCGACGAGGGTGCAGTAGATACCTCTGCGCGGAGCGTGACCCTGCCTCAACAACTGCCCGCAGGCGACTGATACCGGTCTCGTTTCCAAGCTCAGATCCCCCACCAACTTCTCCTCCGCCCCGTCAGCCAGCGTTGCCAACTACAAAAAATCATTCCGGGAACTTCTGGGACAAACCCTGTATCCTATTCAGAGACCAAGCGCGTCTACTGATTGAATAATTTAAACCAGTAACCAGGCATCCGGTCTCTGAACGCTCGAAATAAACCTTGTTTGATGACAGACTTCCACTGAGCCTTATTACTCGTTTGTTTTGTCTGGGCGTCTGGGTTCCTCTCTTCCTTTGTCAGAGAATGCATAATTCATTGTGAAAATTAGGCTGGAACTTTCTACATTTATCCTTTTGTAATTATTTTAAAAATTATTATTTTAAAATTATTAAAAAAATTTACTATTTTAAAAACTTATTAAAACGTATAATTATTTTGTAATTATCTTAAAAACTTATTAAAACATATAATTATTTTGTAATTATTTTAAAAACTTATTAAAACGTATAATTATTTTAATTATTTCAAAAACTTATTAAAACATAATTATTTTGTAATTATTTAAAACTTATTAAAGCGTATAATTATTTTGTAATTATTTTAAAAACTTATTAAAACGTATAATTATTTTGTAATTATTTCAAAAACTTATTAAAACGTATAATTACTTTGTAATTAAAAACCTTAAAACAAGCTCGCGGACCACGAAAAGTTTGTTAGTGGGCTACGGGTTGAAGACCCCTACCTTAAGTCTTAAACCTCTTAAGGCAAATTTCTTAAGGAACAAACGCAAGGACTACGTTAAGAAATTAATTAGTAAGGTTTTTTTTTAAAGAAAAAGTTGGGAGTCAAACGCGGAGTTATTGACGAACACGTTACCATTCCATCATTGTATCACCGCATAGCTCCTCAAATAAATCGAAAATGAATTCATAATTAAGGAAACAGCATCTGAAAACGGTACATTTATAACGAACCTAACATGTATCTAATATAATACCTGTTTACCTGTGGTTAGAATAATTGAATATTGTATGTATGCATATAAGATTATATTACTTCCAAATAATTCCTCATTACAATTGAACATATATTTAAATGAGAATTCTTTTATCAATTATGATTACATATTCCGATTTTATACAGCTAAATGTTAAAGTTTGTGATACGAATGAATTCTGATAGTGATTGTGATACGGAAAATATTAATGATGATTGTGACACGAGTGGATTTTGAATATCATTGTGATACAGGGAGCTTTTGATAATGATTGTGATACGAGTGAATTTTACCGCTAATTGTGTAGTGTGTGAATTTTGACACTGATTTTGTAGCCAGTGAATTTTGACGCCGACTGTGTAACGAGTGAATTTTGATAATGACTTTAATACGAGCGAGTTTTGATACTGACTGTATAATGCGTGAATTTTATCAGTGATTGCAATACGAGAAAACTTTGACCATGAGTTTTATACGAGAGATTTTTCGTAATTACTTTTATACAATTATTTTCTAACACGCAACTATCACGTTCAAACCTTTGGCATTTCTGCTTTTGCTTTATATTAGTAAATGCACTTACAGGTTTCTTCCCGAAATGACACGCGCGTCGGGATTTATACACATCCCCAATACCCCTCCAGATTTTTTGATATACAACCTTAATGAAATCTAAATACACATACAATCTAATCCACACCCCCTAAACATTTTGTACACCCCCAGTTTATGAATCCTGGATAAACCCCTGCATGCCTAAAGAACAGTACTTTCCCTTGAATGCGAAGTATCAAGAAAACGTTGATTTTTGTAATTGTAAGTCGCTTACGAAATAACAAAACATTCATTGGTCTTAAAGATAATTGTATTTTTCTTGTAGTGAAGTATTTTCTGGCTTAATTTTACTGTATTCCAGATCGTCCGAGTAGCAGCGTATTGTGTGACAACGAAAGGTTTGAGTTGAGAGATGGCCAGTGTTACCTGATGGTAACCTATCCCGAAACAAGCTGGCAAACAGCAAAGCAGATATGTCTAGAAGCAAGAGCTCAACTTGCCACCGTAGACTCTCCAAAAGAACTCTCCATCCTCCATGACATGATTCGAGTCACCTATGGCTATATGTCCGGGATGCTCTTCTGGGTAGGCGCTACAACAAAGCCGGGTTCTTTCACTTGGAGATGGATCGATGGGGGAGTTCTAAATCCCAGAAGTAACTATCTTGCTTTTATTCGAAACTCCTATGTTTGCTGTTTCTTTTCAAAGATAAAAATATTCGAAATTTATTCATTGTTTCGTATATCCCGCGCTTTCAAAAGATATGCCCTGAGAAAAATTGAAATTGCAAACATAGAGAGATTATTTGATTTATCCAAAAATTTACATATAAGGACATCCCGGTTACAGATGCAAAAGGCCGATGTTTTCTGGCAATCCTTTAGACGTAGCTGGTATTATGCAAAATTTGGCGCGTTATGTTTTAGGCCTGACATGCAACTCTCTAGCGACCTTCTACCATGATAGAAAAAAAATACAAAAAAAATTATTCCTGAAGGATGATTATGTTATTCATAATTCACAGAAGCTGTGCATGCAAGAAATGTAATTAGCTACCTTACTTTGAACGCGGGTGAATAATTGGCTTCTACGGGGCTTAGTGATTCTAAGTGGCCAACTCGACGTATAGATAGACCATGTTCACTGGTATAAAACTACGCTCCAGCAATGAATCCAAAAGAGGTTGAGAGATGTCATCTACATCCATAATATCGAGTTTGGGTCTTGGAGGGTAAATAGTGTGATGATGGTCTCATTTCGTCTACGCATCTTTAAAAATGGCCTCTCCTTGGCCTAAGATATAGGTAGGCAATGGCATAGAAATGGCCTTTCTGTAAAGGGCATAAGACCCTGGAAAAGGAGGTTGAGTGAAGTTCACTAACAGGTCACCTAAAGTCGATGCATTTCTTAGAAAATCCAGATTCAGACAGGGGGGAAAACCCGAGTGCGGGATAGCTTTGGGGAAAACCAAAGTTGGGGTATAAATACCGAACACCTACACTTCCTTGACACTTTCGCTTGATGAAGGGAACAGTAGTTCTCGAAACGTTGCGAATATTTTTGCAGACGGTAAATATCTTTTACCTTCTTCATTTGTATTTCGTATATTCCGACCAGTGTCAAATTTTACTAGATATATTATTATTTTGTATGTGTTTAAGCTCTGAGAAGTATAGACTTGAAACGGGCATTTCAAGAAACGGGCTATTCAAGACTTCCTTCTGTAGGTTATTTTGTTGTTGTATCTACGAACTTGCTGAGATGTTATTATCATTACTGGTTCAGCAGGAGTAAAGGCCTAAACTAATTTCCTAATACTGCTGGTTATTTGGACATTGACATGCTTGCAATAAAATATGAAATGTAAGAACATATTTGTTATAAGCAAGGGCGGACAGAGGGGGGATGTTACAGGGGTCATGACCCCCAAAATATATTTTTTCACTGTAAAAAATTCCAACTTTCATGATAAATGAAGGGTGTTATTCCAAGACCATGGCAAATTCTGTCCTTGACCCCCCAAATGAAAGTCTGTGTCCGTCCCTTTTTGTAAGCGCATGTAATTTAACGTTAATCCAAATTTTGAAGAAAGTGCCTTATGGTTCTAACTATCTGTGGCAAATTTTTTTAATATCTACATCAGCAGTCAGTGAACACATTAACACAGAGCCAACTCCTGGTTATAGCAATCGAAGACATCTTGGCTAGAAAGCCGTAAGAAGGTTAATAAGCTGACGAGATATAATAACGAGATATAACAACGATATAATAACGAGATATAATAACGAGAGCACGTGCTACACCTTTTCTGAATGACTTAATATCTCGCACAGACTTTATTTATACATCCGCATACTTGGCAAATAGGAGGGCTACGTGTCTTCAGTTAACTTTTAGCTCATTTCCAACGGAAATGCTAAAGGCCAGAGATCCATGGATGTGAATAAACAGCAGTAATAAAATTAATGTTCCTTCGAGATAATGAAGCCTTTAGAATGCTGCATAATAAGTGAACCCGTTGACTGTGGATAATTATATTATTAAGTTTTTGTAAATCCTGCTAATTGGATTTCTCCTGCCATTGCTTATAACCTATTGCCAAGTTTACTTTACAGCTTCTCCAGGCAGAGTAATTCTATTAACATTGATGCTACTTTAAAATAACCTTAATGTAACGGGATGCTATTTCGAAGAACAGATTTGCTTGAAAAGTTTTATGATGAGTTTTCGTGTTACATAATATATTATTTCGTAAATTATATATTAGAAATGAGGAAGATTGACAGCTGCTCTTTACAATAGTTGTTTAAACACTGGCGTAAGGTGTAAAGCACGACGTTTCGAGAGCCAACTGCTCCCTTTGTCAAGTGAAGGCAGAATGAAGAGTTCGTGAAAGTCCTAAGCTTATATACCCGCATGTTGGGAATCCCCATCTGTTGACGGAAATTCCCAAGATGTTTCTTTTTATCAAAAGGTTCTATTTATGTTTCTGAGAAACAAATTTAAACGATTCTGGAAAAACAGAACTGTCTTTGGCGCTTCACCATTCCCTACCACAATCAAAATTACAAATAAAAAAATTTAATGATTTTTTAACATAAAATTGAACAGCTGAATTATGAAAAACTTACGTGACACAAAACTTACTTGGAAAAGTACAGAAGAATGAAATTTTACGTTTGCTTTTGCTTCAGTAATGCGAATTGTTCATTTATTTATTAGGTCTCGAGCGGGTTATGCATTGCGTTGCATTTATTCAGGACCCGCACACATACCTACATATATTTAATAATATGTTATTATATTGTGCATGCATTATTGTAAAAAAATTAAAATGTGTGCAAAGTGTCTTCAATTAAATAAATGAAATAAGCAACATCAAATAAAATAAATAAGTATTAGTGTGAAATAAAACGAGTCAAGAAGATATAACAGATAAAACAAAGGAGATTAAATAAAAGATATAATTGACACATAAATGATATATAATTCATTATAGAAAAGTTATATAAAATGAGAATAAATAAAAGATATAATTTATAAATAAATGATACAATTGACTCCCGATTTTAAGAACTTCAAAAAAAAAATCGTAAAACCTAAAGTGCATAAATGGAAATTAGCATTAGTTTTAAACGATATTTTTTGTGACCAACGTTATAGTTCGCAAAAACATGTTGTTCGTAAAAACACGAATTCACTGTACATAAAAAATAGAATAAACAAGAAATTAAATAGACGAGAGAATATATAGAGTTAAAATCCTGAAAAATGCCGTTCAGAATGAAAATTAGAAGCCCAAGAGTATTGTGATGAAGATCTATGTAGCTCTAAATAGGCTCATGTGCGCATAAACTATGAGTAACCTTAATCATCACATTAATGATTTATACATTTATGCCCATCAAGTTGTAACACCAAGAAGGATGAGAGGTATTAAAGTTATATTTATTGAATGAACAGCTATGAGTTAATGATGATAAGATTGATGACTGGAGAAAAGACTTGTAAATGACTAGTTTGTATTGCACACGTTCTCCCATACCTATCTCGAAATTTTTGGACCAATCAGATGCCTTCTTCCTGGCGATGAAATTTTTTCGCCAACGATGTATTCTTGGTGACTGATTACATCATATTCTGTCAGCTATTAATCGAATTTCATTGCATCCTCTCTCAGTTTGTCATAACAATATTTAATTAGAAATAAACCTAACCCTTCATAATGATGATTTAAATTTGAACCTATATTTTTGGTTCATGATAACCGGGAAGTAAAAAAAAGGAACAAGCTCTCGTACAAGACTCCAAGAAGGGATTCTTGGATCATCTTTTAAATAATAACACATGTTCTTCGTCATTTAGTCATAGTTCACCAGTCACAGATTTGAATTCAACCTGAGTTCGTGGTTGATTTATTTTCTCCTTTATTACGAGCCAAAAATATAGGTACTAATTTAAGCCCTTAGCATTTATTACCACACTTAATGATTAATTTCTCTACAAGTCTCCAGAATTTATTTAAAAAATCTCCCCGCTGTCTTTGGTAAACAAAGAAAAATAAACTTTTGTTTTAATCGCCATGAGATCATGAGTGTTTTTGTGAATTAGATATTTAAGTTTGGGGTTTATGTTAATATGGGATATAAAACCATCTATCATATATTTAAATACGGACGCTATGCATAGGTGTAGAATTATATGGACCCATGGCGCCCCGATCCCCCTAATAATTTGAAATAAATTGCAATTTTACATATACTGTAATGTAGAAATGTACGAAATATGTGTCTGGCCCCCTTCCCAATAATTTTGAAAACTCTACTCTGATCTAATGACGCTATGTCATCTTATGCGAAGTCTTGGTCGCCCTATGGCTGAAGGACTCGCTTCGAAACATAGGTACCTGCTCCCCTTTGTGGTAAAATAGTAACAGCAATCGATGGCGTTAAGGAAGAACAGTTCGAATATGAAAATAAGAAATTCAATTTACTGAACTCCACGTTAAATATTTAATTTACTTTTTGTTTTCTGCGCAAAATCGATGGAGGGGTACGTTATCATCTCCTCCCCGAGTCAACTTCTGACCTACAAGTCCAAGCCAGTCGCTTGTACTCCTCCCCGCAAGAGTCCAGTCCGAAGACCCAAAAGTCAAAAGTCCCCCACTGTCTCTAAAGGCCCAAGCCAGTCACTTGTCCTCCTCCCCGCAAGAGTCCAATCCGAAGTCCCAAAAGTCAAAAGTCCCCCACTGTCTCTAGAGGCCCAAGCCAGTCACTTGTCCTCCTCCCCACAAGAGTCCAGTCCGAAGTCCCAAAGGTCAAAAGTCCCCCACTGTCTCTAGAGGCCCAAGCCAGTCGCTTGTTTCCTCCCCACAAGAGTCCAGTCCGAAGTCCCAAGAGTCAAAAGTCCCCCACTGTCTCTAGAGCTCTTAGAATTATAGACCTACTCATCAGTCGTCATTTTGTTGTATTACATATAGTATTATTTACCTTGGCGATAAAGGTTTTACGCATTGGCGCAATGATCGCTATTTTGGCATAAAAATAATGAACAATCCGCGATTATCCGACGAACGTAAACATTGGCGCAACTTTTAAGATGTCGCCAATAAATGCAATTTGCAACCATGACTTAGGCATCAAAATGGAGAATGCGCGAGATTCCTGCTTTAGGAGCCTTAACTCTCTCTCTCGCATATATACGTAGAACCTCACTGCCGCCGGCTCTATAGACGCATATGTGTACCGCTTTTATTCCATTACATGTCAAAATAACCTATCCTTCACGATATTAACTACATCATAACAGGATTTAAGACTATTTCCAAGTGTGAGTTATTTATTAAGGGAAAAATGTGCAAGTAGCATATGTGTTTCATTTTTCTGTTCGCCGTCTATTTTCATCAGATGAAACATCGTTGGTGGTATTTGTCTTTGTCGAAGCGCTTTAATTTACACAGTAATGCATTTAATAAACATTCTAAAGCCTATACTTGTTTGGAATAAAAAAGTGCACATTTCGTAATGAATGGTACCTTGAAAGCAAAAATTGCAGTAAATTTAGGTTTAATTATAAAATCCTCAGTTAATGCACCTATAAAAATCAATATTTTTAATACGTTACAAGTTATCATCTCTAGCAAAATATTAAGATATACATTAATATTAATATTCAGGATGATACACACTAAATAGATGTTATAGCAATTATCGTTACATACAAATAGGTTAAACACTGGTAAAATAGAAAATTAAAAAGATCACCCAAGCTTTCGGACGCGTCAGCAGCAGTCCTTCATCAGGAGTAATGACGATGTTATGTTTCTGTCTCTTTATTCATATGCCCCTTATTTCTTTTTATTCCTATTAACATCGTCATTACTCCTAATGAAGGACTCCTGCTGACTCGTCCAAAAGCTTGGGTGATGTTTTTCATTTACTATTTTACCAGCGTTTAACATATTTATATGTAAATTTCTTCCCTGGTACCCTGTATTTCATTTCTATAGCAATTATCTTTTAGCGGTTAGCCATAAAATTTATTTTCGAAGGGAAAAAGAATGCAAATTATACAACGATGCTGAATTTATCATTAGTTTTATATAGAAGGGATTCTATGTATAAAAGTACGAAACTTAACTTTGTATGAAGGTCCTCTATCAACAAATTTCCAGTTAGGAAAATATGGCCCTATATAGTCGTCTATCCAATTAATCAGATATAGGAAATTTTATGTTTCTGACATAATTAGAATATTCACGGACATGGGCCCCCATATGAAGGCAGGGGGCTGCAACCCCTTACCGCTGTTTAAAAATTTGATTTGCCTGATTCTGTTATGTATTTACTTTCTGTTGTCTGGAGGTTTACAATCATATTTTTAAAAGGTACTTTTTAGCTCATTACTAATTGTCAAGCAGTATCAATTATTTTTGTAGCATTTTAGTATCTTGTACATTCATTAAAATGTTTGGTAGCCTTGAAGAATGTAAGCATTTTTCTCAGGCCCCCTAAATGCACTCATATGGGCGCCATTGTTCACGGATTTATTCAAATCTAAATTTCATCACTTATTCATTGCAATTTTATAGAGCCATTATTGAAAAAAAAAGGTGTTCAACGACCATTATAAAATAAAGTATATTTTGAAATACCTGTACATTAATTATTTAATCTGTTAATATGTTATTAATTAATAATATATCAATTATAACATAATATATTTTAAACTCTATTTAAGATTACAGTTATATCATTTACAATGGCAAAAATTTATCTTTGCCTAACGTTTGGGGAAACACAAACCTTTATTATTCTCACTTTCTTTTCCTAAATTAATATATTCCGAAAATTTTCCTATCAAGATAAAAAAAACGAAAAACTTTCCTTAATTCGAATTAGCGTCCGGGAAATTTATTCCAAGTTTTATTTTTGCTTTGAAATTCAATCAAGTTAATAAATTTCCGGTAATTTTTTCTTTTTTAGTGTTCTTTTAATTTTTTTTGCACTTCCGAAAAGTTTCTTTTTCTAATGTAATTATATCAGCAACTTCTTTATTTTAACATAAGTTCAGGAAAATAAGGAAATTATTAACGAATTTTTTCCAAAATTCAATACTTTATTTTTTTATATTAGAAGTAATTGAAACTTACTTTTAACACTTTTCAATTATTCAGGGATAAACCCGTGAGTTTAAAGCTATTTAAAATAATTAGTGGAGTTACTCTCCGGCAAAGGAATAAACTAGTTAGTTATTTTACATGATGTGAACTTTACTGTTGGATAATTTTTCTTTAGTTTTATTTTTTAGAACTTTCTCCAATTAGCACAATTAATGACTTTCACAGACGATAAAAATTGAATATAATAGGTTTCTTTTTTTTTATGAGCTGTTTTACTTTTCTATGGCGAACATTAACATTGGCTTCATTAAAGAAATGATACAAATATTCGTCAAGAGGGAGCTACTTATAAAATTATTAGTCGTCTATTTCAAAACTCCCGCTATGTAAACTTTTTCTAAATCTGTCTAAAATTTACACAAAAATGGAAAGGGGGGAATATATATACAAAATACTGGGAGCTGAAGTGTACTTAGAATAAAAATCGCATTCACAGCCAAAGAGAGAGAGAAAGAATGAGAGAAGCAGTTCCGACTTAAACAGGGGAGATTGAGGAAGTATTAATCCTAAGAAATCATTTTCTTAACACACACACACGCACACATACATAAATAACTCTGTCTTTTACTAAGTCGATTAAAAAAGTCAGGGAAAGAAAAATTTAGTGACCAAGCCAACTCAAACCAGTATCATTTGGGTTTCCATCCAAAAATCCTGGACACTGAACTATCATGGCCACACATGCAGATAAAGCCGGATTATCCACTGGGCACAAAGAACCAGGGCCCTGGGGTCCACCGAAAACAAGGGCCCCGCCAGGGCTTTTTACTAGGATGGTGTAGAACCGACTTCAAATCAAGAGTATTTAAAACTGAAAAACATCGAAAAGTTTTCCGAGAAGTCGCCAGTGTAAAGTGCTGAAGTGGTTAAAAGACACAAGATTGATTCAATTTTTCCGAACTTTACTATTGTTTTGCGCATTTACTTGACAATTCCAATCACAAATGCCAAAGCAGGAAGGGCTTTTTCAAGGTTAAAAAAGATTAAAAAAAAAGGATTACCATGCACAATGGCGTAACGTAGGCTAAACATAATTTCACTATTATCCATTGCATCGGATTTTACTGAAAAAACGACAGCTAATTCAGCAGACCTTATTAAAATATTTGCTGCAACCAAAGGGTGTAAAGTAAGAGTTTACGAGTAGACTGTTCATTTACTTACTGTACGAAATATACAATACAATGTTGATTCTGGTGGTGTGAACTTTGTCCATACAGTACGGGTAGAGGATTGGTTATGGACCCGTTTTCACGTATGCCACCGGGTCCACAATGTCCTTAATCCGTCCCTACATGTGCGGTCTTGTTTTCACGCAGTTACGCTTATCAGTATTATTTACGCCACTGCAAAGCTGTAGATCTTACTTTCTCGAAGAATCCGAACCGCCTAAGGCCTTGGAACCAATCTCTTAGCTACAGTAAAAGGTTGGTCGACATATTTTGTTGATGTCCCTGAATTAATCATATACCGAGTGAATGCGTTACCACTGCGTCGTCGTAGGGCTTATCAGCAATAGAACTAAAACTCAGAGGTCAAGAGTTCACATTCAGCATAAAGCTTCGTCGCTTGCTTATAGTGCTGGAAGAAGTTTTTTTTATGGGCTTTAAGTTAATAGTAGAGAACAGACCCATAAAGACAGAGATGCGTCCAACGATGGGAGTTCCAGAAAAATAAAAATGCATACAGAAAGATAGAATTTTGGCGTTTCTAGTAAAAACACAAGCTTTCGGTGGAGTCGTCTGATGTTGCAAATTTGCCGCAATTCAAAGGGAAAAGTCAAGTAAAGGTTAAATAAAAAAGTTCTTTAATTGTTATACCTGTTCATGCCCTTAGGTTTTTAAAGCTCGCGTTTGTGCGACTATTAT
>QLNU02014802.1:91737398-91749237 GCA_006491805.2 Dysdera silvatica
TAAGAAGCCAACACCACTTGTTCTTCCAGTTTCCGTTCCTCTATAATAAAACAAATGTCCACTTTTAAGTTCCACCAACTCTTCACCTTTTCTTCTAACTTCACTGAGTCCTACAATGTCCCATTTGATCTTGTCTAGTTCCTCTTCCAATTCCTGAAGTTTTGCTTCAGAAGCAAGGGATCGTCCATTAAACGTAGCCAAGGTCAATAACAAACGGCAGCCTGGGCCATTCCAGTGATTCTTAGCACCCCCTGCTTTCATGCCACACTGACCGCTGCCTTGATCAGGAGCACTCCAGCACCTGGAGACTAGGGGCCATGGTTTCTGGTGTGTCAACATAATGGAGGAATTAGCCATAATTTCACCACGCTGGCTAGACGGGTTGGTGAATTAGCCCTCCCCTTCCGCCTTTCTATCCGTGCAGCAAATATTAATTTGCCACATAAATAGAAAGCTCAGCCTGCACCACTTGAAGGCGGGGTAGGACACTAGGTTACTGGCCTGGCCGGTTCCACACATCGTCACATACGTTCAGCGTGTGGGTCTCCTTCCAGTTAGATACCAGCAACCCTTTTGCAGGCCATATATATATATATAGTCTCTTTCCCATTTCATTGTGTCATTTTCACTGGCTCAAATATCATTTTTCCAGGCCATCGTCTGCTCATCTTTTGGATTAGTTTAGCTCAACTTTATCCGCCATAATCCGTCTCTTTCTCCTTTTGCTTGGCCTTTTCAATCAAGGGGGAGTGTCACTTCTCTCGGCTCCCTTTCTAACCTCGAAATCTCATTGGTTTGATTTTATATAGAAAACAATAATTCTGGGCTGGTTCGAGTGACGTCATTTGAGAGACGTTTTGCTATTGGCTTGGGAGAAAGGTATTATTTTGAAACTTATTGCTTTTGCTCCCTGATAAAGTGTCATGTTGATCTGAAATTACGAGTTTGTTGTTGTTCAACTTGGTTCGCAACTTAGAATGGTAAAAAATTGAATCTTTAGAAATAACTTTTTACTTCACAGCTGCAAAAGTTCGTTCGTGATTTCCTTTATAACCTTCCTATTTTTAAAATCACGTTAACTTCTGCTTTTCTTTAGTCCTGAGTTTTTATGTTAAAGTTTTTGGTATTCTACTATGATTTTATGGATTTAAGTTGCCTTCTTCTTTGTAATGTCTCGCTCTTTTTTCACATAAGAATTTTAGATTCTGTTTACAGGGTCAAATCGCTCGTGGAAATGTGAAAAAAATCGCCTTTACCCTCCTTTGCAATTAGTAAACAAGAATAATGTCGTGTTGATTAGAAGTTGCCGTGACACTTCCATGATCCATGCATGTTTCAGAAAATGGATTTGTGGTATACACTAATAAACCTAGTTAGTTTCTATCAATTAATGTAAATTAACTCATTAGAATTTTAAATATCAGTAATTAATAAAGGTAACCAAAGGCTGACTTGCTGCCGTTACAAATATTAATGTTCAGAAAGTGTCATATTAATTAATATAAATCAACATGTCGCAAACATGCAAATTTTGAATAAATGCTATAAATGCTACCATCAGGTTTCTTATAATGTTATTTTAAATGTGGTGAAACTCCAGAATTATCCCGGTCAACAAGCTCCTTTCATTGCCAAAACTCATGCTATACTCTTAAAAGGAGTCCGAGAATTCTAACCACTTCGCCTTCGCATGAGTCGCAGTGTACACAAAGCCTGGCTTGTATCTTGGATCGGTGCCAGAATAGACACTGGACGTCGGCCATCGTTATTTCGTACGCAAGGGAATTTGTTGCGAATCAGTATTTTTCCTGAATCAGTGAAAGCCAAGTAGGTAAGTGGCCCTACCCACCTCGCCACCAAAAAAAAAAAACCATCAGTACAGCACGGAGACGCACTCTTCTGCAATTCGAAAGCTTGCAATAGTAAAGGAACACCTCGCCTCTGTACATGCAATGGCCATGACGTCGATTAAAGGAAAACAGGACATATTTACCCAACAGAACGAACCCACAATGGCCATATTCTGACTTTAGCAAACTTCATGCCACAACATCGGTGAGTTTTTTTTCAAAACATTTAGAAAAATTCATGACTCGCAAAACGTCAATCCATGTTGATGTCATCCGATAACGATTACTTGAGAAGGAAGTTAGCATGCCTTTGGCGACCGGGATAATTCTGGAGTTTGACCATAAATATTAATGCCCCTAAGACGGTAAGGTAATAAAAATAAGTAAACTATTACTATTATTAATACGGTTACAAATAGTAATGTTTAATAAATATATAACTTGTTGCAAAATGGTCTTCTGAGGTTTCAAATATCAATATTTAATAGCTTGGACTCACTGTAAAAGTTTATATTTCCAATATGGTGGTGCCGTAGTATGGAATTCGCCTAATGCGCCAGGATTTGACTCCCAAAGATACCAAAATGAAACGTTTGTCGGCAAACTATTTACCGTAGACCTAGGTTGGATCTCTAGGTTTTGAGAGGTTCGGATTCCTCGGAAAACTGTAGATTCCCCAATAACGTAACATTTGCTGTTCTTGCACTGCAAAACAAATAGACCATCTCAACCTATCTTCTAATTTCATTCACCTACCTTGTCTGTGGACGCTTCCTATGTTTTTTTTCTTTATGTAATCATAGGAGTCTAATTAAGAAATTCTCTTCAACCATCGTTGACCAGTTCCTTTTGCGATATGCTCAGCTCTGTGCTATTTCAGCCTTTTTCGCTTTACATAACAACAATAAAACGAACAAATATGTATATGTGTATATCTGAAATTATTCATGGTTTATTCACACAGTCCTTATTTTTACCTTTTATGATCCTATATTCTATGTAGAATTGCGGCAAACTACCATCATTTGACCAGGAATACAGATAGAGGACGTGAAGCGTAGACCAGATTCCATTTCCTTGTATTAAGTTATTCAAATTGAGACATGGAGTCCACAGAGTCCTATTGCCAACTCTCCCGTATGGATCCCATAGGACTAATCCACTTGCGCTGCAGCTCGTTGCGGGTCTACTTGGCCAATACGTAATGTTCGGTGTTCGAAGATTTATTTTATGTCCAAGTGGCACAACAAGCCGTTGTGTGTAATTTAGACGGTCAGGAGTGGGTTGGGGAAAATTCAGATTGGAAACAAACCCAAATTCTTTGAGGAATAGTGTAGTTTTTAATTCTGTATCTTCCGCTAATCGAAGTAAAAACAATATTAATAAATCGCTGATAAATGTAGGTTCTCAATAAGAAATACATATAATCGATACAAATTCAATATAAATATTGCATATATAAATTTCATGTAAATACTGCATATATATAAATTAAATGTAATTATTGCATATATAAATTCCATGTAAATATTGCATATATAAATTCTATGTAAATATTGCATATATAAATTCCATGTAAATATTGCATATATAAATTCCATGTAAATATTGCATATATAAATTCTATGTAAATATTGCATATATAAATTCCATGTAAATATTGCATATATAAATTCCATGTAAATATTGCATATATATAAATTCCATGTAAACATTGTATATATAAATTCCATGTAAATATTGCATATATAAATTCCTTGTAAATAATGCATATATAATCCATATAAATTACATGTGTTATACATGTAATCTATATGAATTCCATGTCATCTATGTAATCGGTATAAATTCGTTATAAATTCCATATATTCCATATAATCCATATAAGTTCATTAATCGACATAAATTTCACATATACAGGGGCGGATTGGGCCGTCGGCCCGCCGGTTCCAGATGCGCCCTCTTGGGCGATATGACTTGCAATCTCCGCAAATCCAAAGTATGCGCCCTTTGAGAAGACTCGATATAATACTTTTGTTGTCCTTGTATATGTATATTGTATACCTGCCATCAATGTAAAATATTTCTTGTTGAAATAAAGTAATTATGAAATTTTATGATCATGAAATATTCATAAATAATATAAAATAAATGTGAGCATTTACGCCACGCAAAAAAAAAAATCCCTTTTTTTTTTTGATTGTCCTACTGGCAAAGCGCTTGCGCGTGTAAGAGTGAGGCGGCAGAGGTTCTAGGTAAGAGGTCTTTGGATCTAGAGCATCCCGGGTTGAAGCCTTTCTATTCTTTTCGAATTCAAAATTTACGATAGGTCTAGGTCGATAAAGTCTAGGGCGAGTTACAGAACTTGGGTGTCAAAAATCTCATTTCACACAAAATGTTTCTGTTTTGCTTAAATGAACAGATAAGTAAGCTTTTGAGTGAGAACGGGTCATACTAAATAAACAGATTTAAGGTTCTCTTTAAATGTATTTACAGTGTCCAATAATTTTTGTAAATAAAGTAAATATATGCATAAATAAACTATTAAAGCGGAATTGTTTACAAATTTCATATTGTAATGCATGTATTTTGACTTTTTAATTCCCATTTCCATTCTACGTTAAGATCTCTGAAATATTCATACATCAAAAGTATATTCTGTCGTCGTCCTATTTTTTTCAGAAATCAATGTTAGGTGTTTCTGCTATTAATAATATTATGCAATGTCTTCTTAGAATAGAATAGATAGGGTCATTCCTGCAAGGAATGCAACACTGTGCTGTTTCACTTGGTTGACCAAATATCGTTTATTACACATAACATTGTCATTGATTTAAATATCAAAGATAATATCAAGAATCTTTGGGTTTCATTTCATAAAAATAAAAATTAAAAGGTATTTCACTTTTGTATGACAACTATTTACAACTATGTATATGTTACGGTGAAAGACCAAAATCTGGCGAATGTCGACAGTCTCCAGTGAATGTCAACAATCACATAGTCGCTTGGTGTATGTCCGAAATATTTGCTAAATATCATTATTTCTGACTTACACCGACAAATGTTGACATTCAGCATGCACTGATGGTGAATGTTGAATAAGGTTATTTTTTTTTTACTTTTTAAATCATACTGTATTATTAAAATATCATCATCATCATATTCAACCATTATCTATCCACTGCTGGATGAAGGTCTCTCCAAATGCTTTCCACACAAGTCTATCCTGAGCAATTCGCTTCCACGTCACCCCAACCTGTTTTCTTATTTCATCCACCCATCTAGTTTGAGGACGTTTTCTAGGTCTTCGGTGGTCTCTTGGAATCCAGTTCAGAATTTCTGTTGTCCATCGTTGATCAGTTCTTCTTGCAATATGCCCAGCCCATCGCCATTTCAGCCCTTTTACTTTAACAATGATGTCCTCTACTCTAGTTTGCTCTCTCACCCAAGTGTTTCTTTTTCGATCTCTCCTAGTTATTCCAAGCATGCACCTCTCCATGCTCCTTTGCGTTGTCTGTAACTTTCGTATTGCTCCAACTGTTAGACTCCATGTCTCTGATCCATAAGAGAGGACTGGCAATACACACTGGTTGAAGACCTTTCTTTTTAGACACAAAGGCAATTTCCCCTTCAGGATAAAACTGTTTCTTCCAAATGCACTCCAGCCAAGTTTAATACGTCTGTTGAGTTCTTTCATAATGTTGCCATCCATTGAAATCAGCTGGCCAAGGTAAATATATGAATCAGCAATTTCTAGCTCAATGTTGTCAACTTGTATTTTTGTTTCCTCTACAAAATTATTGAACATGATCTTAGTTTTTTGTAGGTTCATCTTGAGTCCAACTTCTTTACTTCTAGTTGAGAGCTCCTGTACCATGTCTTGGAGTTCTGATGGGTTCGTTGAAAAAATAACAATGTCATCAGCAAACCGCAAATGATTTAAATATTCACCATTTATTTTTATTCCCTTGTTATTCCAATTTATCAGCTGAAAAATCATCTGTAAAGCTGAAGTAAAAAGTTTTGGAGAAATGGTATCTCCCTGCCTCACCCCTTTGCCAAGTTTGATAGTTTTGGTATCTTTATGTAACCGAAATTTTGCACTTGCATTTTTATACACACGTTTCACCATGTCAATGTACACATCCTCAATGTCTGTTGATCTTAAAGAGTTGATGACTGCTGATGTTTTAATAGAGTCAAAGGCCTTCTCATAGTCAATAAATGCAACACACAATGGAAGTTCATATTCATGTGTTCTTTCAATTAATTCTCTTAATACTTGAATATGGTCCACTGTACTGAATCCACTTCGAAATCCAGCTTGTTCTCTTGGTTGAGCTGCATCTAATTTTTTCTGCAGGCGATGTGTTAGCACTTTTGTGAAGATTTTATAAATAGCAGGTAACAAGCTAATTGGTCGGTAATTTTTCAAATCCTCTTTATCACCTTTTTTATGCAAAAGAATTACTGTTGCAGAATCCCATTGGTTTGGTATGTTACCGCTGTTAAGACATTTGGTAAAGAATTTTGCAAGTATGTCTTCTACATATTCTCCAGCTTCTTTTAGGATATCTAATGTAATACCATCATCGCCAGGGGCTCTTCCTTTCTTCATACTTTTTATTGCAAATGAAACTTCTTCTTTTAAGATTTTAGGAGCTGTTCCTTCGACTATTTCAGTGTCTTCGTTTAATCCACTGTTACTTTCATATAGTTTTTTGTAGAATTCTTCAACTCTTCTAAGTATTTCTTCCCTATTTCTTGTTACGGTGCCATCCTCTCCTTTTAATGCAATGATGTGTTTCTTCCCAACAGATAAACTTCCTTTAACAACCCTAAGGCTCTTGTTATTTTCAATGGCCTTCCTTACTAACTCACAATTGAATTTTCTTATGTCTTCTTTCATGCTTTTGCGCAGAGTTTTACAAAGTTCTATGTACTCAATCCTGGAACTGGTATTTCGATTGTCCACCTTCATATCTCTTCGCCTTTTCATGAGCTGTTTCGTCTTCTCAGATAATTTGCTATTGTGCTTTTTACAGGTTACACCACCAATTTCCCCAGCAGTTTCAACTATTGTCTTAACAATGTTTTCATTTGCTTCTGAGATGTCAACTTCTTCAATAAGTCCTTCCAGTGCAGAAAAGCGATTTTTTAATTCCAACTTGAATGCCTCGGTATTTTCTTTTAATTTCTTTAAATCCACCCTCTTACTTACTTGTTTCCTAATGAGCTTCTGTCTTTCTAATTTAGTATTTAAGCACACTTATTAAAATATATTGTGATATATATGTCAAAATAGGAGAAAGCTGAAGTAACAGCACATATAAATAAACTGTTGAACCTTAAAACGAACAGTACATTCTAATTCTAAATGAGAAAAGAAAATAATACCAATAATAAACTTATTTAATTATATGATTAACGGTACTCAATCTTATTTATTGCAATGACTTAAACTGTTATGACACTTTAAATTGCACAAGAATCCCTTGCTTTTACAACTGCATTCAGTATTAAAACACTTCTTTTTGCAATTACAGCGTGTATAGCCTTGCCCTCCGCTTCTCGAACTAGTTGCAGCTGCTTCTCTTAGCGACATTTCTTGAGGAGAAACCTGATCTATGGAAAGTAACTTCTCTTTATAAATTACGAGCTGATTACGGGTATAAAGCTGCTTGAGGGTACCATTTCTGTTTGGTAATTTATAAAAGTCGGAGTCTTCTATTCCAACAACAACCGCCAACACGTTTCGGGCATCTGTACGACCACGGTTGACTTCAGGGACTTGTATTCGTACGGTATCATCAACTTGAGCAGGAGAAAATTTTCTTTTTGAGGTTCGTAACATTTTCGTTGCTTGCGGTAGAAGATTCTCTTTCGCGGCCGCTCTTTTCATAGAAATAAACTCGTGTTGTTCAGTCAGGGCTGGATATGAAGATGTGGTAGGTTGAAGCTCCTCTTCAATATTTTCCTTTGGAATATGGTTTTCGATATGGTCACTGCTCAAATTTTCTTCAAAAGTATTAACAATTTCTTCAAGCGGTTCTTCGGTTTCGATATTTGCGATTTACTCTCCAGGCAAAGATGACGATGCTATGCCTCTTTTTGGTTTGACGCCGAACAGGGCTTCATAAGGACTTTGGCGTATTCCTTCGTGGTATGCTGTGTTCTTGGCAAATTGAGCAAAGGACAAACCATCTGGCCATTTATTTGTATCGTTATCGTTCATCCATGAAATTAACATATTCTGTATATCCTGATTGGCCCACTCAACTGAGCCTCGTGTTTGACTATGGCGAGGCTTTCCGTGAACTATCCTAACATCTTTCCACATAGCGCATAGTTCGGATATGATTACTGAATTCCCTACCATTATCTGAATGCAATATAACTGGGGGTACCAAATCTAAAAAATATTTGAAGAAGGTGAGATGCTACTTCTTCAGCTGTCTTAGTTTTCAAAGATCGTAACTAGACAAATTTCGTTAAATGGTCTTGATACACCATTATGAACTTATATTCGTCATCCCTGTGCTGTGTGACTGGAGGTCTATCAGATCGACTTAGCATCTTGAGTTTAACTCCGAACTGACAATTGGTTTCACAACAAATCCTTTTTTAGATGCACTATTTCATTTGACATTGTTTAAATAAATTTAAATTCAACATCACAACTTCATATATAAGATTTTTGTACTTAACTTGCAATTCTTTAAGCATACGTACGTGTTCTTCCTCCATGGCCTATTCTGAAGTGAGTTTCGGAGAGTATACTGAACAATTCATCATTGGTAACATAATACTGTATATTCGTTTCTCCTGGTTTTAACGGCACAATTAATTTCTCTTCATCATTAATGTTTAAAACGTCAAAACGCTTTAACCGTCTGTACTCCAAAGGTGTACTGCAGCACTTAGTTTTAGCAGAAATCACTTCGGAAAGTATTTTAGAGCACTTTTCTTGAGAAAAATAAAAACAATTGTCTTCTCGTTTACTCGCAATTAACGCACGCAACGTTTAAAAAAAAAAGGATCACGGTTCACTGCAGTAGCCATTCAATATATAAATTAGGGTATCGGATAAAACAAAAATTAAGCAAACGTTGCACACACCAGCAAACCTTGCATCAGACTGACAAACAGCAGAGTGTTCGAGAGTCTAACAAATGAATGCCACCTGACCTCAATCGCGGCAGAACAAAAGATTTGGAGTTTTTGTCGCCTCTCTGTCTATCTTCTCATTTCGACATTCACCAGAGCTTATCTGTGTTTGTCGATAAACACCGGCGATAGTCCGAATATCTAAGAATGTAACCAAATATTCGGTCTTTCACCAATGAAATTGGAGAATGTCGACATTCTCCGATTTCTGTCTTTCATAGTAACATATATATAGGTGTAAAATCAAATATTGCACATATAAAGTTCTTATTTAAATTACATTAAATTAATAAAGACAGCGATATTGTTTTTACACCTGGGCGGCCAGGGCGGCCAACAAATCTGGAAATGACAATCAATTTGCAGATCTGAATGACAAAATGTTACAGATAATGCTAAAAATTTGAGAATAAGGTAGTTTTAAAATTATTTTTTGTAAGTTTCGCTTGTGATTTGAATATGTTTGACTTCCAAAACTAAGAATGATTTTAAATAGACTTACAAGATTCAACAGTGATGTTGAAGCCACGTCGTCTAATTTTTTCCCGAGTACGTTGCTTGGTATGGAAGGTTATTAAAGCTTCATTTCCGTACGTCATGTATTGAGTTTCCGCTGCTATCTTGTTATCGCAAAATTGGATGTTCTTGGATTCTGATCCGGCATCTAGTAAAATCTGGACGAACCAAGTTTTTAAATGAAATGTTTGAATATAAGTTCTTGCTAATTTAATATTTGTACACAGTAGTGTCATTAATGTCGGATTGAGATGCGGACTAAAAAAACAAAACAAAACAAAGGGAGCAATGTCTGTGGCATCAGTAAAGAAAGAGTAAAATTTTTTTTCCACAAATTTATCTTAGGTCTAAGATACTGAAATACTAGATATACTAGAATACTAGATTAAGTAAAAGATACTGAAATAGTCTTTGTGTCCCGACATCAGTGGCAATACCGTAGTCCAGTCATCATTATAACGAGAACAAGGCAGACAGAAAATTTTCAACCGAGTATCGTTTACCGTAGCCTTACCAGAAATAAACAGGATGCTTTTATTAAGATTGTTATCAAATAACTTTTGTTATAAATCCTTTCTTCCCAAAAAATGGAATAAAAGGCGCTAAAATAGCCATAAGAATAGCAAATTTAATCTTGGTGATGAAAAGGGGTTTAAAAGCAAAGTAATCGCAAGTTAATAGGTAGCGTGTTGCTGCATTTGGCCGCTTGTAGTTATTACTGTTACATGCAGCAACATGCTGTATCAATTTGCTGTAGTAAATGAAGAAAGTAAACTTCTTGTGCTTAAAACAGAGGAAGCTATATTTCGAATTTTAAAAGTAATTTGTAACGAACATTTTGAAATAATTTAATGATATACATTTCCAATTTTTTAATAAGTCTTTAAATTAAACTATAGGTTCAAAGGAGAAATCAATTCTCATTGTAATCCAATGAAGGATTCAGAACGAATGTGATTTGAAAAACTTATAGTTGTGCAGTGATAACGCGTTTACGTAGCGTGTCGTTAATCTGGTTTCGACTTGTTGCCAAAAAAGAGAAACAAAAGTTTAATGAATAACTGCTCCCTCTAGTGGGCAATTAAAAGGCTTTAAGGGGTTTGGACTTCTCGGAAAAATGCAAGTCCCTTACACTGCGGTGGCACAGGGTAAGGCATTCGCCCATCGTGCCTGTGGGTTCGACTCCCTATGAGAGAGAGAGAGAGAGATAGCATGATTTTAATGGGAAGGGTGGCAGCTGAAAGACAGCACTGTAATCCCTGGACTCCCGATGACATTGTGAAACGCATGCCGAGATTTTGCTCCGATTGTAGATGGTTCCCTTGGCAACGGATTCATTGAAAAATTGTAGGTCCCTGCCCCGTAGAAATGCAAACATCAGTACACCTATTCAAAAGAAGGATAATAAAGCAAACACATTCTAAAGTAAACGATGTTGCACAACTCTAGTTTAAATTCACACCTTGAGTCTTTAATTTTAATGGATTGGCCAATTTAAGAAAACCGAAACTACTTTAACGAGTTTATATTTTTAACATAAACTGGTTATAACAATTACCTCCACATAGTCATTACCGCACCTTCCATCCGAAAAAATATCGATATCATCAATTGTAAGCAGTAATCGATGATTAGGATCGGTGGATTCCAAAGTTATTTTGCAGTCCATGCCCGAAAGATAACCTTTAGGATATCTTGGACTAGTTACATGGACGACGTCTTGTATCACGATGTGATGGTTAGAGCAAGACGAGTATTCCACCATTTCATAAGAAGCAAAAAACCCCGAAGCAGTGATAGAATAATCCGAATGGAATGAAAAATACAGGACGTTGGTCGCTGATTCAAATTCAAACCTACAAGTACGGAAAATATGAATTAAAAACTTGACAGAAAGATCAGAATAGTGGCTACATCGGAATTTGAGAATACATTAGCTATTTGTAGGGCTTCTACTATCCGAAAGCGTTGGAGTATAGCAAGCATTGGCACTAGGGATTGGTAAAGTGTCCGCTAAATAAAAGAATAGATCCTCTATTCGTGAGCGTCCGTTAAGAAGGTTTTAATGTACAGGGTTCATAGGAAAGTCAGATTGCGGCCAATCAAAGTTTGCGACCAATAACTTTTGAACCAAGACAGATATTGCAAAGAAAGTTTGGTATTGGTATAGTAAATTTACTGTGCACTACTAGGTAAGAAGAACAGAAGCGCCTCTGGTGGCGAATTGAGGGAGTTGAGATTTTTATTTCGAAATATATTGAAGATACAAAAATATTTTCAATTAGGAAGTTGTAGAGCAACCT
>QLNU02014802.1:91749337-91766813 GCA_006491805.2 Dysdera silvatica
TGTCATCAGGACTTGGCCCCTTATTGATTTCTAAATTAGTGATCTTGTAAGTTTCAACATCCGTTATTTCATGAAAATGTAAGGAGTCTTTGATATTGTAATTATGACATTTAACATCTCGAATATGACCATTTACAGATTCCGAGAGTGAGTAAGGAAATCTAATAATACGATCATTGAAGATCTCACAAATATGTTTTACGTTTGTGATGGTTTGATTAGATGTTGTTAGTTTATTTATAACATTGATATGTGGTTTCTGTTTTCCCAATAGCTCATTTATTTTTGTCCATTTTCTACTAGTATCTGCCACAAAGATTATAAAAATAAACTTTTGTTTGGTCTTTGAATAGGGTTGTTCAGCATTTTTTATAAACGAATAAAATTTTTAGAAATTATTATTTAGAATTTTTTGTAATCAAATATCGCTGGTTACGAATATCGAAGTGAAATTAAAAAAAAATGAATAATTACATTTACATCAAGAATTGAAATGCATGAAAACAATCCAAAAAAATCACGTGACTGAAAATGCTTCGTCGTTGACAGTGTTGCTAGTGACGTCACTTCTGCCTTTCTCTTCTGCCTAACGAGCCACGTGCCTTTCGAGGGAAACGTAAAATGTTGAATTGACTTGCTCTTATTTTTTTGGCTTTTTACTTCAGACAATTGATTCAAATTAACAGTAAACAGTGTTTTTCAAGACTGATTCATTTATATTTCGAATTCAATGACCTTGATTGAGTGAATCTTCATTTTGTAATCGATAAGTCGTTTTGCAATCGAAATACAGTGAAAATCGTTTATAACGACGCCGAATATGACGACCAACCGCATATAACGATGGAATTTTTACAAGAAGTTTGGTTTGCTATTCTACTCCATACTAAATATATCGGTTATAACGACATCGTATATAACGACGAAACCTGCTATAACGACGGCGATTTTGTAGTCTACGTAGATTCTAAGTAGGGAAATTCGTATCGGATATAACGACGCGACTTGACAGTCATAAAGCAGAACCACGTGGGTTAGTTATTAAAATTTAAAGTTAGTTATCAAATTCATTGGCGTACGTAGAAAGTTCATAAGGAGGTGGTTCATAAGGAGGTGGATATACAAAAATTCATTGCAATGGGTGGTTACAACCCCATCAACACTCCCCTGCGTACGCTAGTGATAAAATTTTAAGCTTTTTTCTAATCTTGTTTATTTACAAATGTCCGAGAAAGTTTTATTACTGCTAAACCTGAATATTAAAGATAATAAACTTAAAAAAAGGTGATTTATTAATTGAATATCACGAGGGTCATATTCTTAAAGGGCCCATTCTATTTTTTCAGCGTAGAGCCCACAAAACTCTTAAACCGGCACTGTTCTGAAGTCATTAGTATAATATAATAAATACTATTTATTACATTTGTTTTCTACATTATATACTTTAGTAGTATTTTCTACAATTTTTTCAATTTAAAAAACTAAGAAAGTACTATGTACTTAGTTTGGCTATAACATAATATAAACTGAAATTAAATTCATTATAATTAAGTATATTTTTATTTAATTTTGAAACCAAAAAGTTTAATACTTTCTATTATCAAAATAATTTATAAAACTGGAGCGCATTTCTATGGGATACTATGGCTTTAAAAAGATATCGTTTATAACGACTATCGGTTATAACGACCGAATTTGCACGGTCCCTTGGAGGTCGTTATAACCGATTTTCACTCTACTCGTATTATATTCTGTATTTTACGATATAAAGCTCTCCGGTGAATCCACAAGATACAAGTATTCTATTGTGGCTATGTGAGAAAGCATCAATTTCAAAATTCCAGAATTTTTTTTAAATGTGCCAAATGATGCGGATGTTTGTTTGTTTTTTGGTTTTACGGCTCAAAGACTACAGTGGTCATGCTGCGCCGGTGATGCGGATGTCCGTAAGAAATTGTGTCATGCCCTTAAATGCGATGAGAAGAGAAATGCTGAGCTGACCTCTACCAGTGTTCGTCACGTATGCGAAGACCATTTTGATGCGAGTTATTCAAATCACTAGCGTACGCAGGGGGTGTTGATGGGGGTTGTAACCCCCCATTGCAATGAAATTTTGTATATTTAACATAGGAATATGTGAGTTGTAGCTCTGTAATCCTCCTATTGAGCATATAACCCCTTCCCTTACGAACTTTCTGCATACGCCTATGGGTTTAAATATGTGCTTCATACCTTGATGTTCCTATATCTTTTTAATGTTAAATTTATTTCGGGAAGGGGTCAGGATTGGATTTTGGGAAGAGGGGGGGTGTTGACTATGTGCTTAGCATTTTTATGAATCTTTTACCTTTTCAATCTTAAATTTTCATTTCAAGAGGGGGAGGTTTAAACCCCCACTCTTGTGTACAGCCTTGTGGAGTGTGTAGCTAATAGACTATACTCATAGACTATACTAATAAACTATATAAAAACTGTGAAAATCTTGGGTGAGGGAAGAATTATGAATCAGTGGTTATAGATATCTGGGCACTGGAAGAAATAATCTTTTAATTTATTGAAGTAAGGAGTTCCTCATGATAGAGTTCCTTTTAGCGCTAGGACATCAATGCGGCAAAATTTTTAGTAATCACTCAGAACGCCTAATCACTTCAGAAAGAAGCAATATTGGAAATTTTACCTTTCGGCCTTTATACCCCGAAATTCTACCATCGAGAAGTTCGTGTTGGCTTTGAAGAACATAGCCATTATCAAGAAATATATTTTTGGAAAATTATCCGTTTCTGCAGGAATATATTTAACGTTTATTGCTAGCACCTAGTAACTGTTTTGTTTGCTAGTTTTGCGTTGCAAATAAACGAAAAATCACTCCATCAATGGCGGTTTAATTTAAAAACGAAATATAGACGAATTAGTCTGAAAAGAACTTTTCGTATATGTTTGGATCAGTTATCTCAGATACAAGCCGAAGAAAACAAGTACACTATGAATCAATCACCAAACTCAACGTGCTCCGGCCGTTTCCAAATAAAGTGGAGGGCAGGAATGACGTCACAGCTGGCTTTGCTGGATTGAGATCGTTTTCGCGCCCATTTTTGGACGCCAAACTTTAAAATTTTTTTAAAAGTTAAATACTGCAATAAAATTAGAAATATTTTAAATTTATTCATTTTTCGACTTACTGAATCGAATAAAAAAATAAGATGAACAACCCCATTCTAATTACGATACCACAACTAGAATTTGTGGAACGCAATGCGCAGCGCAAATCGTGCGCACTAGGAAAATACCCCGATAAAGCCTTTCTTGAAATTTTACCCTTCAGTGATAATGTAATATTTACGAATCTTTAGTGGTCAAAAGTGGAGCGAAAGTCGGAAGTTGTCCCATAGGAATATATAGAACATATGGGTCGAGATTTTAATTTTTATGGCCATAATGCAGTATATAAAATTAAATTAATAATTTACTTATAATAAATGTTTTAATTCATTAATTCCGTGGCTAAATTAAGATGAATACACAACGTAAGAGCAATTCATGAAAAGCAAATAATTTTCATAAGAACAAAAGAAAATCTTCAAAAAGAATGGCCTTTCTGAATACACGGAATTTCCACATTGTTTGAGAAAAACGAATTTAATTATTTTTTTTATTAAGCATTGAAGTATAATTGGAATAAAATACCAAGTACTAAAGAAGATATTTACGTATAGAAGATTAAAATGTTAAGGTATTATTACCCTCCGCAGGGATAACACAATTGCCAAATATGGTCAACACAGAAAAGCCTCCGGGGCAAGATTTTTGTGAGTTTTCGTGGGGGAATTTATTATACAATAATTTCTGCCACCCATGTAATGATTATAGCTCAAACTAGAGCTTATTCGTTTTGGAGAAAAAGAGACGCTTTCCCCATCCTGGATTCGAACCAGGGTCCCTCCGTTTAGCCCGGAGTGTCTTGGACCGCTAGACGAATGAGGATAGGAAACAACGCTCTCTTTCTCCGTATGTAAAGATGTTAAGGTATTATTACCCTCCGCAGGATGGGGAAAGCGTCTCTTTTTCTCCAAAATTACACAAGCTCTAGTTTGAGCTGTAATTAATACGTGGGTGGCAAAAATTATAGTATAATAAATTTCCCCCACGAAAACTCACAAAATTCTCGCCCCGGAGGCTTTCTTGTGTTGACCATATTTGGCAATTGTGTTATCCCTGCGGAGGGTAATAATACCTTAACATCTTTACATACGGAGAAAGAGAGCGTTGTTTCCTGTCCTCATTCGTCTAGCGGTCCAAGACACTCCGGGCTAAACGGAGGGACCCTGGTTCGAATCCAGGATGGGGAAAGCGTCTCTTTTTCTCCAAAACGAATAAAGCTCTAGTTTGAGCTATAATCTATACGTGGGTGGCAGAAATTATTGTATAATAAAAGATTAAACAATGGCAATACTAGCAAATCATCCAAGCTTTCGAATTCAGCAGAAGCAGCCTTTTATTAGGAATTATGGCAGTAGAGATATACGGAAAATCATGTCGTTTCTTAATTAGAATGGTTCATATGAATGATAATTTATTCACTTAAATGAACGATCATTTCCCTTTCTATTTGGTGAGCGAGGGTATAGGAATGATAGTTCTTCTCGTTTCCACTCCGTGAACGAGTAGATGAATCAAAAGAGTGGGAGTGAGAGAGGAGAAAAGAGTAAAATGAGCTAAACGATGTTCGTGACTTTACGGCGCAAGGACAGCAAAGGCCATGCTTCGCTCAGATCTACAATTTTCCGAGGAATCCGAACCTCGAAAGACAAGAAGATCAAACTCAGTACTACGGTGGACCGAAAAACGAAACTTGTTCTACGATACAATCAGCAGTTGAATCCAGATTAATGGCACGGAAGATGAATGCGTTACAACTACGCCATCGTAAAGCAGTGAATCTAAATTTTTTCGACTAATCCAACCACTAAGGCCTAAGAAACCAGCTCTCAGACTACAGTAAATAATAAATCACCGCAGGATCGGCTCCATTGTTTGAATAATGTTAGATTTTACTATTGATAGTGCTTATAACATCAGCATTCTTTCTTGGTACATTTTAATGTATTTCTTTTATTTTAGGTAGCACCAAGGAAACTAGTTTTACCACAATCCTTTCCCCCAAAATAAGTCGCTATTCCACTCCTTCCTTCGCTGAAATCAAATCCATCAAAGAACAATCCATGGAGTACGTTTCCTCCTCCGATAGCCTTAACGGAGAACCAAACACTAGCGAAGTGCAGGCCGATGTGTTGCCCAATCCTACCTTTTTCGTCACCGAGTATGAGGACCAAGGAGAGGAAGAAGACTCACTCTCAGATCAAGAGCCTCAATCCGATACCGATCGCCCAAGTATATCTGCACCATCTAAAACCAAAACTTCTCCATCTTCCGAAATACCAATCCAACTGATGACGCCACCACCACTACCACCAAATATTAGGACAGACTCCGACACAATAGAAGATGACTCGGAGGAACATACTTGCGAAGACCCAACTCATGTAAATACCTGCAGTAAATGTCAGTCATCTAACTCAAATCCGCAATGCCAAAGTTCCTATCTAGAAGTGCCTCATCCGATACCGTCTATCCAAGTTTTTACAGTTGATCATGAATCCTCAGAGGTCGAAACCCCTTGCACAAAGACGCTTACATCACCGAAAGTCGACAGAAGCGCTCAATCGTCGCCTTCCAAAATGAATTTTGTACAGCCACGAAAGTATTCCGTTGATTTACCTATGCCAAAGATCTTAATAACGGCAAATGTTAACGCTTGTGATTCAGACGAAGCCAGTCCCCCTCGCACGCCGAATCCGGTGAAGTCCATGATGTATCTTAGTCCGCTAGCCGTGATATCGTCTTCAGCGGATCGAACTATATCGGAATCGAATTTGAGTACGTCTGGATATTCGTCAATATCTAGTCCTGGCTTATCGAGATGCAACTCTAGCAGTCCCATATCGGATGATGTAGAACAGCAAACGCAGCAACACCAAAACTGCATCAAAAAGGGAGATTGTCATTCACCTAAAAAGCCCGTTTCTCATAGTTTACAGATGGGCCAAATGACATATCTGACTGTCAGTGCTGGTGACAAAGCATTTTACTTTCCACCAACAATTGCTTGCCATTGTCAAGAAGTTATTACAAACCCACCACCTGTGATTTTAAATACCAAAAATGTTCTTCCACAGACTCTGTGGAAATGTCCAGCGCCACGACAAGTGCACGAAAAAAACAGGCCTCTCATCAAAAGGCACTCTTACCAGCCTACAAGCACCGACGACTCCATTGATGACGAAGGTATCGGCATGGACACCATAGACTTTAAAATCCGGAAAGGTGAGCTTAGAAGCGCTCGCGAATTAGAAATGTTCTTTGCGGCCAATAAACACGATAGAGAAGAACCCGAAACTGTATCGTCACCACCACCAATTCCGGACAAGCTACTGTCACCTCCAGATAATCTTTTAGAATCAAACAAACCCGATTTGCTAACGTGTTCTGTTAATAAATCCGGAACACCCAACCTCTTCAAAGGAAGTCCTCGATCTATAATACGTAAAAATGAAAAAGGGAAAAAGTACGTCGACAAGTACAGGAGAAGTCCAAATGTTTCCCCAGCAACCACTCCTATTAAAGATCTCCTTGAATACCCCGATGGAAGAATCCCCCGTAACACATCAAGGACAAGCATGAGCGGCTTTATGGTTTCTTCGTCTGAAAGTGATGATCCTGAAGGACTTGTTGGTCTTCGGCCGAAGAATCAAGCAAGAAGGCCCAAAAGACCCAACGACAATACCGGGTCCTCTATCAGCGGTAGCAAACAACATTCGTCCCCATCTTCACCATTACCTTCTGCATACCCCCAAGAACACACAAAAATTGTTGAAAAGATTTCAGACGCAACAAGTCGGTCTGAGAGCAATGGTGACTCTGCCCCGTTAGACTCCAGGTCTCCAGTTTCATCTTCGTCCGAATCGTTACCGTCCACCCTAGACTCAGCACTATCTAACACAGTTTCGAATGATATAGCACAGAATGTGCCACCACCAGTTCAGGTAAAGATTTTTAAAATTCAGGAAAAAGCCAGTTATTTTAAAATATTGCTTGGTTATGTGTGTTTTCATATGTCCATTCCATTACTTGAAAAGTGTTTCAACTGCATATTTTTTTAAAACTAAATAAAAGTCGTAAGGTGTATTTGAAAGTAGTTAAGAAGTTATTTTCATGCCAAGACATCTTTTGTTCACTGAATTTCTGTATAATATGTGGTAATGATTTTTCGCTGCGAAGATACATTTTTCAATGCATGATGACATAACATACATTTGAGACACATAAAAATGACTATGCTGGCCAATGGAACTATCGTTTTACAATGCTGGAAAATTTGATCTATCAAAATACAACTATTTGTTGTATTAAACTATGGTTTCTTTTGTTTTCTTCGGTTTTGTAATATGCGATACCGTATAGGATCGATTTCTATGTGTTTATGTATACTGGTATCCAAAATTGAAGTTAGACATTAACGTTAGACATTAACATTATTTGAATGGGAGACATATATTATGCTCTGTGATGTGTTTTATTTTTAAAAATCATTTTGCAGAAAATTAAAGAGCTATAAACACTCAACATAATAACCAAAAAGTCAAATTTTTAGATACCTATCAAGGGAAAATCTACGATCAAAAATGGTTTGAAAATTAAAGGTGGAAAACGAAAATTCGTAAAACCAGATTTAGGATAAAAAAAATTTACTTTCATGAGCATCAATAATCATTTTCAAATAATTTTGCATGTTTATGTGATAAAAATTTTCATTCTAAATTAGTTTTTCACGAATTTTCATTTTCGACTTTCAGTGTTTACATCAAATTCAATCGTGGATTCTCCTTCATAAGATGCCTAAAAACAGTTGATTTTTTATAATTATATTAAATGTTTATAGTTCTTTAATTTTATGTATTATCATTTTTTATTAATATAGCACAGCGAAAGTTACAGGACAAAATATATACTTCTCCCATTGAAATAACATTGGATGTAACTTTAAGTTTGGACACCAGTTTATTTCTTATTTGGCTCATATCGTAGATTTTGCATGTGTCTAATCTATTTTTCTTGATCTTATCTATTTATCTTTAAACACATGTTAAACACCACATTTTGTTTATAAATTGCATTATTTGCATCGTACTGCACATTTTAGATTTCCTAAAAACACCATAAACTTTAAAATCTCATAAAACTTGAATACAAGAATTTTAATATACGTGTGAAAGATTAAAAAAGAGATAAAGTTAATCGATGAATGTTTGTGTTCTTACGACGCAAGGCAGCAAAGGTTAAACTGCGCCAGAATCAGTGGCGGTTCCAGGCTAAGGCCGGGGGCCATGATGTCCCCCCCCCCCACAAATATAGCCGGATTTTATTATTCTTCCTAAGTGTCCGGGCGCCGCTCATGCATATAGGCAAGAATTGGTGCCCCCAAATTTTTTTTGTCTAGAATCGCCTCTGGCCGGAACCTATAGTCTTCTGAAGAATCCGAGCCTTTCTTGCAAAGTGGACAAAACCCCAGAATACGGTGGGTAGAAAAATAGTACGCATTTCACGACACTACTGAAAGTCGAACATGGATGAACATGTCTACCATGATAGAAGAATGAATTATCGCAACGCCACCGTAAACGAAATAGATCCACTGTTTTCCGAGGAATATGAACCGTTTAAAGCTTCGACAACAAACCCTCCGACTACAGTGGGCCATTAACCACTACTCGGGTTGTTTTGTTTTACTAATGGGAATTAAACGCTCAAAATTTATGCGCCGACGAACTTCGGTTTGTCACGCATTGGAGCTTTGGGTCCACGCTTTTGGAGTATTTTACCGTCTGAACTTAAATCCTGTAATTCTTTTATGCGTTTTTAAAAAAATTCTTCGCATTTTTTTTACAGATATATAATCATGCTTTGTTTGGTATACACTTTCAGCATGACAAAACATGAGCTTTGTAAGACTTTTTCGTCTTTTCTCAATGCTTCCCAGGCAAGACGCAAAACTCTTACTTGTCAAGATAATTGCTATTTATTCTTGCTTAATATTTATGCTATTTATTATTTATTATGCTATTTATTCTTGCTTAAATAAAATTATTAAAAAAAAACGGGATTAACTCCACGCGCTAGGTGAACGCGTTCATTGCTACAGTGCAGCAAACAGTGAATCAATTAAAAAAAAAAGATATATATATATTATTAAAAGTACTCAAAAATAGACAACTTATATGCTGAATGAATGGATGGATGGATGGATGGATGGATGGTTGGTTGAATTTCTATGAAACAAGGACAACAAGTGTCATTCTGAGCCAACAAAGTGAAGTATGAAAGATGAAAGCTATTTTCGTATCTAAGGGCCCGTGCCGTTTTAACGGGTATGCCAAAGGGGCCTAGCTTGTGCAAACCGAAATTCAAGAAAGGGTAAGTGAAAATAGGTGTATCTTTTTTTTTTTTCAGCATTTAAAATATGGTCCAATGCACAGGTACTTCCATATTTCAGGGAAAGGTCGAATCGCCCTTCTTATGTCAATAAAGTAATGATACTGTTACCAATTCAATTCACGTTTCCCCATTATAGCCTTATTGATAAGAAATACTTGTATATTTTCCCCCGTTAATGCCAAAACGGAAGTCCAATTCCTAAAAAGGAAGAAAAATGCTAAATGTTAATATTATTTTTATATACCGGAAGGGAAATAACCGGTGTTTCCTCCCTTTTCTTGGCTGTGGCATTTTTTGTGTCTGATCTTGTCCAACGTTGATGAAATCTAATTTGAAAGTCAAGTACCTAGCGCATAATATATTGGAAAGACGAAACATAAATTGTAAAAAAATCTAACATCAATTCTAACATCAAAACATATTCTGACGTTTTGGCAAATTTTCAGGAGATCCAAAACTTTACTCCGACCAAAATTGATGACGAGTTATACAAAACAACAACGTTATTTCTTTAGAAAAGAATATTTACCATGAAAAATCAAAACAATTGCCAATCACTGATTTTTTTAATGTAACTTAAAATAGATGCGAATGCATTTGAAATTACTATTTTCTGTTATTAATTTTATTTATTTCGATTTTTTTTATACCGAACATCTAAATAAGCCATCTCTGAAGGACGGTCACCTTTGCAGGGTCTCGCTGGTGATCGTTATTCGGGAATTTTACTGTATTTAAAATTTATACAGCATAGTCAATCTAATCCGAACTTGATGGAACCGGTCCCCGTCCGGATCATCAAAATCCCGGATTAAACGGAATAAGCTTTAAAATGTAATAGTAGATCGACTCACTGTGCTAAACACTCGATGGATAATATAATACACAATAGGCAGAGTTTTTGGACGAAAATTTATTCGGCTTTAAACGTTTTCCGAAAGCCTTGAGCTCTCATCGAAGATTTCTATTTTACAGACCATCTGCTTACCGTTCGTTCCCAATATCAGCACTAAAATTGCTACTATTCTTAACAACTTTAATTTTAAAGTCTCTTTCACGCCCATCAATAAGCTTTGTATTTCAAAACTAAAAGACTCGGTTTCGGATCACAACTCATGGGGGGTATTTATGAAATCCCATGCTCGTGCTCAAAATCGTGCATCGGCCAAACTCGTCGTGCACTCCGGTTCAGGATTAAAGAACGCCGGGCATACGTACAAAAATAAGAATTGACTAAATCATCCATAGCCGTTCATTGCTGGTCTTTGGACCACAAATTTAACTTCGATGAAGCGAAGTTAATCTACAAACTTCCGTCTCTCGCTGATCGTAATTTTTTTGGAACCTTTTCAATCCATCAAAACACCGAGCACCTGGTGAACGATTTATCTATTACGGCCAACATCCATCCAGCGTGGTCACGTTTTCTCCTCTTAAAATTTCACCAATAATTTTTTATCATATACATTACAATTTTTTATCATTTAACACAATCCTTCATGCAGCCAAATTTCCTCCTACAGTCCACATTCATCTGGCTCGACCGATAGAAGGCGCCAATCCACCAACAACCTTACCCTTTATACAATAAACAATCGTACACTCGCCCTTACGAGCGATGTACGCTTAGATTTTTTACTTCTTTGATGAAAGCTCAAGGCTTTCGAAAAACGTTTAAAGCCGAATAAATTTTCGTTCCAAAAACTGTGCCTATTGTGTAATATATTATTCATCGAGTCTTTAAAATGTCTTTAAAATGTCTATAAACAAGTTTTAGATGAGTAAAACTATTAAAATTGATGTTTTTATCATAAAAATGACTTTTTCAGCCTTAATACTACAACGTAGGCCTACTCTTTCAATGTATTGATTTAGGATAAAAAACAGGACAGCGTATTGATTGAAATTCAAAGTTTATTGATTGTACGGTACTAAAGGCAACATACAGTTGGTTTTAAAATTGATACACGTTTTTTGATGATTTTTTTTAGGTCCGTTCGGATTAGCGAGACTCTACTGTATCTAGCAGATTACTAAAAGGAAAGTGTTAAATAAATAGATTTAATGGTATATCCATTAAATTTTCAATCACATAAGTGAACTTAAAAGATGGGGTGTCATAACCGTATTTTGCTAATATCACCGTTGATTTATGAAAAACTCGATGTTAATTACTGTTATAATAATCTAGTTAGTTGTAAGCAATTGGTATGTAAAAGGCATTCGGCAATTAGAACTTCAGCATATCACTATAACTTGAGAAAGGTCGCTGGTATTTAAATTTACGCATTTATAGAGATCTCCGTCCAGCAGCAAAGAGATGCAGGGGCGAACTGGGTCGGTGCCTCCTCATGGGCGATAGGACTTGCGTCCTCATGGGCTATAGGACTCGCGCCCTCCGATAATCCAAGGTATGCACCCTTTGAGAGGACCAAGTCCGCCCCCGAACAGATGATAGAGCGAACATTATGACGATGCTACTGCAATATTATAAAGAAATATAATTAATTACGAATAATTAATAGTATGTTCTGTTGTCGTAATACCATAAACTCAATTTGTTCCCAACAGTGATTGGAAAATCATCCGTATAAACTAATGCGTACATTTCTTTCATTTGCAGATCACTATGCCTCCGCTCTGCAACAAACACAGATTAGCCTTGGAACATGCGAGTTCATTTCCCCTACCCAAGCAAATGGACCAGCCTCATTACCATTCTTCCACTAACATTAAGCAAGCGCTAAAAGATGATACTAAGCAATCAATGTTCAAATCCCAAGTTAGAGATTTCCCTCTGGAAGAAACCTTTACTCAACCGTTGCTTTTGAAGCAACATAGTGCAGAGAATGGTTGTGAAAGAAAAAACCTTCATCCACCTATCTCCAGGTATTTGACAAATATATGGAAACTGTATGGAGACAAGAATTTGAATATATCTACGGAGATGTAGAATTATAAAAGCTCGATACTGTCCAATATTAAACATAAAATCTGAGCTAAAGAAATTGCACAAATAATTATAATTTGAAAATTTAATTACACTTCCAATTGTTCCTTTATTATATTTTTGAATGTCTTTATATACATATGCGAAGAATGATTTTATATATTTTCTCTAAATAGGATTGGTTGTGGATCTGCATATATCAGGTCAAAACCACAATCCTTAAATTCATTGGAAAGTTCTGTACCGAGTGATTCAGAGGAAGAGGTCATCCACTTCAACAACAGAAGCAATGACCGCTTCTTTCGCCCTTTAATAAGACTACCTGAAGAAGCTCAGCATCCATCTTTAAAGCGTCAAGAAGCTATTACTGAAGATGATGTGAGGTAGGTATGTTTTGTTTCATAAGTTTGTGTTTGATTTCCAATAACGAGGAGATATAGACAGTTTCATCAGAAGATTCTACTGCAAGGTCTTTCGTATGAAACGCTTTGATTACAAAAATTGATAATTAATTTTATTTTCAGCTTACGAGCAAAACGAGTATAGTTTTTGAAAGAAAATTGTTCAAAAAAATTTGTATATTTTTTTTGTCTTATGTTTCGATGTGGCATCATTATGAAAATCGGCAATAATGGCGGATCGTAAGTTGTCTGTTGAACTAAAGAAGAACGTAGTCACATGATTTTTGGAGCCCAACTCGGTAGTTGCAGTGCAACCAAAGTTCCGGCACGAGTACCAGTGCTTATGGGCACCAAATCCAAAATCAATTAGGCGATATGTAAAGCAATTTAACGAGATTGGTAATATGCAGAGTGGCCCTAAACATTGGTTGCAACCAACAGCAAGAACACCAGTTCGTCTTGCAGAGGTGCAAAAAGCTGTTGCTATCAATTCGAAATAAATCTCTGTGGCGATTTTCAATTGAGATTAGCTCGTCGGTGACAACAATATGGAGTATTTTGCAAAAAGGTTTGCACATGTTCCCATATAAATCCCACTTACTTCAGGCATTGGCAAATGTTGCGAAAGGAAAGCGCTTGCTTTTCGCAACCGAATTTTTCAACTTGATCGAAGAGCAACCCGATGTCCTGAATAACTTTTGGTGCAGCGACGAAGCTTATTTGCACTTGACAAGAGAAGTTAACAAACAGAACCTTCATTATCGGGCTTTGGAAAACCCACATGAAATCATCGAGTCTTTTTTGCACCCGAAAAATTGTTGGTATGGTGTGCCGTATACAAGAGATGACTGAAAGGGCCATTATTCTTTGACGGTTATGTTAATTCAGAAAACAACCAGGAAATGTTGAGTAATTTTTTTCCCGCCAGCCTTACGACGGAAGTCTGTTCTGATGTTTATCCAGTTGTTTCAACAGGATGAGGCCAGGTTCCACACCACGGAAGAGGTTCTCACTTTTTTGCATCGTCATTTTAATTGTCGTGTCATCTCCAATCGCTATCCCGATTTCTTCAATAGTGGCTTACAGTAGCCGCCCATGAGTCTCGATATAAACCCTTACGGCTTCTTCCTACGAGATGTGATAAAGCAAGAAATCTTTAAACAAGCACCAAGAGCATTAAACGAACTGAAACTGAAGATTGCACAATGTGCTGCAACCGTCACCCGTGAAACTCTTAATCGAGTTTTTGACGAGCACAGGAAATATTGAATAGACATGGTGGACACATCGAAAATATTGTGTAAATTTTTGTTTTAACTATTTTATTTCGAAAATTGTACTTATCTCTTAGGCTGAAAATTAAATTATGAATTTTTCTTCATTAGGGCGTTTCATCTGCAGAACCCTGTATAACAATTATTAGTTTTGACAGCAACCCGTGCAACAGCCTATGGTTGTCATTAAAAGATTACCTTTTTTACATTTTCACATTTTCGTGATTTGTGAAAAAACCTGACGTGATACGAATTTTTCAAGATCATTTTCGTAATTTGAAGTGAAAATTCCCTTCGATACACATCTTTATTTCAAAACAGGAAAAAAGTGAAAAAATGCAGATTAGTGTTATCATTAATTTTTGACATTGCTGGAAGTTAGTAATGTCAATTAAGGATTGGACTACACTAATCGTATATATAAACACTTCTCACTGATCTCACGTACAACGCACATTAAGTGGATATCGTTATATAATAAAAAATGTGCAGTGACGTGGTACATTTGTACGGGTGACCAATTACCGCTTACGTTAGTCGGTGTGTGATAATGTTTGTCCGGCACATTTACCTCAGAATGTATTTTTTTATAGTTGGAAAACGCAGATGGAACAGAGATGAAGAGATGCACAGTAACACAAGATGTTTATTGAAGAGTCGAAAGTCGTAGCACTACAGTAAAGAGATAGAAAAACACAAACAGGTTACGCCACGGCTTGCACCCGTGCATAACGTTAGATTACATTGGTTACATTTTGAAGATCGTTAGCAGTATGAATCGTCTGAATGTTAAAAGCCAAGAGAGATTCGGCCCAACATTTAACTTTGAATGATTTTCATGGACTGTGATTGGATAATCGAATATTGGCGTAATAATTTAGTATTGGTTTGTTTGACCCCACAGAGGGGTGACACGTGTTGTGTGTTAAGTAAACATTGAGCTGTCTTTCTTGACAGTTTTTGCCCATTAAATCGAAATGTATGGGAGGGAGTTTGAAGTTAGATAATACCCTTCACGATGGTGTATCCGGTGTTTCTGGTAGCATCTCTTAGAAATAGTTTACACGTGTGTTTCCTTGCAAATGTCCGTATGAAAAGAATTTTGGCGCGAAGCTGAATTGCCATAGGCGGGAGAAGGAATTGCCCGAGATGTAACGATATCCACTTACTTATTGCATCTTTCCTCTTTAAATACTTGATTTTACTTATGAAGTTTCTATTTCCCATTAATTTGTTTCCTTTTCCGTCCTTTAATGATAGTCCTAGTAGCATTAGAACTGATTTCCCATGCCTTTCCTATTCTTTTCTTCCGCAGCGATGACTCAAGCAGCGAAACGACAGTTTTGTTGCAAAGACCTCCAACCGATGAAAACAGCAGCGAGAGGAGTTCACCCTACCAACCTCTGAAAGAAAATGATTCCTCACAGTCTGCAGATATCTCTGAATGGGAGACTGCTAGCCTTTTTCCAGCAGACTCGCCAAAGTCTCCGGAACCCCAAAAGGGAGACAAGAATATTGGTGAAAAGTGAACCCCGCGATGTTAATTTAGCTCTCTTATCCACATTTGGCATTACATGGACACTTAGTCTGACCACATCAACTTGTCGAGTGATTTCGTCAGTACGACCTTCTTACCAATTTTGGTACTATTTACTATTCATGACTGTCATTAGAGCTTCGAAGTGCCCAAGATGGAAAATGTAGCTTATATTTTAACCTATTTGACCACAGGATGACTTAGATTCACGAAAACTACCAGGATAGAAGACAATCTAGTTCGAATGTAAACTTTGTCGTACGATAGATACATTGTAAAACATATTGCACACCGTAGGTTTCGGTTCCCGTTTTTCCCACATTCTCCAAACTGGTGCTTTTTAATCATGTGAGTTTTTAACCAAAGATGATTATCAACATCTAACGACTAATGTTGTAACCATCTAACTGATTTTCAGCTGCATGTAACCAACTTATTATGGTTTTAAATGTGGTTCCAATTCACATCTCGAATACTTCTGCCAAAATATGTATCGATGTAAAATTTTACCTTTATCGTACCATAACACCTTATTACCTCAGCCTTACGTGTATTTAACACATCCGAACATATCATTACTATCATTGACAACATTTTATATATGTTGGACGTATTGCATTCAAACGTCAACGTGACTATAATTATTACATGATCTTTTGACAACAAGCACGCATTTGCCTATAGAGCACTTTACTCTCTATTTCACTTCGTGCTGCTTTTTGTAAATCATTTTATTATTTAATTGTCTGCATCTGTGATCCGAGAAAGATCATCTGACGACTAATTTTTGGCGCCGGTGGTCCAGAAAATATGGTACGATTTTTGTGGAAAGAAATGGCGTTATGCAAATTTATAGCCAAAGGAATACAATGAAAAGATTTGAACATACTGCGGAAGTAAGAGGTCGACTAGTTTGTCTTTCTATTTCCAAACAGAAAAGATGTACGCCATACATAAAAGCAATCATAATGAAAAGGACTACTGAGGTATTTTGTGTGTTAGAGAACCCATGTATTCAGAAAGTATTTTTTTACAGAACGACATTTTTTAAAGGTCGGAAGAGCAGGTATCAAACACGTGTGGTGCACGAATATGCTGTAAACACTTTTTGCCTAAG
Source organism: Dysdera silvatica (assembly GCA_006491805.2). Taxonomy (NCBI): domain Eukaryota; kingdom Metazoa; phylum Arthropoda; class Arachnida; order Araneae; family Dysderidae; genus Dysdera; species Dysdera silvatica. The sequence goes on from QLNU02014802.1 coordinate 91,766,166, forward strand.
ATGATACATTTTTTACACCATTGTACACTTTTTTTTAACAATGCATTTTTCCAAATATTTTTTGCAAGATTCAGTAGAAATGTATGCTACTCTTACAATAATACACCTTCCAGATAAAGCAATTCGCTATATGTATATAACGGCCGAGGTGGTGTAAACTTTAACAAACCTATACGCTAAGGCATATAAGCTATTTGAAACAAAACAGAAACATTATTTAAGTTCACAAATTAATGGAAATTGATTAAACTAAAATCGTATTTTTATGTTTATAAAATGGAAATTATTTTTGCACATTTCCGCGCGAATTGAATCACTCGATTGGTATCTATAAGTATATAAAGTTACGATTTGCATGTGATGCATTTATAACCTCCATTTCTATAACTTGTTTGGTAATTTATTTATAACGAATATGATATTTTTTACTTATAATCAAAAGCGGATTTACGATTTTGCCGCCTGTAGGCTGACATATTTTGCCGCTTAATCTTACCAAACGTAACTAGAGGCATATCAGAGATTTTGGCGCATTTGTCAAAATCTTAATTTGATGACCCCGGTGATTATTTAAAATTCCTCTTTTTCACAAGTATTCACGAATTTGGTGTCATTTTGAACCTTTCTCAAAGTGGTGCCCATGGCAGC
>QLNU02014802.1:91766913-91849520 GCA_006491805.2 Dysdera silvatica
CCGCACGTGTGTGCCCTTGACTTGAGGAAGAAAAGCAATTCGTAATGGCGATATTTGAAATGCTAAAAATTGATAGACGCGGCCGGACAGTGGTATTTTCATTAGAATGAAGTTATATCATCTTTACGTGTCTTTTCGATGTTCCTTTTTTGTCCTATACTAATACAAAAAATACTCCTTGCGACAGAATTTTCCTCCAATCGCCATAGCACATTGAGATAATGCAAATAAACAAAATATAATGAGAACTTTGCTATTGTCATATTTTGATTTATTTTAATATTTTTGTGGTCAGAAAATTTTGAAAAATATTTTTTTTTACTGCATATCAACATACATAATCTTTATGAAACCTGGTTACTGATGGTATTTGTTAATGCATAAGCTGCATTCTTTCTCCGCGTGGTGAGATTTCACGAAATGGAAATTCCATAACTAAAAAGACAACAATGAACTATTTAAAAAAAAACTACTAAAACTATCAAGTTTAAATGTGGTATGCTAATTTACGTTTAAAAGTACGTCTTACGTAAAAATTTCGAACTGATTGATAAAAAATTAACAAACTTGAAAATTTTACGTCCAGGTCCCCTTAATTTTATACCTACTTCTTTTAACCTTAATCAGCTCAACTTAACCATACTATATGATAGTGTTTTATACCATTTTTTATTCTGTTAATCAAGTTGAAGTTACTTCTCAGTTATACAAGAAACGTCTATTTTCCAAAGGGTATGTTTCTATGTATCCTTTTAACAACATCACGAAGTTCTGACCAATTTAGTTCCTTTCAATCCCAGAGACTATTAGTCCATTTTGTCTGTAGTTCCCGAATCTCTTCCATTATCTGTCTTTTCAAGGGAAATGGCTACTTCCATTAAAGTCTGCACGCACAATGCGAACCAAGAACGCATTATTTTCTGTTTCGGTAGCCGAACGTTTAAAGGGAATGTGAAATAGCCAACTTTAAAGAGAAGTACACACTGCTTCAGAAAAACATATGCTGTTTAATAGCGCAAGGTCAGCAAAGGTCATGCTGCTCCGAAATCCACAGTTTTCTTTGGAATTCGGACCTCTTAATGTCTAAGGAACTAATCCCTGGACTATAATGAGCAGTTAGTCGTTCGAGGCTCTTTTTTTTTTTTTTGAACCGTTGAGAGCCGAGCTCGTGTTTACGCATGATAATTAAACGCATTATCACTAAACTACCGCAAGGTCATAGAAAAACATTTATTTTCTTTACTACTTCTATCCGGCCAGTAGCCAAGCTGAGGCCAGAAGGGGCATGACCCCAGTTGCCCCATCGATCTGTTTATATATATATAGAGAGAGAGAACAATCCCAGGGTGCCCTGTGCCCAATATGCTCTTTGCCTTGCCCCAGTTTCCCCTTCATCCTGGCTACAGGCCTGATTTCTATAATCACCGCTAATGAATCATTCTTGAACACTTCAATTAATCCTAATAGTTTGTTTTTAATCCTATGTGTTCCAGGACTTTTTTTTTTCTAATATCTAGGACCGGCTTTGAATATTTGGAGGTCTTAAGACCAAGATTACGACTGTATTGTTGTGTGATGGTATAGGTGTAGGCATTGGCGTATGCAGGAGATATTGACGGTGGTTATAACCCTTTCATTGCGATGAAATTTTTTAACGAAACAATACAGAGTTTCACCAGGAGATTCCATAACAAACAGTTATTTCGACACTGGCGTAAGGTTTAAAAACACGACGTTTCGGGAGCCAACTGCTCCCTTTGTCAATTGAAGGCAGAATTCTGCCTTCACTTGACAAAGGGTTCATGCAATTGGCTCTCGAAACGCCATGTTTTTAAACCTTACGCCAGTGTCGAAATAACTGTTTGTTGTGAAATTTTGTGTATTTAAATAAGAATATATATAGAGTTTTAGCTCTGTAACCCCCCTCCCCCAAACTCATTAAGCCCATAACTACTAGCGTACGCAGGGAGTCTTAATGGGTGTTGTAACCCCCTTTATTGTGATGAAATTTTGTTTGTATAACACATGAAGTTGTAGCTCTCTAACCCCATTGGGCCTATAACCCCCCCCCCCATGAATTTTCTGCACACGTGGATGTGGGCAAGGAGAGGGTCATATTCCCCACGCCCATTAGCGGGAAATGACATTAGTTCTCTACAGCCTCCATATCAGAGAATGAAATTGGTCGCTATAAACATCCATTCAGTCATATCCTCCCTTTTTAGATGTCCAGATTCCGCCTCCCATCTGAAAATAGTGTTGTGCAGACTGTATACCTGTCTAGGATTACCGCGCCGGCTTAGGATGGCACCCTTCCAAACTCCCTGCCTACTCCGATTTGTAAAAGTAAGGTCAGAGAAAAGAGTTTACCATAAATTTAATTTAAAGGAAAGTGTACAAACGTGGGTCCTGAAATTTTATTTCATTGGGAAAAAATTTATTTTTATTGTTTAAGGATTTAGGTTTGCCGATACTCGGAACTCCAAAAGCTTCTTTTAGAGGTCCGAATATTGACGACCCTAACATTTATTCATTATCACATTTATGAAGGCAAGCACGACTTTGCAATTTATATAAATCTTAATTTTTAACTTTATTATTCAAATTCAGGAACCCATTGATGAAAGATGTGAAACAGAGCACCTGAAGCGTCTGATCCGCTGAAAAGCTGGATACTAAAACTGAATATAACTCTGATTCTGAATATAACTTCTGATTTTTCTATGAGATTCTGTTATGTGATTTTAACACTATAACAAATAAATCCGTCCTTGCTTGCTTTGCAGTATAGCGTAATGATATTGGATGAAGTTAATCGCGGCTTCCTAACTTGTTGACTAATTATTTGGAAATGCAATGCCGCTATCTTGGCCAACCTTTTCAACATTCACATATGCACATAAACACACACACACACATAAATTGTTAGTTTCATTTTATTACCAACTGTTTTAGAAATAACTTTCAATTCTCGAGCTGAAAGCCTGAAAAATATTGCAACCATAAATAATTAGTATCCGCAACGATCTTTTTCTTCAGCCTCTGCGTTGCAGGGCAAAATTTTTAACAGATGCTAATACTTTTCTGCCTAGGCTTGAAGTGTCGAGGAACTATGTTGAAGAAACGTTATAGATGGAATCACGCACAATGTCGAGGAAGAAACACAACAGGGAAGGATGAGTTATAACAATCTGAAATATGCTTCGACGACAAGGAAAGAATGATGTTGGCATGTTCAATCTCTGAAAGAATTTTATACGAATGGCTAAATTTCTTGAGCAATGAAATAGTCTACTAAAGTCATTTGTGTCTAATATAGAGCAAATTGCACATATAGGATTGTCACTGATTCTCTATCGATGTAATACTGAGTTAGTAGGAAGACTACTAGTTACGAATCGAATAAAAAGTGTACTTTGTCTCCTAGAAAAAGGAAGATCAAAAAGTGAAAAATTGAGAGGTATAAAGCAAAACTGAAAGTAATGATCACTATCCTTCTAACTATCAATAACAGAGTGATGGAAGGATTGTTTTAATAATCTTAATTCCTCATTAATTATAAACCATTTTAAATGTACTTTGGGATGCAGCAATCTTTAGTTTAGGGTAACTTTTTTCTAATAATATAGATATTTTTTTCCAGATATATTTTTCTTCAACCTGTTTCTTGTGGACCTAAAAAGAAAACCTGCACTTAGATAGAACCATCTAATAACCGCAAATGTTGATATACAGTGAACCAAAAAAAAAGTTGGACGACAACTGGAGTGGATTTCATTATTTCATATTTTTGTAACCTATTATACTTTCAAAATAAAACGAAATGCAAAAGAAAGAAAATTTCCGAAGTGATTGAAACAATTTTATTTGACTTTAATAAATGTCGCATTCAAACAAAAAATTAACAAAAACAAAAATGGTGTCCATCTTCGACACCAAAAAAAAACTTGGACACTCATACAAATTAAGAAAAAAGTGTTTTCAAAATTAAAATATATAAAACTCAATATTTCGTATGATGTCCTCTGGCTTCTATAACAGCTTGCAACCTCTTATTCATAGAAAGAACTAATTTTTCAGTAAAATCAGAAGGTACATTGTCCCATATGTACTGAAGAGCACTTTTTAGTTCCTTTTCATTCTTTATATGCCTCTGTCTCAATTTTTTATCCATATACGCCCACAGATGTTCCATCGGATTTAAATCCGGGCTTTGGGGAGGATAGGGAAGTACTTTTTGACTTTATAGACCAACCATGTCTTTACAATTAGAGAGGTGTGCTTAGGGTCGTTGTCCTGAACCAAACAATAACCTTCATTTAGTTTTAATTTAGCAGCTGTTTCTGGTAAATTTCGCTTTAGAATATTTAAATACATTGTTTTGTCCATCATACCTTCGATGAACACCAAATTCCCAACTCCAGTCGCACCCATTGCAGCCCATACCATTAGGCTACCCCCACCATGTTTTACAGTCACATTTATATTTGCTGAATTAAGCTCTGTTCCTTGCCTTCGCCATGCAAAACGACGACCATTAGATCCGAATAAATTAAATTTTGACTCGTCTGTGAAAATAACAGATTTCCAAAATTCTTGTAGACTCCTTATGTACTTTTTGGCGTATTCAATTCATTTCTTTATATTTCTAGCAGACAAGTACGGTTTTTTTCGGGGCGTATATGCTTTGTATTCTTCTGAATGTAGTAAATTTCTTATAGTCTGTGGGTGCACACTTACAATAGAATCTTCCTTTAACTCTTTAGCAATCTTTACTGCAGAAAGTTTAGGATCTTTTTTGACACAACGAATAATTCTTCTTTCTGTTTGAGATGAATAAATTTTTTGGGTCTACCACTTCCGCTAGGACTTTTCAAAAACCAGATTTTTTTTAATACATATTTATTATGTAATGCACTGTTGCACGTGTTTATTTGTTTTTTTAATATTTCTGCACTCTTTCTTATACTTTTCTCCTCTTTACATATTTTCAGAATTAATTCTTTCATATCTGTAGAAGTTTGCTTGTTCTTCATTTTTGCCGGCTTATCGTAATGCAAAAACTCGTCTAACAGCTTCAATGCTACAGTGTTGACTAGGACTATTGCCAACAGAGAAACAACAACTTTAAAATTTGCATAACGCGACTTAATAGTGTTGGTGAAATAAGTGTCCCAGTTTTTTTCTTGGTGTCGAAGATAGGCATCATTTTTGTTTTTGTTAATTTTTTGTTTGAATGCGACATTTTATTAAAGTCAAATAAAATTGTTTCAATCACTTTGGAAATTTTCTTTCTTTTGCATTTAGTTTCATTTTGAAAGCATAACAGGTTACAAAAATATGAAATAATGAAATACACTCCAGTTGCCGTCCAACTTTTTTTTTGGTTCACTGTAGGCCTATAATTATGTACGAGATAGATATATGCAAATGGTTAGTTTGATACGAGTACACCCTCACGAGGAAGCTGGAATTGTAATCACTATGACGTATAAATAAAGTTTCCCGGTAGTCGCTGCATGTCGCACACTTACCTCTTTAATGATGGCCTGAGAATATGCATACCCAGACAACGCATCATACATAGATAGGAACTGACGGAGTTTGAGTGAGATTGTATCATTAGAAGCGAAAAAAGGGCAGTTCACTCATCAGATTGCACGTCATCTGAGCCAATTTTACTTATTCATCTTTTACGGCGCAAGGACAGCAAAGAACATGCTATAACAAAACTTCGCTGCCTGAGGAATTCGAACTTCATAAGAACTAGAGAACCAATCCATCCTACTGAAGTCAGCATTTAATCGGTAAACGCTCTTTATTTGGCACCGTTGGCGGTCAAACCCATGTCAACGACACGCTAGGCGAACGCATTACCACTGCACCACTGCTGAGTCGCCAACAAGTGCAATCTTGGCGCACTACCACATCAAACCTGTTGGAGTTGAAGGAACGCTGCGAACCCAAAGCAACATAACTTTTTCATCAAAAATGAAAATTAAAGTCAGATAGTAATTCATCATTTTGAAAATGTAAAAAAGACATGCACATAATTGTCCCAGAATCTTAGAGCCACCAGCATCGATCAACACACGAGATTAGAAAACCCTGGATAGACCAATTAAATGCTATGAATATTTTTCAAATTAGACACATTTAAATCTCTAAATCTGAAGCTTGATTTATAGCAGAAAAACGTATTGCACAATACGATTTGAATATTACTTAACTGCATGGAGACTAATGTAAGAGTACTATAGATGGTAATTTCCGTTTGTTTTTTGGTTTTTTTTTACCCACAGTTTGCATATGTTAAGTCTCTCAATTAATAATATTTTATGTTAATTTCATGGGTCGTAGACTATTACAACGAAATCAGCAACACTTTCAGTTGCACAGCAATTGACTTTGTCTTTCATACATGAAACTTAATAATGACAGAGCCTCTAACTTCAGACGACATAAGGCCTAAACGGTTGCCTACCTGTCTAGTCTTCGTTTTGCGCCTCGAACTACAAACAATCCTTCAACTTTACCGTTTACATTGTCAGTTGATACGAAGCACGATATGAACAGAGGATTAAACTGAAGCAAAAAGTAATTGTCTGAAGGCCCTTTAGACAAACTAATCCCCTTTACTATACTTGAACCCGAAAAAGTTGTGTAATCATTCTGCCATAGAAATTTTTTAAGAATGAGAAGCTATATGCAAAACAAACTCTTAGCATAATAAGGATTATATTCACTGATGAATTACGCAAAAATTTCCAGTGTTTATTCACACTTTCACTCTTTATTAAAGGTGACAACTTCGAAACGCATTGCGAGGCTTTACAGTATGCGGGTAACAAATGCGCAGCCCATTATCACCTGTATTACACAATAGTTTAAGCACAGTTTAAATAGAGCAATTATGGCATATAAAACTGCTATAGAACACAACTGCCCATTAAGGCGAAGCGTAAAAACATTTTTTTTTTCGACATTCTTTTCGACGTAGCGCGGAAAAGTTGTGGAATGCTTTCAGAAACATACCTGAAAATTTTCAGATTAATCAATAAATATCTTCCGGTTCCACTTTGGGGTCTAAATATGTAAAAGTAGCCCAAAATGATGAAAATTTTCATATTTCAGAGATTTTTTTAATTTCCGATCTTCTATTTCCGCTAGCGTGCAAAAGTTGGAAGAATATATAAAAAATATACGTAAATAATTTCAGATTAATCAACAAATATCTCCTGGTTTCACTTTGGGATCTAAATATGTCAAAATATCTGAAAATGATGTAAATTTTCACATTTCAGTGATTTTTTTATTTTCTGATTTTCTCTTCCCGCTAGCACGAAAAAGTAGAAAGAACGTATAAGAAACAGAAGTGAAAATGTGTATAGTAATAAAATAAATACCTTCCGATTCCATTTTAGGATCTAAATATGCGAAATTAGGTGAAAATTGTGTAAATTTCAATGATTTCTTAATTTTCCAATTTTCTCTTCCCGCTAGTACAAAAAGGTTGGAGAACTTATAAAAACGTAAGTGCAAATATGTATAGTAATAAAATAAATATTTTCTGATTCCACTTTTGGGTCTAAATATGCGAAATTAGGTGAAAATATTGTGAATTTTCACATTTCAGTGATTTTTTTTTATTTTCCGATTTTCTCTTCCCGCTAGCGCGAAAAAATTGGAAGAACGTATAAGAAACATAAGTGAAAATATGTATAGTAATAAAATAAATAACTTGCGATTCCACTTCAGGGTCTAAATAAGCGAAATTAGGCAAAAGTGTAGGACAACATGTCCGGTGTTATAGACGGGCATAAGGTAAGAAGGGAAAGTAAGAAATAACGCATGGAACGGCAAGTCTAAGGTTTCAATTTCATTGCTACCAATAACTTAAAAGACTATATTTTGACAGTCGAAAAGATCAAACTTAAACCCAAAAGAACATTGAGGGAACGCTGCATCAGCAAAGAGTACTTGAAGAACACGTCACACTAATAGAAGGACCTGGCTGCAATTACGTAGGGCATGTGTCACCAATAACTTCTTCTTCTAAAGACATTACTGAAAGTATTACGAAATTTAGCAAAGAACGTCATATTGATTTCACTACACTGTTAGCATTAGGAGGCGATGGGACCGCGGTAAACAAGGTAAATAAGGGTTATGTTTTCCGCCGTATAGAACTATTTTGTAAAAAATCCTTATATTAGTTCATGTGCCAGCTTTATGGTAATGTGCTACTGCTCAGGCATCAAATGCAGCAACTTGGATGGCGATACAACTGGCCCTAAAACGTATTGTGGCCCAATTGGAAAACAACTTCAGAATTGTGAACTTTTACTTGTTGTGGACTTCAAAAAAATTGACACCGCAGTTCCTTCTGCAGACAAAACTGATCTGAGCACAGACGACTAGAGATACCTGCTAGATATCTGCACTGCAGTGATAAATGGTATTAATTGTCCTGAAAATTTGTCCCATAAAAATCCTGGAAATCTTTCCCATGACCGCTGGTTGACAACTGCTAACCTGCTTGATCTATTCTTGCGTGCTTATATTGGTACACAGGATCCCTCAAATGAACTACAAGCTTTAGCAGAGTTTCTCATGAATGCATCACCACAGAGTTTTCAAAATTATTGGGGGGAGGGCATATAATTCTATGCCTATGCATGAAGGTTTACGCACCTGCGTTGTTCAGAATCAAATCCCATCCCAATTGTATAGCCTTTCCATGCGTTCAATCGTACTTGCCGTTCCGTGCGATATTTCTTTCTTTCCTTTCTTATATTATGTCTGTCTATAACAGTGGACATGTCATCCTACACTTTTGTCTAATTTCACATATTTAGACCCCAAAGTAGAACCGCAAATTATTTATTTTATTACTATACATATTTGCACTTAAATTTCTTACAGGTTCTTCCAACTGTTTCGCGCTAGCCGAAAAATAAAATCCAAAAATAAAAAATCACTGAAATGTGAAAATTTACACCATTTTCGACTACATTTGCATATTTAGACCCCAAAGTGGAACCGAAAGGTACTTACTGATTAATCTGAAATTTTTTACATATGTTTCTGAAATCACTCCACAACTTTTCCGCGCTAGGCCGAAAAAATTTCGAAAAATAAAGTTTTTACGTTCCGCCCTACTCTTCAGGTCATCCGTCTGCCACTGTCAAAATACATTATACACATTTAAAGTTTTAAAAAAGCATCATATGAAATTTGGGATGATGTGTCAAAATACATTATACACATTTAAAGTTTTAAAAAAGCATCATATGATATCAAGAAAAAACTTAATCTCCCATGACTAAACTTAATATTTGTTTGGTTTTACGGCTCAAAGACTACAGTGGTCATGCTGCGCCGGGACCTACTGTTTTCCGAGGAATCCGAACCTCTTAAGGCCTGGGGAACCAAACCCCGGACTACAGTGAGCAGTGCGATCTTTATGAGATCTCTGAGTAAGCGTTCTTTTTGCACTGCTGGGAGTCGAACCCGGATTAGCCGCGCAATAGGAGAACGCGTTACCACACTGCGCCACCGCAGGGCTTAAACTTAATGACTTCCCATGAAACTATATCTTTCATGCTACTACAATAATTTTTCCACTTTTCTCTATAATGTGCACGATATTTCATACTGACTTTACAGGAGAGTTTCATATTGAAGCAGTAATAACAAATTTCATTCTTAATATTTAAAAGTTTCGTAGATATTTTATAAATACCTATATAACTCTACGCCCATAATAATATTACATGTAATAAACCACATTGTCGGAGGTTAGAAAATTTATATTTCAGTATTCTTTTTGTAGTCATTCCCGTAACTAACTTTGAAGCCTAAAAGGCGTTAAAATTCCCTAAGATCTTGACACCCAGTTGCTTGGATTTTTTATTAGGTCATAATTCCTTTCTAAGGGGGACCAATTCCCATTGTCTCCCTTTTTACGCCTATGCTCATATCACATACAAATACATGACTTATATTGTATTATAGATAAAAAAAATGTATTATAGAAAAAATTGTATTATAGAAAAAATATTTATACACTTAATAAATGATGACAACCAGTCCTGGATTTCGAATAAGCGCATAAACTATGTGCCTCAGATCGGTACTTATTTAGGGCTACAACAGAGTATAAAATTAAAACATTCAACACTCGACTCTGCTAAAAAGAGAATGTATAATAAAAAGATTGTATATACGTTTAATTAACGCTCGCATTGACATAAATTGCTTGTGAAAATATTAATGCCGACTTTTGCATAATAAGTTTCAAACGTTTAATTATAATTAAGTTTCAAACGTTTAATTATCATTAAGTTTCAAACGTCATGCGTGGCCTATCTAACAATTCAGTATATATTAATTTAAGTAACTATCCGGAAAATCACATTTACATATAAAAGGCTAAGAGTACGGTATATGAAGTTTTTTTAAAAAATATTTTTTTCTTTTCTCCGTCAGAGAAGGAAGGATTAGCAACACATTTCTTATCTAGCTGCAGCAATTTTCTATAATACTAATGACAAGAAGTATTTTTACACACCGTACTAAACAAAAACAGGCTTTTGCAATTTTCAAACTTCATGAACATTCTCTGCAACATGTCGATAGTCGGAATATACGATTTTTCGGGAAATACGAATCTCGATCAGTCTATATCATCGTCGGAAAATCAACTCAGGACTATAAAGCAATGAACAAACGCTTTGCTTCTTTGCCACCATAGCAGCGAAAACAGTAATTGCAATTTTGTTTGCGTCCCAAATGAGCTGGTTTATTTTTGAGCAAGTTCATCTCAGCACTATACTCTTATATCTCTCTACCCTAATTACAGGAGTTCCCCAAGGAGAGGTACTTAATTCAGTCCTATTTAATCTACCTCTTGCAGACCGTTCATCCCTACCGACTTCTGTCAACTCCTCTATCTACGCTGATGACTTTGCCATCTGGGTCACATCTCGCAACCCTTCTAACTAGAGTTTTAAAAAACCCGTGAATTTTCACTTTGGAAACTTTGAATATAGAAATGAAAATAGCTAGAATAAAGGAGGTAGTCCCGTCCGCGCCTTTCTTCCTATTGGTCGATTCGACAAAATCGACCAATAGGGAGAAAGGTGAGGATGGCAATACCTCCTTTATTCTAGCTATCTTGGTTTCTTCCCATCAAAGTTTCCAATGTGTCCAAAATTGCCGGGTTTTTTACACCTCTACTTTTGACCACCAGCAGAGACTTCAAGACGCAAAGAATTGTCTTGCCCTGTCTCTTTCTGCACCACCATCACCTACGATCTCCTCTTCAACGACTATTTTCCTCTCTGCCTCTAGTAATCTAAACATTACTCGCAGAATTAACATCTCCATTGAAAACAACATTAAAGTTGTGCATAGTCAACGATTTCTGATGGGTCATCGATAATTATCTCAGCTGGAAAGATCAAATCCACTCACCGACTGCTTTCTTTCAATGTCGCCTCAACAGACTCCGATGTCTTTCTGGTCGCTCCTGAGATGCTTCTCCCAAAAGACTTCTCTTTTTCAAATCTTTTATCTTCTCACAGATCCTCTGTGGTTCGTCTGCATTTTCTCTACTATGCCATAGACAACCTTCAGTCTGAAAAAGCAACCATATTACAACAGCGAATGGTGGGCCACCCGTGTACCTAGTTCCTTGTTCCGAAGTATCCTTCCGCCATTGACTTTCGCTATCCTAGAATCGTACAGACTCACCTTTACCGTAATCTTCTGCTCTCATGTGCTATAGAACACGCGGCCTCCGATAATCCAAGATATGCCCCCTTTGAGAGGACCCAGTCCGCCCCTGCCAGCATCTCAGAACCACTCTTTTCGAGTTTTATGGCCTCCGGAATTAACGGAAATGAAATAACAGGGATTTAATCATCATAAAGACTATTGAGATGTTCTTCTGCTATACGTTATGTGAAATAAAATGTTTTATACAACGACGTTAATTTAATTAATTAATTTATTAGCGTAGTGGTTCTTGTGCATTATTTCTATCATCATTTTTCTAATGTCCCGGTTTGAGGCAAAGAAACTCTGATCAGTTCACTAGCGCATGGAGTTTGCTACATCCCCTAATACTCTCCAAATTTCTTGGCACACCTCCCCACATTTCTCGACACTCACCCCAAAATCTCAAATTTTATATACCCGCTAAATACTTAAATTACAAGGAAAAAGACTATTGCGCAAATTATTTTTCTATACATTTTCTGCATATAGTAATTTTTCGAAGAAAAATATGGATAAAGATACCAAGAGTGAGAAAGGCTACGTATTAAATAAAATCCTGCCACCTCAAAAATTATCAACTGTCTGTGAATAGACTAAATTATAGAGCTTAGAAGGAATTCTAGCCCATTCTAGGCCCTATAACTAAATGTCCATGAAGAAGTGCTTGAAATTTGTTTTCCTTCGAATAAAAAAATATACCTTTTTTGTGTAAATATAGGTTAATTATTTCATTTCTGTTGAATATTTTATTTCGTTTCTTTTCTGGTAAGTACATTTTATAAAAAAAATTAAAATTTTGAAGGTAAATTTCACACTCTTCTCCCCGTAAACGAAGTTTGACACGTCCCCAACAAATTTTGACACCCTCCCCCAAGCAAACATAGGGTGCGGCAGAATAAATTTGCGATTTGAATTGGGCGCCAGGAAGCAAGGTTTGGTCGTTAGAGGGTGCTGATGGTCCCATTCGAACGGGTGGGTATGGAAGTTTTTGGCCGTTCACTTTAGTACCGAGAATGCGTTGGACGAGGGAACAGCGCGCGTTTGCCGTAGAGGCATACTTTTCTAACGGTCGCTCGATAGTCGCCACGCAGCGAGCATTCCACGCGCACTTCAATATTGCCGCCCGAGCTCGTGTTCCTGGCCGGCAATCGGTTTTTACATGGGTAAACACATTCAGAATAAACGGAAGAGTGGTAAAGAGAAGATCAGGGTAACGGACTGCGAGAACACCCCAAAACATCGAATTGGTAAAGCAGTCTGTTTTGCGATTTCCTCGGCGCTCAGCGCGCAAGCATGCAGGTAAAGCATTACTTGACACTTTGCCTCATGACGCGCTTGTGTTCTTCGGTGACGAGGCTCATTTCCATCTTCCGGGATGCGTGAACAAGCAAAGCATGAGCTACTGGAGTGATAACAATCACCGAGAACATCACGAGAGACCCCTTCATTGTGGATGGGTAATTGTTTGGTGTGCACTGTCGAGAGTAGGAGTTATTAGACCCTACTTTTTGGAGAGACTGGGGTTACAGTTACAGTGTCGTTAGATCGCTATGTGAAAATGATGGAAGATTTTTTTTCTGCGAAGTTTTGAAATGGATGTAGGGAATGTATGATTTCAGTAGGGTGGAGTCACGGCACACAAGGCGTGAACTTCAATGCTTGTTTTGCGAAAACACTTCCCCGGGCGCTTGATTTCTTTGAAGGGCAATCTTCAGTGGCCGGCGCGCTCACCCGATATAGCCCCTTGTGACTTTTTTTTTTTATGGGGGTATGTGAAACTCTCGTGTACACCTATCGTCCAAGGACCCTTGCTCAGCTAATGGAGGATGTACGCCAAACAATAGCCAACATACTCATCGCTAGGCTGGAAAAAGTCGACCAACATTTCGGAATTCAGGTAACTCAATGTATTACCAATAGAGGGCATTACTTGTTGGATACAATTTTTAAAACAGTGTAAACGTAAATTTCCAATGTTGTACAATAAGGAGAAAATATAATTACACTAATACTTATGACATTTCTTATTCTATTGACCTTCCAAATCAGCAAATTACGCTGCCGCATCCTGTATTATGGTAGACATGCTGCAGTATCGGGTACAAGGGGTTAGGGGTGATGGGGCGATCTCCGACTTGAGTCGATAGTAAATGAAATAAAAATACCGGACACTAGGCTAAAAATGAGAATCGAAACCAAATCGTACCCCCCACCCTTAAAAGATTTCTGCATCCGCCATTGGATCAGTTTACACCTACTTTACCGTAGCGGCAAGAATAATGTAATTAAAATTGGTTATGGCTTATTTTCGAATAAATGTATCATTTTTCTGTTGCTATTTTACTTAACGCCCGAATTTTATAACTTTTCATATGTAGACCACAGTAAATTTATTTAAGCAAAATTTTATTATCGGTGGTCTCAGTTCAGTTTCATGGTGGCAAATGATTGGTCGAAGTTTCCTAGTTACATCGTTGATCCCTTCCCTATTTCTTTATCAAATTATTATAATATAACTTTCGTTAGAGAGAAAGATCATATTTTTTATAGTCGATCTATAATGAGAAAAGAAAAATTAAGTGAATATAAATCTCGAAGAAACGGTACTCTAAAACGGTAGTTGTAATTTCCAATGGCCAATGTGAATTTCAGTCATCAGTTTCTGTCACGTCACGTACCTTTACCTTTTGTTTACTCCACTCATGTGGGTGCTTTCAAACATTTTTAATCATGAAATGATTTCTAAATAATTGGCATTTTACAATGGCCTTTCTAGAACCTAGCAGTAAAGAACGGTATTTTCTTACATTCTCAGCTTACCATTAAATTATCGTTATGATAACAATGATATGATATCACAATAAAATGATTGATTTTGAATGCTATTGAATTTATAGTCTGTATGACAATTTCAAGTCATCGCTTCCGATCTGTGTGAAGTTTCAGCAACATCATATTTCTCCGCCGTTTTAATGTTAATAGATGTTCTCTCTTTTTTCTTTTTCTTTTTAAAGCTTGGACATTCGCGGTGTTAAGCCGATCCATGATTTTATTGTGTTTACATGCCTCTGACTTTTTGCTAAGCATGGGTATTTCCAGTTACGTTGGGGATGAAAATAACGAAAAACTATTGTTTGACCATGTGGTCTATAATTTCGAGTAGGGTTCTTAAGATGTGTATATTAATCGTGGTTTGGATGGTAGGTTAACTCGCTGATTCTGCCTGTTTAAGCCATGCACAATCACGAAACATTAAAGATCCAAGCTAACATAATCCATGAAAAACTTCAAAGCACACATTATAGGCATGGCCAGCTTTAGACATATGCTTAACCTTACGCAGGGGTGCCACTCATCCTATATTTTTGGAACATGTCCTATATTTATATAAATCGAACACTATGCAGATTAAATCAAACAACAATATTAATCAACGTTTATTGGCGTAGTGATACCAGCGCCGATGTTATGGCGTGATTAGATGGCCCAATATTTTTAGGTACTGTCCTATATTTTAATTTTTTTAAAAAATTTTTTTTTAGTTATCGATATAAAAGTTAACTGTATCATAGGTTATCTTTATTCCAAGTTTTGATCCTCAATGCGAAGTATACAGTTTCTGTTTTCAGCTCGCTTCGCTTGCAAATGTTCGTTTAAGTGGCCATTTTATTGGTTACTTGAAGATGTAATTGTAAAACTTTTTCAACTTCCTAGGGTACTAAATAAATTAATACATACACTCCTCCTGTCATTGTTGCGAGGAACGTAACATTGCTCGTTAGTGCAATGGCTGATTTCTCTTCTATCAATGACCAATTTTCTTTCAGATTGGACTGTTGACTTTTAAGATTATCTTAGATACTAACTGTAGTACTTTTTCAATATTTTCAGATTAAGGTGTGGATTTGATGTATGAAGTAAAATTGAAGTATGAACAGGCCTTGTGATACACGATTTCAAGAAAACTGGCTGAGAGAAAAGGATGGGAATAAACATTTAATTTAATTGTGGTGTGAAAAGCATACTGACTTTATGGCATGTTGTTTCATATGTAAAAATACTTTCATGGGTAGAAATTCAGGAATATAACAAGTACTACAACATGCAAATACGTCAAAACACAAGATTTTGGTGACAACTGCTTTGTCCAAAGATCAAACAAAATCCACAGTGTCAATTTCATCATCTGGACAGAAGTCTTCAAATTTTGTATCTAGTGCTGAAACTTTGAAACACTGGAATGTGAATGATGCTGATAGAGTATCTAATGCAGAATGTTTATGGACAATGAAAATTGTTGAAGCTGGTTACCCATTCAGTTCTTGTAAAAATTAGAAAAATGTGTTTTGTAAAATGTTTCTAGACAGCAAAATTTCTAAGCCATTTACGCTAGGACAAACTGAGGTTTCATATGAAATTGCACACGGACTTGGACCATATTTTCATAATCAGTTGATTAGCTTTATTAAGAAAAGTGACTCTTATTTTACCATGTCATTTGATGAGTCAACAACTGAAGCTGGAAAGAAATAAACATTCACATTCGATACTGGGACAGTGATCAGACGTTGTATGTCACTTCTTGTGTTGCTTTGAGCTTGGTCATGCAACTGCTGATATACTTAAGGAAAAGATACTGTTATCCCTATCAAAAGACCACTTGCTTCTTAATATATTACTTGCCATTGGTTCAGATGGGCCTCCAGTGAATGTGAAACGTCTGAAGGATATTCATTCTATTTTCAAAAGCGAGGGTTTGCCAGGTTTAATTAATATTGGTACATGCAATTTGCATGTCTTGCATGATTCTTTTAGGCATGGCATAACTTAGTCCTTAAGTCATTGGGAGATCGAAGACTTTTTGGATGCCGTACATAAGTATCCAGCCAGAAGTGAGGATTTTCACAATATTCAGAATAACCTTGAAATGGAGCAGAAACACATGTTGAGGTTTGTTAACAATAGCTGGTTTTCTATGGTCCCTGTTATTTCAGTAATAACAAAGCAATGGTCTGCCTTAGAGGAGTATTTCCTTGAGTACATCCTCAAAAACAGCAAGAATTAGGGCAAGTCTAAACTTTATCTAAGTATTAGATCTCACCTGAAGGATCCAACAACTTTAGCCCACGTGCTTTTCCGGAAGTCAGTGGATGAGACTTTTGATAAATTTCTTCTTTTAATGCAACGAGACAAGATTTATTCTATATGGTGAAATCTTCTGTGTTATTCGAAGCCTTGGTTCAAGAATTGTTAAACCAGAACTGTTGGAACATATGTTTGGAAGGAACTTAAAGAACTTTGATTTCAATAACCTGGAAAATATTCTTCCAACAACTGAAATTGATGTTGGAATTCTTGCCAGGAATGAAGCTTTAAGACTGAAGGAAAAAGAATTAAAACTATTTTTCCATTTTATTATGACAATCATTGAATATTTGCTTGATAAAGTTCCTCTGAGCAACAAGTTACTCCAAAATATCCAGTGCCTTCATCTATTATTTAAGATGGAACCAATGTCTTTGAAATACATGGCAAGAGTGGCTAAAGAAATGCCACTTGTTTTCCAGGATAATAATAAAGCTTTCTGATGAGCGGAAATTATACATGATTGGATATGCCTTGATGAGGTGAATGAATATGAACTGACAACTGAAACAAGGGAAAATAGAATTGATAATGTAAATGATCTGTTTGAAGAATCAGAGATTCAAGAAGATGAGGAACCTGCAAATAAAAGTTCCACCCCTGTAACAAGAATAGATGTTTATTGGTCTGATGACCTGAAGAAGAAAAGGAAGAACCTTGGGGAGAAATACCCTCTACTTTCTTGTTTAGTTAAAGCGGCATTGACACTTTCCCATGGGCATGTTTGTTGGTGGGTTGGTCCTCGTTGTGGTTGTTCCACGGTGGACATTGAGAGAGGGTTTTCACTTAACAGACACTTTAAACTTTTTTAACTCAAATCGTCCACTGTTAAATGAATTATAAGTGAATGGTCTTTGAACTGTGCAGGCTGCAATAAAAGTAAAGAATGACATTTGTGACATACCTATTAACCCTCTGTACCTGAAGTATTTCCAAGAAGCACATAGTAAGTACAGAAACTATTTGGAAGAGCGTAAGAAGAAACTTTTAGCTAAAAAGTGAAAAGAAATCATCTTTCGGATGTTGAAATATGTGAGAAAAAAAATTAAAAGGCTACAGGAATTAATCAAAACAAGTCATTCACTGATTCGGGAAGCTAATGAAAGACTTTCAAAAGGTACTAAAAGAACGGATATGAAAAAAATGTCAGCTGCACAGGCCTTGCTAGAGTCGGGGCATAAACAACTCATAGCAAATATGGAGGAATTGAAGCATGCAGGAACTACATTGTTCTCACAGATAAAGAGGGCTACGAAGTAGCCAATATAGAACAATAAATCCTTTTAGGGAACTTTATCTAACATTATGGTTTTGAAATGATCACATGAATGACTGTTTCTAAAACATCTAAAGTTTGGTTAACGTTATGGTACCGACTTCTAGTTGGATGGACGAATTATGATTGCAAAAAATACCACATGTGATATAAATTGTTAACATAACTATCTGAAGGTTTCATTCAGTCCTTTTGCTACATAGGTGACCATGTCTTATTTTTCATCTACACCTTATTTAGTAGTATAATTCTCATTTTTCTTTCTTCTTACTTTTTTTTTTGCATTTACTGTATATTATTAACAGTTAGATATGTTTGTTGCCCTTTAATTCACTGGCACAGGTTCACATTTGAACTTACGCCTATCATTTGGTATAATAACGTGTGTATTGTGTAGTGAGAATTGAATATCTGCCATACTGCACGTGTCAAACGGACATAGATGGTGGATTGGGGGTGTAGTTGGTTTTAAACCTGTTTCGCAAAAGTTTTTTTCACAAGAAAAATCAAAAGGTCAAGAAATTTAGCCCCCTCCTGTTTTTTTGTTTTGTTTTTGGTGCTACTGATACGTCCTATATTTATTTCATAAATGTCCTATATTTTTTTAAGTTGTGACTATGACCCCTGCTTATGTAAAAATTTCAAGTTATTGTTATCTGAAGCCATAGGCAGGGTGGGGGGTAAAAGAGCCCCATAAACCCCCATTAGTGACAAAAATTGGTAACAATTCCATAACTTCCATGTTAGAGCCAGCAACCTACAACAACGTGTCTCTAGTGCACCACAAGAGAAGATTAGACCCAGATCACATTTCCTTATTATGTCCTGCTTGTGGGTTTCTCTGTACAGAGCTCTTTGCCTTCTGCCACAGTCTTGGTCTGACTCAGTCTATATATCTCTTGGACATGCTCAGTCCGGCTGTTAGCCCAAAGGTGCGACAGACTTTGGTTGTTGCTCTACTTGCTTTTATCATTCTCTTTGATCGGTGCCTCTGATCCTTTGCTTCTACTTCTACATGAGATTTGTATATCGTACGTCTTGTCTAAGGAGATAGTACCACCTATAGTGGCTACTTTTCTCGTCTTTAATTGTTCAACAACAACAACAATTTTTATGTCAGGAAACAAAATTTAGCATGATAAAACCCTAGTTTATCAGACCTTTCTGAAATACTGGCTACACTAATTTATGAACGTAAGGTCAGGCAAAGAAATGTTTATTGGGAATTGAAAATTGAAGAAAAGTGTACAAAAGATATAATACATGAAATGACATGGAAAGTTATTTGAGAATAGATGACAAGAACTGTTTCTAGAGGCTCAACCATCAGCAACCCTGTGGTCCTGCAAAGCAGGAGAAGCCATTAGTAAAAAAAAATGTCTTCTTAGTATGCAACCCAAGATAACCACTTACAGTTCAACCCTAAAGGGAGAAGCTGTAATGAAATTTCAATCGAAACAAATCCATTTTTTTTTGTGAGGGAGTTTAGGAGCCTACACAATAGATGACTGTTTTTTTTTTTGGCAATTGCTTATCAAATGTAATACCAATGACAGGTCTGTCAAACTTGATAAAGAAAGGTCCTTGTATTGCTATCTATGCCCGACTTTGATTAATCAACTGTTCCAAGTGAAATTGGTGTAATAATTACTGAGTTTATTCCCAGTAATTAGTGTAACAATTACTGGGGATCAACTCATCGACATTAGACAGTATGTTCACCTGTGCTAAAGCTGGCCTGGTCATAGTAGAGGTCAAAATAAAACACATAAACAATTATAGAACATAAAGTGAAGGTAAGAATGTTACAATGCCAATTTATTGTTTCCCCTGAGGCTGTGCAGTTGGAACACGTTTACTTAACGTTTCGTTAATCCGGGTTCAAATTTCATTAATGACCCGCATAAAAAAGCATGTACTCGTTCACTGCTTATTGTAGTTCATGGGTTGGTTTACTAGTCCATAAGAGGTTCAGCATCCTCAAAAATCATAGGTTCACTGTCATTTGGTAACATAGGCACAATGCATTCAGGTCTCCGAGACGCATAACTTTTACTGTCCTTGCAACATAAAAACGCAATCAGCGAACGTACTGTAAATGGACAAAAATACGACAACACCCAAAAATGCACATTTTTTTTCCTCCCGAGTAATATAATAAGTTCGAAGAGAAATGTAAGAATACTAAACAAAGGGGAATAATAATTAATTGAATAAGCAAAGGATTTTTTCTTTTAAACTAAAGACTGCATAAGAAAAAAATATGTCGTCTATGATAATTTTAATAGCATGCATCATACGGTGACTCACCTCCCCCTTTGGAAAGTAAACGGAAGAACGGTAGTAGGAGTTAGCATTGCAGTGGAAGTAGTCATACTAAAGATATATGCATTAAAATAATGCCAATGTCATAACTTCAGTGGAAATCGACACAGACAAAAATGTAGCTATCATGAGGTTTCTGAATAAATAACATTTTGGGTACGGTTATGTATAGGTGGTGATTAAGGTAGTATGGTGATAATTTAGTGCTTACGAAAGAGTTGCTGATTTGGATACCCAATATTTGGTGGTTCTTAAGTATGATTTAACTTAGGCTAGAAATGGACCTCCCCCCATAACTACAATTTAACCTAACACACTGATAATTAACCTAAAACTACAACACAATCTAACTGAAAAGATACAAATATCGGCTAGATCTATTGTTGTTTTCACATCCAGTAACCCCTGATCTGAATTATGAACATTTATACATAGAGGTTCCCAAGATTATAACATAGTCATGATTTTTGTAAGATATTACGCTTATCGGGGTAACACAATTGTCAAATGATCAACATACGAAGTCAATATAGCGCATGTTTTTTATAATTTTTTTTCATGAGGAATTATAGGAAATATGCCCCTGTGGCTTCGTGTGTTGACCATTTGGCAATTGGGTTATCCTTGAAAAGGATAGTATCTCAGAAACCTTAAATATGAAGAAAAAGAATATTATTCTTGTGTCTTAATGGCACAGGCAAGTTAGGGTATTGCAGTTCATATGGGTGTGAGGAGGGGTCCCCGGTTCAACTCTGGTTCAGGACAGTGTCTTTTTTTTTTCTTAAAAGTGAAACAAAAAACGAACTCTGAGCTAATATATTGGTGTAAAACATTATGGTACTTAAATATTAATGGGTCATCAGTGACTCGCTAGTGCCATCGCACTAGAACTGGCAATCATTTCACAGGATAAAAATCGTAACTTGGAAACACTGTTTTGGATTTTATCATAAAAACACTTTTAAAATCGCTACAGCATTGCCATTTTGTTTGTTTGAAATGAAAGACTGGGAAAGATGCGTTTGGGGAGAGGCTTTTACAAAATTCATACCTGCAAACAAATTACTCTTACCTTCATCGGAAAATGGTTAGTAAGGAGAGTTGTTGAGGGGTTTACCCCGAAGCATTTGGGGGAGACCTCCATGCTTCAGGGTACACCCCTTGATGTTCATTTGGATAGATTTTAAGTTTTGCATGAATTGTTGAAATGCGATGACCTCATTGATTAGACTTGCATTTTTTGTTAACAATTACAATGAAGACTGAGATCATTTATAATTTTTTTTCCAGCCCTTATATTTCTAAGTTCTAAGGTGGGGTGGGGGAGCTGTCGTTGACAGCCCATTAATATGTAAGTACCAAAATTATTAGCTATCTCAATGCCTCACTAAAGATCTAAAAAAACATGTCCCAGTGACATCACATGCTGATTGGTTGACAATTGCATCAAGCTTGGGAAGGATAATACTATCTAATAAAACCTTATATACCAGTGGTTTCCAACCTTCTTTGAGCTGCGACCCACTTTTATAGTAGCCAAATAATCCGCAACCCCCTTTTACAGTAACCAATAGATCCGTGACCCTCCTTTGTCCACCGCTGCCACATTTGCATAATAATAATAAAAATAAATAATAAATAAATAATTTGAATAACAATAATAATAAAAGCATTTTTAACAGAGTAAAGAAAACACATTAAATATAAAATTATATTATGTTCACTATATATATTAATGCATATTATAGATATTAAGTTAACAACCATTGGTAGAATATTGCAATATGTATAGCCATGTTGAAATACAGGAGATTGGTTTCAACGCTGGAGCTGTGCAGATGTCCTTTCATTTCAGTCTTGGCTGCCGGGCCTTGGTTCCTGCTTGTCGCAGCATGGTTGCCTCGTAGGGAGTCTAGACTCCATGATAAGTGTATGGGATATTGGCCAGTCTGCTCAATTGGGGTGGATGGCGATCTGTGTACTTTATTTCTGGGACTTGTCTTCTGCTCCTCTCTTCTTTGCAGATGGGGTTTCAGCTCCGGAGTCTGGCAGGTGTCCTTTGTCTGATGGGCCTTAGTTCCTGTTAAGTGTACGGCAGTGATTGCCTTTGGGGAGGCTTTTGTCTCACCTGCAAGTGACATTGGCCGGAGTGGTTGGTGTTCTGTTTTTCTGGTTTCAGGACTTGTTTATGCCTGTTCTCTGCTGCTTCGCTGTACCCAGCACTTAAAAAACGGCGTCTGGTGAGCTCCTATATGAGCATCGGTTGGCTCTGAGGTGTTCTTCTGTCCCATCTGCAGATTGCTAATTTTTATCAGGGCCGCTTGGTGTGTTACATTCAGTAGACGTTAAGTGATAACATCAGTGTTAGTGGTATATCTCCATATGCTGGCCATGGTTGACTTTCTCCCCAACTTTTACCAATCCCCTTGGGCTGTTTGTTTTTGTCAGTACTAAATATCTATCTGTCTGGGAGCACAGCCACACCTTCGGTGGCTACCATTCCCATTAAATCCTTGCACACTAAGTATGCAAGTGTTGCAATATAAAGGCATTGGAATCATTTGGTATGAAATTTCTTATAAAAATAGTTGCGATGACCCCCTAGAAACCAGTTTGCAACCCCCAGGTTGGGAATTACTGTTATATATGAAGAAAGAGAGCACCATTCGTCTGCTTTGATAGTTGAGTAAGTTCAGGCCCTCCAGTTAATATGGAGGGTCTCAAGTTTGACTCCGGTCTACGGTAATGTTCCCTTTTCCTTCTTTTGTATATGAAAAGGTTAGTTTAAGCTAAAAGATATGAATATCAATGTTGATTTTTGGTTATTCACGTTTGATCAGTATCTAGAAAATTTTTAAGCAAAAGTTTACTTTTTTTGGGGCTATTTAGAGAGTTTGACCCAAATTTTAGGAGTTTAAATCTGCCACAGCGTGCAAGGAGGGTTCTCATTTGATACTGTGCCTATAGCCCCTATTTGTCTTAATCGGTAAGCCTATAGACTCCATTTCTGTCTTAATACTCCATAAGCTCTGTAGTTCTAAATTCTGATCTGGCAACAACAATGATGATCATACATAGCTCTGGTTTGAGTATGAAATGTGGGTTGTCGAAACATTACATCTCACATTAAACTGGCTGTAATTTTCTAGATCATCTAGTGTCAGTTTCATGATGTAAAAGTTGAAGATATACAAACTTTGTGTGCTAGTCGTTTCAGTCTTGTTTCACTTTATTGTAATGAAGTTTACTCTCTTTTAGATTTTCTCTGTTGCTATTAGAACCTGGAGAAATTTACTTTGAAGACTACAGTGCCTGTTGTTATCCAGGGAATGTAACAGAAGATGAAGCACTTAGACGGTAATCTTTTATTAATTTTATTGTATAAACATTTTTTTTGTCACAGTTATCTGTGTTTATTATAATTTGTTATACTAATTTTGATTTTTTTAAATTTTAGGAAACAAAAAGGAAGATTCAAAGTCTGTTCAAAATCTATTTTGTTTGACCCAAAGGATTATTCTTATCCAGTGTTAAAAGTAAGCATTTAGTATAATCAGATATGCTTTTATCGAATACAGATATATCAAGGTTTTATATATATTGAACCTTTTGTGTGTCCCCTGAGCTTTGCAGTATTCATCAGCCAGTATATAGATATATCAAAATTCACATATATCAAATGTTTTAACTGCTCTTTTCAGCTTCGTTATAAGCAGGTTTGACTGTATTTCATTTACTAAAAGTTGTTCACAGCATGGGTGCCCATATGGGGGAGGGGGGGGGTGGCTAAGAAAAATTATTATCTTCTTCTCACAGCTGTCGAACATTTTATTGAATGTACAAGATACTAAAATGCTACAAAAATAATTTATACTGCTTGGCAATTAGTAATGAGCTAAAAAGTACCTTATTTTAAAATGTGCTTGTAAAACTTTTGAAAGTAAATGCATAGCAGAAACCCGGTAAATCAAAATTTTGAATGGCTAAGGGGCCTCAAGCTCCCCCCTCTACCCCCTGTATGGGCACCCAAGGAACAATCAGAAATTCATCCAGAGAAAAGACATAGAAAGCGACAAATGCAGACACTGTCATGCGGCATCGGAGACAATCCAACACGTGATGGCAGGATGCAAGATCCTTGCGCAGTCAGACTACAAACATAGACACGATCAAGTAGCG
This sequence comes from Dysdera silvatica, assembly GCA_006491805.2. Lineage (NCBI taxonomy): Eukaryota > Metazoa > Arthropoda > Arachnida > Araneae > Dysderidae > Dysdera > Dysdera silvatica. The sequence goes on from QLNU02014802.1 coordinate 91,791,623, forward strand.
AAAATAGTCCACCAGAAATTGGCAGCGAATGCTGGCTTTCTGACAGAAAAATGCCCGTACTACAAATATGAGCCAGAGACCGTGCATGAGAACGAAACACACAAGCTTTACTGGGATAGAGCAATCATAACAGACAAGACAGTCCCACATAACCGTCCTGACATAACCCTCGTCGATAAATCGAATAAGACCACGTACTTAATCGACATAGCAGTACCCAACACCAATAACATACAGACAACCTACACAACGAAAATCACCAAGTACCAAGATCTCAGACATGAAGTACGAGATATATGGGGTATGGAAAAGATCCTCATCATCCCGTTAGTCATCTCAGCAACAGGGATAGTACCAAAAACGCTTGCGACGAATTTGGAGATACTCAACATTGACCCAAACACCTACATTGAAATACAAAAAGCCACAATCCTAAACACGTGTCACATTGTCAGGAAGTTTCTAGACATGGCACATTAAGAAGTGATGTAAAAAGAGGCTTGGGAACATGGCGCTCTGCCCGTCCCAAAGCCTGTTTCCGCCAAGAATGGGCGAGGAAAACTTTTATATATATATTTGTATAATTTATTTTTTTTTGTCCATGTATACTTTGTGTATGCTTTTTCCTTCAGCAGCACCATATATCACAGAGTAGTTTAGTTTCATACACATTATTTTATGTATTTTCTAAGTTTCTGAGAGGTGAAGAAAAACATTAATATTTTTATTTTGCTTTTTCAATTTGTCTATAATATAATGTACTCGAATAAATTTTGACAACTTTAAAGCTTAAAAATATTAAATTTTACTATATAATGAAATATTTAATAATATTCATTTAGATTGCTTCATTTTTTATGTAAATTAATAGTTATTCTGTATTTGTTCTTTCATTTTTAATGCAGTTTCCATTACGTGAATGTACTGTGATTGAACGCTGGAAAGGCCCTTTAGTGTCAAAGTAAGATGAACTTGAGTCATTTTATAAGAAACTTCTTGAGACAAATAGCATAATGTGTGTTATAGGTTCATTTTGTATAAAAAACAGCATGTTTTCTCTAAAGCAATGATTGCCAACTTTCCCCTCCTCCCATGCACCCCTTTCGTCACATGTCGGGCTGTCATTCTTTGTTTCTAAGGCTTTTTTATGTAGCAGCACTAATATTGTTTGTCAACAATCCCCCCCTCTCCACCTGCTGTAAAAAAAGTAGCCTAATCTATTAAGAAAGTATGCATTTTAAAAAGTTGAAATGACATTTTAGATTTTAAAAAAAAAGTGAATTTAAATTTTTTAATATCAGAGAAAGTTTAAACTTTAAATACTGAATTGGGGTGCTAGAGTCCATTTGTTTTTTCTTTTCTTCATAGTCTTAATTTTGTTATTGGTTTCAGAATAGATAACAAAGGCAAAGTAATTTACTTGGAATGTAATCAAGTTATTGAAATGTTGGAAGGAAATTGCATGGCTCCTTACAATTTCAAAAGGGTATGTTCTTCTAATTAATGCATTTAAAATTAATTGGACAATTAATTGCTAATTTATATGAATGAATCTTTGTATTTAGGAAAGAAAAACCTATCTTTTTACACTCCAATATGTCAGTGTAGATGATTGCCTTCCACAAATATGTCAAGTATGTGATAATTTTATTCATGCAGCCATAGGCACCTAGGGTATTTAATTATAGAATATGTATTAGTTTATATAAATATATATATATATGCAGAAGAATGCAGTTTCCCTTTATTTATCCAGTATATCTATTTATTATAGTTGCAAAGAGCATCAACTTTACAAACTGCAGATCAAGCATCTATGGTAAGAAACAAGCATAGTACAGTAAAACCTCTCTTAATGGATATCCTTCAAATATGGTCACCCTGTTTTGAAGGTCATATAAAAATTCCTAAGCAACAACTCCCATACATTAATATTCTCTTATTTTAAAGTTGCTCCACTTTTACTGGCAAATTTTCCTGTCCAGTGAATATTCACTGATGAGAGGTTTCACTGTTTAACAATGTTTAGTTTCCAGTAGAAAAATATGTACTGAATTTTCGAAAATCATTTTTAGATTGCTGCTATCACTATGTCAAGACAGTCAAGAGTTAAATTTGACACTAGTTGGTAAGCATTTTGTGGCATCCTTTTACTTGCTACCTTACATCAACAGACTTTTTCTTTTGTTAAAGTACTTCTGCTGAACTTGAATAGTATTCTTATGCAAAGAACACCTATTCTCTTTTCAAACATAAATGGAGACACTATTTCATTCTTAACTGAAACTAACTTTTTAGGTGTGACATTATAATTTAATTTGAAATGGGACACCCGTATTAATGGAACTAGCTCTAACAAGAGAACCTTGTGGACTGTCAGAGCTCAATTTGTCTGAATTTCGGTTTATAGGCCAATATGACCGAGTAGATGAAAGATCCAAAATCAAATTTGACCCAGTCGACCTGGGGGTCGAGCTACGGCCCACTGAAAATAGAGCTCACCCTAAGATGATGCTTTGCTGCATGACAGGTGAAAACAGTGTTTTGGCGTGCTGGGCAAGCATTAAGCGCCAAAAGTTTTTGTAGAAAAATTAATAAATATAAACAAAATATAACACATATTTATAATATTCATTTTACTTGTGCCTTAATTATATATTGTGTATGATGATGGAAAAATGAAAAATATTTGAAATTTTTATTTTACGTTTGCATAACTGATGAAGTTCGAGATAATATTTGGTGAAGAATGCAAAAAAGCAGGCTTTTGTATAAACCAGTTGTATAAATTGGGCATGATCCTTCATTTTTTAAATCAGTAGCAGTTTGCCTGTGCTTTCATCACCTTTGACCTTTTTAATTTTTTTGTTGGAAAGCGTGGAATTTCAAGCCTTATTTGTCACCATGTCTTCCTTTTCCACCATAGCAAATCCTTTCTTCACATTGTTTGTGCAAAACACGGGAAGCCAGCTAATTTTGCATCCGATTATGAGATGGATATTGCGAAAAAAAATATTTACATTTGCTGAAACTTTGATAAGTGTGTTAACATACGAAATGAGCGATGAGAATACACTTGATATTCGTTTAAATGAAATGAAGTATGATGCAATGCATCCAGGATAATGAAATGAATGATGAGGAATGGGATGAACAAACTAATTTGCCGTCACGCGTAACTTACACATTAGAAGACATGAAAAGAATTTCCATGGAGTGGGTCAGGAAAACTACGTTCCTTGAAAAGCATACAGCATCGCTTTAAAGACAACACACTTTCACGTCGACAAATTTATCGCTTTCAGGATTATGTTGCTTCCCAGGGTACAACATGTGAAAAGCTGTTACGGATGAAAGACGAAATATTTGAGAAGTTTAAAAATGCCCGGGAATATGCTTTATTAACAGTTCACGATGCCGATTTAAAGTTATGGTTTCTGAACATTGCAATGAGAGAAAATCTCACAAACTTTAGCGCAAGTGATGCTTTTCTATTAAAATTTTAATAAAAGAGCGTGGCATAACAAGTAGAAGAATCACCAAATTCGTTACACATAAAGATACTATGAGCACAATGGCTTTGGAAAATAAAGCTGTAGAATTCATTCTCATGGTTACAGATGCAATGAAAAACTATTCTTTCAGCGAGGTTTTAAACACTGACCACAGCGGATTCACTAAAGAATTGACATCTACACACTATCTGTCGATTAAAGAGAAAAAAGCACACTCCGAATACCATTCAATCTTCTCGCACTGTATTTCATTCCATAACACTTTAACCTAACTTTTTTGCTGCTGGACAATTATTGCCACAATTTCTGTTTACCCATCAGGAACTAAAGTGGGTTTTTGGTCCACACGTACAGTAAAAGTTATTTAGACCCCCTAATGCTATTCCAGCAGTGCAAAGAACGCTTACTCAGAGATCTCATAAAGATCGCACTGCTCACTGTAGTCCGGGGTTTGGTTCCCTAGGCCTTAAGAGGTTCGGATTCCTCGGAAAACAGTAGGTCCCGGCGCAGCATGACCACTGTAGTCTTTGAGCCGTAAAACCAAAAAGCAACCAACCAACCAACCCTAATGTTATTCTGGAATGTTCCAAATGTGGTAAAACCTTTACCGAAGTACATGAGGTGTTCCTCAGCGAAGTACTCAAACCAGGCATAACATCAAAAGTTCTATTAATTATGGATTCGTGGACAGGTCAAATGGACGAAAATATATTTGATAATGCATTTAGTCAAGCCAGTCTTTCAGAGCAATCGAAATTGATGATTATACCACCTGTAGCGACACCCCTCATACAGCCATGCGATGTATCTTTCTTTCTTTCTTCAACAGAAATATTTTGCTTAACGCTTAACATAATTTTGCCTTTTGCATTATTATAATCATATAAGCTTATCAAAAAGGAATAACATAAGAAAATTATATTCGCTCATTCACGATCAGCTGTCTTTCCTAAAATTCCATAATATGATAATCTATGTTTGGCGGAAATTAACATACCCTGTACCCATGCAGAGCTGGGCAAAATACATAGAAATATGTATTTTCGATACAAAATACAGAGAAATATGTATGTTCGATACAAAATGCAAAATGTATTTTAAAATACAAATTACATTTGCTGAAGGTGTTTTTTTTTACTTGTCATTAATGCACTTGGGCAGCGTAAGTTTTTGCTTAACGATTTCATTATCTTAACTACCTTATTATAATTTCATAGTGATATATAATTACATAATATGTCAACATAATTTCATATGTCACAATCATTTCACATTGTTTGTAAATTCACAATTACAATTGTAAAAATATTTGATAAGAAATTAAATAGATGTTTTAGTTCTTGCCACCATGAGACTAACTATATGTGCTATATAGCGTTTAATTAGTCTTATGAACAGATCTGGTGGCGAATCTAAGGTTATGAGCACTCTTAGAAGAAAGACAATGACCGTCAAAAAAGCATGCAATGTAATTAAAAAACAAAAACAACAAAAAAAAGAGTTTTTCAACCAATACCAATAATTTTACATGCAGGTATATAAGGTTTCAAAATCCTGTTTTATTAAATGTAAGTTGATTTAAAAAAAAAAACTTACTTGTGCCTTCAGCAAGTTTCACAATGTAATTTTTTTAAACATATAATTTTAATAAAAATATAGCATATTGTACTATAAATTTCTCCCTTTTTGCTTAACCATCTTTTCATTTATCCATCAGAGCTCTAGTCCCGTGTCTGATGGATAATCAAGGTTTTATTGTATCATAATTATACAATGTTAGGTGTTGGTATACAGACGATATTTTAATTCTGCACATTAATTTAAATAAAGCAGTGATATAATAATATGATTCACAATTAGTGGTGTATAAGCAAGGAACTATTAAATTCGATTACGTCAGGGCATCGGCTGTAAACTTAAAGACAGAGTTTCACTTAATTGCATTTTCCAGACAAACCGAAATTTACACAAGTATCTGGTTGGCTTTTTGTCCGAACAGCCCCTGGGCACCTCACTGAGTTTTTAACCGTTTGATGGCACTTATCCAGGCCCATACCTCTCCCTTCGTGACTACTGCCAAAGTGGTCTGTTAAGCGAGCGCGGTGTTCTTTATCTTCTGAGTATGGATGAGAAAATGTCCATCTTGACCCCCAATAGCCGTCCATCTGTTACAAATCTTTTATTATTGCTACTTTTTTTCTCTTGAAATTTTGCTCCTTATGGCCTCCTCCACCATGCTACACAACTGGTGCTATCTGATTCAACAGTCTACTTAAACCAATTATGAAAGCGACCTTTGAGTATCATCTGTTTAGCCAAATGGCTAGAATTGAAAATTAAAAATTACAAACCATGTATTTTCAAACTTAAGTATGTTTTGAAAATACAAAATGAAAAATGAAATTTGTATTTTCGATACAAAATACAAATGTATCGAAAATACGTATTTCAAATACATGTATTTTCGATACTGCCCAGCTCAGTACTCAAGTGTGAAAAATTCTTCAATGTGCAAGAAATTTGTTTTAATTTCACGGACCAAGTGTGTCACGAAATGGACTGTGATGGTAGTTCATTCATTTGTTGCAATCATTGCTCAAAGTTATTATGCTTTTCTCGCTTTTTTTTTTTTCATTAATTTGCCTTTCCATTGAAAGCTTTTTTGGTTAATCACAGCTAAGAACACATTTATAACTCTGGCAATCTATGCAGTTAGAGAACCTACAATTTTTTTTTCATATCTACATAAATTCATTTTCATACATAAATACTCCATGTTCATAATTCAAATCAGTTTCATATGTAAATACTCCATATTCATAATTCAAAGCATTTTCGTGTGTAAATACTGTAATGATAAATAGTTTTGCATTGATTTTGTAAAAGGCCTCTAAAATTTTTTGCGAAGATCCCTCATCTTTTCAACTGTGGCAGAACATCGCTTCCGCGAAATGCAGGAATCTAAACTTTTAAAATAAATAAAAGTAATTCAACAGCAAAACGCTTTCAGTTCATTTGCTATTGCTAGTTAGCCAACCTATGCAGCAAAGCATCTATCGTAGGATGAAGCTTTGCTGCGAAGCATCATCGTAGGGTGAACTCAATTTTCAATAGCCTGTAGTTCGGCCCCGAGGTTGATTGGGCCAAATTTGATTTTGGATCTTTTATTTACTCGGTCATATTGGCCTATAAACCGAAATTCAGAAAAATCGAGCTCTGATAGTTCGCAAGGTACCCTTGTGAGATAATCAGAAACGTTGGAGTAGTTAGAGGCATCAGCTGTTACTTGCCAATGCCAGTTCTATTAAATCTGTACTATACAGAAATATTCTCAAATTTATGCTACTGTTTATTAATCTGAGGTTGTACATCTTTAAATAAAACATACAAAAAATAACATCACTTCAAAAACATTCTTTCGCCTCTTATCTTCAATACCCTCAATTTCATATTCTGATAATTGCAAGCCATCTCCTAATATTAGTATTAGAAAAGCTTTTCAATATAGAATTTCAATTTCTATGTTAAATAGCATAAAATACAACATATATGCTACTCTTATATGACCGTAATTACCTAATCATGGTTATCTTATCAGAAATGTAAATAAGTTAATATCTGATAATTCAAGAATAGATCTCAAATGGCACATACCACTTCTATGGGTCCTAGAATTTGGAATTTCCTTCCAAACAGATTACGTGCACTTAATTATATTTCTCTTCATAAAAAACTTCTCTGCAAGTGTCTACTAGAACTGTGTATTCATTATAATAGTAACAAGGCATTGTTATTGTTGTACTGTTTCATCTAAATACTACAGGAACTTCATTTTCCCTCGGGCATCATGGGCTCCGTCAGACTCGATAGCCTTTATCCAATGATGCCCAGGTGGACATCCGTCTGCAATTTACAAAATGTATATATGTGTTATAAATTATGTGTAAAAATATCATAATGTAACACATTTTCACCTAATTAAATTTGCACTGCATTTTAGGATCTTCTCATGTGCGTATGATTATGTTTAAATAAAACTTAAAACGTTATTTGTATTGCTAAAAAAATTAATAAAATGAGCAGCTTTGCAGTGTTGTAATGGTATCACATATGATTAGCTTGCAAATTATCTGGGTTTAATTAATGTGTGTACTCAGTGTTTATTCATTTTTTTTTCTCTAAAGGTTAGCAGTTCATTGTTTGATTTCCTAAGGGAAAAAGATTCAGATTTCCTGGAAATCTAAGTCTTGACATAGTATCATCGTAGTTATCCCACAAGGGGGCCCTTCATCGCTTACTATTCTCCTGGTCACATCTTGTTTAACATTTCCTCCATCTATATTTGCAGGAACGCAAAATACTTTCGCTATAGAGGAAAAAAGTTGGCTTAAAATAATCCTTGTTGTCCTTGCACCATAAAAATACATCCAACCAATCAATCTTCGTTATCCTTGTGTCATAAAACACAAAATAACAACAACTCTTCCAATTGATGATCACTAATTTTTTCAAACTGTAATCGTTAAATACGAATTCAATGTTTTTGTATTCCCTGTACTATCAAGGGAGAAATCGTTATTTTATATCATCTGTGTACATTAGTAATATATTTTTGAATAACAATGAAAAGTACTGTCTAACAAGAATAAGGATTAACGAGTAGAGGTTGAGAGAACATACACACACACACACATATATATATATACAGGGTGTTTGGAAAATATCTGGCAAAACTTTAAGGGGTGATAGGGGACACCAAATAAGGCATATTTTCCCATATCCCCTGTGTCCGCATGGGGGCCGGTTTGGCTGTAGAGCGTAACTACTGTTTATGTCCATGTCTTTGCTACGTAGCCAATTGCATGAATTAAATACAATTTTTGATAGTGAATGAATTTTATAAGTGAATTAGCTAATAATACATCAGAGACAAAAAAGAAATCCTGAATTCCGTTTTCTGATTTTGATCTGTGTTACTGTTTAGTGAAAATAAGCCTAAAACTGCCTTTTTTAACACACTAGAAAAGAGTTGGGAACTCCCAAGTATGTGTAACAGGTGAAGAACATCAAAAGAAACATTTTTTGTTCAGTGAATTATTTTTTTTCCAAAAATTAGCCGTCCGGGCACTGCAGCGAATTTAGTATTTGCATCCACCACATTCAAGGTTTCTGGTGAATTTAACTGATTTTAAAAAATCGCTGGAGAGAGCCCGATGTCTGTTGACATTAAATAATTTGAAAAATTTTTAAAATGGCGCATTGTAGCCATTTGTGAAAACCTTGAATGTGGTGGATGCAAATACTAAATTCACTGTAGTGCCCGAACGGCTAATTTTTGGAAAAAAATTCACTGAACAAAAAATGTTTATTTTGATGTTTTTCACCTGTTGCATATACTTGGCAGTTCCCAACTCTTTTCCAGTGTGTTAAAAAAAAGGCATTTTTAGGCTTATTTTCACTAAACAGTAACACAGATCAAAATCAGAAAACGGAATTCCGGATTTCTTTGTCTCTGCTGTATTATTAGCTCATTCACTTAAATTATGTATCAAAAATTGCATTTAATTCATGCAATTGGCTACGTAGCAACGTGATGGGCATAAACTGTAGTTACGCTCTACAGCCAAACCGTCCCCTTTGCGGACACGGGGATGTGGTCAAACATGCCTTATTTGGTGTCCCCTACCACCCCTTAAAGTTTTGCCAGATATTTTTCAAACACCCTGTATATATATATATATATATATGTGTGTGTGTGTGTGTGTGTGTATATACATGCGGAGGAGGCCTTCATCCTGCAGTGGATTGACAACGGCTGAAATGATGATGAATGATACATGTATATATTTAACTGATTAGATAAATTTGTTTGCTGATTATTTAAGAATATGTTAATTTCAGGTTAGAAGATTTGTATGAAAAAATTCTTCTTGAAACAACCGGCAATAAAATCAGCCCTCTTGTTATAAATCCTGGCAGAATTCTGCTGACCTCTTCTCGACTTTATTTCCAGCCGTACAATAATGCCGAACCTGTAAGTTCATAAAAAAAATGTGTATTTTCCCCACTAGCTTTTATTCCATTATTATTATTTGCAATAGTATTCATGTAGTATAACATACTGCTCCTATTTTCTAGTGGCCTGTTCTAAAAATTAAACTTTCAGATATAAAGAGAATAATCAAAAGAAGGTTTCTTCTTGGCCATATTGTAAGTATGAAAATCATTTTATATTCCTCTTTAAATGCAGTGTAATTCCAGTTCTCGGGTCTAAATGTGGCTAAGATAGGGCTAGATGATTAAAAATTTGCAGGATTTTGTGTCATAATGTTACAAAGGAGAAACAAATAGTCACCACAGGGCTAAGTGTCCTTCTAAAAATAAAAGATTAAGAACTGGTTAATTAAATAATCCGAACAATTGAAATTCTGCTGTACTTCCTATTTTATATCTCCTGTGAGTTGAGTGAAATTTCTTACTGTACAAGAGTTGTTCAGAAAAAAAGTTTATAGTGGTCGAAAAATAAATTTATGTAGAAATCAAAAGGTGAGTTGTTGCTGACATATAGAGGATAGCACTTTCCAGTATCGTAACTTTTTTTCTTGGCAAGTATGCAGTGGCATTTTAAAAGCACAATCAACTCATCCAAGTGGATTTATATTTAGGTCCACTCGTTTATATGCTTTTTTTGGGTATGGAAAGAATTGATAACCAAGATTCGCTGAAGCTAATTAAGAGGTATGTAGATGATGTGATATTAAGGTGACAGGTTGCTTAATGTTGTTGAGTATTTATAGACGGTAAGGATACTGTGGAAAGTATGCAAATCAAGGTCAAAGTGGCCATATATGCTCTTCAATGATGGGTTAGAACTGTACCCATTGAGAAACATACACACACAAAAAAACAGGAGGATAAATCTGTTACAAATTGCAGATGTTTTGGAATTGAGTTATTGCATTGTGCGACACGTTGTGTATGATAAGTTTCATTACAATAAAGTTTTCGCCTGATTTGTGTTCCATGCATTTGCCGAAGGCTACAAAGTAGCATGTGCCTGTGCTTTCTGCTGTAGCAACATGTCCACCTGATGTGCCCCCACCCCAAAAATAAATAAATAAATAAATAAAAAAAAAAAATAAAAGTAAACGCTTCAACTGCTCACTGTAGTATATGGGTTGATTCCCTAGACATTAAGAGGTCTATATTCCTCAGAAAATCATTAGTACTGGTGTAGTGTGACCCTTGCTGTTCTTGCACTGTAAAACTTGCAAATATGCACAAAGTAGCGCACATATATAGAACCCAAATTTTGATGTGGCTGTGATGGACAAATCAATGAAATTCTGTGATGAAACACCTCATTGAAAAATAATTTATCTGTCCAATTTTAAAGGCACTATCATATTTTTTAATAATTAATCCTTACTTTTGATGCAAAAGATCTGGAAACTTTTCCTGACTGAATTATGTATATGTATTGATAGCTGAGGAGAGGGCAATAGTGTCATTTCCCCGGTTTAAGGAAAAGTTGCCCCCAGCATTTTGCCCATGGACATACTCCCCAGGTAGATAATCAATAGGTTATATAAATGTGTAAATAATACATTCAATTTTTTAACAGTAAAACCCCAGTCATCGCAACTTCGCTTAACCAAAACGACCTTCTATACAATTTATTTTTTGATTATTGTTTTTAAGTGGATGCTTGTTCAAGGTTTTTTTGGCAAAAATGCTTGCATAGTGGAAACAGTTCATAACGAACCTCGGTTACCCAAACTTTGCTTAACCAAGATAACTTTCTGTACTATTTTTTTATTAAGTGTCCACTTAAAAAAATAAGTAAAGAAAATAGTATAGAAGGTTATTTAAGTTAAGCAAAGTTCGGATAACCAGGGTTCTTTATGAACAATTTCCATGATGTGAGCGTTTTGCCAAAAAACGCTGAACGAGTGTTCATTTAAAAAACAATAATCAAAAATAAATTGTATAGAAGGTCATTTCGATTAAGTGAAGTTCGGAGGGCTGGGTGGTGGAATGGATCATGTTGTATTACTTTTCATGCCAAGGACCCGTTTCCAGGGGTCTTTCGCTAATTTAACTTACCGAATCACACATAAGGAGGTACTAGAAGGATAGAGGCGTAGTTTTTTTAAACTCATTGGTGCATCGGCTCAAAAGTGAGAATGCCTGCATTATGATTGGTTTTTGTAATGTGGCTAAGAGCTTTCTTTTAATTTATGTTAACCAATACAAATGAAACATTTTCAAATAGAGAAGGTAATAAAGGAGACACACGCACAGTGTAACTAAGTTACCGACTTAAATAAATGCCTTATATCATAAGATACAAGTTTATAATACATAACTGTATTATAATATATAATATACAACATTCTCATAACATATAATATACAACATCTCATAATATATAATATGCAACATTCTCATAATATGTTAAAGTATACATATGCAGTGAAAATTGGTTATAACGACCTCCAAGGGACCGTGAAAATTCGGTCGTTATAACCGATAGTCGTTATAAAGGATATCTTTTTAAAATCATAGTAGCCTATAGCAATGTACTCTAGAGTTTTATACATTATTTTGACAGCAAAAACTATTAAACATTTTGGTTTCAAAATTAAATAAAAATATACTTAATTATAATGAATTTAATTTCTGTTTATATTATATTATGTCATAGCTACATTCAGTGGCATAGCTAGATATTTTGCTGCCCTGGTGAGTGACTGCAATTGACGTAATTGTTGTGCAAGTCATTGTTTTTTAAAGGCTAATTGCCACCTTAATTAATGCATACATATAATCTGAGGTGTTCTTTGCTATCAATATATTTGTTTAGTAATATGTAATTAAACGTGTTTTTGGATAAATATTTCAATTTCTTTGCACCTTTATCTAAAAATTGAATTTTTAGATTATACTTAGTATACTTCTTTTATCTTTTGTATTTCAAATCCATTTAAGATAATAATTAAAATAAAATAAATAAAAAATAAGATGAACAAAATCATATTAATAAAAATAAAAGGATTTGGTTTGCAAAATTCGAATTCATCCAAAAGGCTGCACTTACGGACCAGAAAGGCCACTTGCTGCCTTAAGGCCACAGATTCCCCTCCCGGGGGACCTGCACATTGTCTTTAATTTTCATATTACAATAAAAATTGAACTATGAATTCTTATGAAACGATTGTAAGAGACAAACAATTATTTTGCCTGAGTTATAAAAACTTTTGACGATACGATATATTTAAAACTTTGAATGGTAAGAGCCCTGGTGTATGCAGGGGGGGGGTGAAGGGCATATGGGGCACAGGGCACCCGGGGACTCAGGAGAGTAAAGTAATTGGCAGGAGCGATACAGAATTTAGACATTATGACTTATGACAGAGGCGTATGCAGAAAATTCATAAGGGGGTTATGGTTTCGAGGGAGAGTTAGAGCTACAACTCTTTATATTCATATGTAAATATACACAATTTCATCATTGATGATTTCAATGCTGATGGGGGTTACGACCCCCATCAGCATCCCCTGCGTACGCCAATTCATTATGTCGCTATAAATCCAAATAAATTTGACACCCCCCCTCGATGACTTTTTAATTTATTGCAATTACAAATACTATATAATATTAGCATATATCAAGGTGTGTATTTTAAGATTTTTGGAGGAGAATTTCGGTGGGAGAGGAAGAAATTATATAAAAATATTTTCCATAACTAAAGTAAACATACTATGAGCATAAACTCAAAAATGCTCATCAAGTAAGGGTAATTCCTTGCAATTGAATGAAATTTTGGGGAAAATATGAGATACAAAAGGATTACGTAACTTATGCCCTATGTGACACACAGAATTTCGATATGGCTGTGGGCAGATGTTACTTCTGATGTATGGATGCACCAGGACACTTTTGTGGAAACACAATTGTGGTTTCTTAGATATTTCTGTATCCATTTATTAGGTTGAAATTCCATAATAAAACACCAGCTTGACAGTTGAAAAAATACGTACACTAATGTGGGTTGAGCGGCTATAGGTAAGGAAGAGTTCAAGTATTACATAAGCACCTGTGGGGGAGGGGGTTGCCGTTGGTCTTATTTTCCTATGTTAGCCAATGTTAATTTTTGCTTATTGGGTTGGGGGGGGTTGGAATCGCCAAAATATTGCTTTGGTAATACTTGAATTCTCCTGCACGAGTAAGTGGGTATAGTCAGGTATTGCACGTTTTAAAAATCCTTGCAACATTCCTGTGGACCTCTCGCAACACACTAGTGTGTCGTGACACAACGGTTGAAAGTTGTTGGCTATAGATTTTATTACAAAATAATCAGGGGTGGATGTAGAAAACAATTTGGGGGAGCATAAAGTTTGAAAATCAAAATAGGGAGCCATAATAAGCCTAAACTTCCATTTTCAAGGGCATCCATGTGCTCTTTCCAGCCCTGGATTCACTGATGTATGCAGGGGTGTTTGTGGGGGGTTGTAACCCCCCATTGCAATGAAATTTTGTATATTTAACATAGGAATATATGAGTTGTAGCTCTGTAGTCCTCATTGAACTTATAATCCCTCTTATGAACTTTCTGCATATGCCTATGCCTGAATCTCTTGTGCGTAACGTACAAACACATTTCCTTTGTTAGTTGTGAAAGTGTGATTTCTAAATTACAGTTCTTTATAAAAAAAGTGTAATTTAAGAAGTCACTGCTTTATTATCCAAACTTTCCATTTCTATTGGTTTATATAAATTAAGATGTAGTTAGTAGCTACGTTACAGGAATCACAAGAAACTATTAGCCCCCTTCCCTTTTTTTTTCTATGAGCCCCTCCCACACCATGTGAAGAGTTTCCAGGTTGCCACAACCTGGGTTTTCAATTTGGTGAGTAATCGCCAAGAGTACTTATTTGCCTCTGCAACCGACTGGAGTTCCGTTAAAAAATTGAGTGTATTATTTGCATATTTATATAGTTTGATGATTATCTGCAGGGGGCAAAATATGAGGGGCAAGATGTTTGAGGCCATTTTTCCTGATCCCCATTTCCCCAGAGTTCACATACCCTTGATTGTGGTAATGTATAAAATAATAGTCTTAAATTGTCATATTGTAAATAGGAGTCGTTTATACTTTATTCTTTCATCTTAAAAACATGGCTCTACTGAAGGAAATGTTGTATAGAAATTAATCAAAAAGTACTTTTCGTTGAACCATTGAATGCCATTTTTTTTTCTGCATTTTTCATGTTTTGCATTTTTACTTTTACATAACACATTCTTTGTGGTCAAAGGAAATTTAACATTTGTTAAATCAAAACTGCATATGCAAATTCATGTTTTAAAAACAGCATGAGCTCAAAACTGAGAAATATAAATATGAAATTAAGGTCTTGTTAGTTATAACCTGATGATTCAGTTGGCAGAATGCTTGTGTGTCAACCAAAAAGTTTTTGGATTGAATCCAGCGTAATACAAGTTTTTTTTCTTTTCTTTCCAACCCTTGCTATATGTACCTTTTCAAGATCCATGTGTTGTACTGCCCACATTCAATTGGCATGTTCAATCGTCATTGACCATTTTCAATTGTCATTGGCCATTTTCAATTGTCATTAACCATTTTCAATTGTCATTAACCATTTTCAATTGTCATTGGCCATTTTCAATTATCCTGACCTAACCTATATTATTTGGTTTTGTGTTATGTGGGTTGAACAGCTCTAGTTTAAGCTGGAAACATGGATGTCAGAACCTCGTTTTTCTTTCATTAATGCCTCTGTTCATCTTCACTTTAAAGAAGTACGAGTATAAAATTTGTAGTTTAAATTCAACGAGGGTTTAATGTGGAACTCCTGATTATTTATTTAAAGGTTGTACTAAAGCATATCGACAAATTTATTTTATGTCTAAATCCCATTACGGTTCTTTTAGCAAAAATAGTGAGAGGTCATTAAAGCTTTGCATACTACTGTGTAGAACATTTGTAGTCATGACAATTCTAAAAAACGTAGGTAAACTATGAAAAATATGTTATGTTTCCTGTTGACAGAGCCATGTGTAATGTGTTGATATATATTCTATGTGTTTTCACATTTTATTATCACAGTCTTTTATATTATAAAATATTTCTATTTTAGGGAATGGAGTTATATTGCTCGAAGAAGTGGCCTATACAGCATTTATTTTTGTCTTTCAAAACACAAAAGGAACGGGACGTCTTGTTCTCTAAACTAGTCGAGCAACCTGGTGTGTAACTCTCATTCATATTTTATTAAGACAAATGACAATGTATTTGTGCAGTGGTATTGCTATTATATTTAATCATTTGTTCTGATTCCCAGAAGTGGTGCTGGAAGACTCTGGAAAGGAAAACATGACTCTTCTATGGCAAAATGGTGTTGTGTCAAATTATGACTACCTTCTATATCTTAACAGGTAACCCTCAATTTAAACCATAAAAAGTCGTGTGATGTATGAATGCATAAAAAGTCCTATGATGGTGCTGCAGTGGTAACACATTCACCTAGTACACCGTCATTCCGTGTTCAGCTTCTAACGGTGCTAAAAAAGTAACATTTACTGACTAACTGCACACCGTAGTTCAGGGGTTGATTCCCTAGGCCTTGAGGAGTTTGGACTTCTCGGTAAACCATAGGTCCCAATGCAACATGGTCCTTGTTGTCCTTGTGGTGTGAAACTCACAAACATTACCTATCCAGTATAACTTTATATTTCTTTATTTTTGTTCTACTATATTGAGGCTAGGAGTATTCGTCTTTGGAATTCTCTGCCTCGGGAATTAACGAGAGATAACTAGATTAACAAATTTAGGACCCACTTCAAACAGTATTTATTTAATAACTGTTAGTTGTTATATATGTGTACTTTCATATTCAGCGTAGTTGCCTTTGTGTCTTTACGTTTAATTTTATTGTTCATTTATTCTATTTCTATTTTTTTTATCAATTATTTGATCCAAATTAAAATTTTATTATGGTGACTGGAGTAAGTCAAGATGGTTTTTCAGCTTTTTCTCCATTCTCCAGTAAGCCTTGAGTACAACTAGACTATTTTCATTTTATTATGCTACATGATATGAATGTGCTTGATTTAATGTAAAATCGGGTATCTGTATATAATTGTATTAATTTGACTCTTGGCTTATGAATAAACTTATTATTGTTGGATACCTTTGCTTCTGTATATTCAGAATTAATTTGGCATAATTGAAATATAATGCCTTCTTAAATAGAAAGTGGATAAAATCATGCATGGACACACGTTTCTTTTTTTTTTTTATCAGTGTGCAAATTATATGAAAAAAGTAATTTGGGAATTAATTAGTAATTTTTTTTTTGTGATAATCACATTCCATTAATTCAGTACTCACAACCACAAACTTTGAACTCGCAGAACTAGATTTAATTTATATGTGAATGTATTGTTGTTTGGAGGTCATGTTCAGACAGAGAGGTTCCATCTCGAAGAATCAGTCATATAATTTTCAAAATAAAACAGGCATCAGTGCACTACCGGGAAAGGAATTGGGGAACATATGTGTAAAAATAAAATAATAAATTTAAATAATTATTAAAATAAATAGTAAATTATAATTAAATAATTATTAGAATAAATTGTAAATAATAATTAAATAATGTAAAAATAAATCAAAATAAAATAATGTATGTGTAAAACTAAATCAAAATAAATTAAAATAATGTTTGTGTAAAAATAAATCAAAATAAATTAAGATAATATTTGTGTAAAAATAAATCAAAATAAATTAAGTTAATATTTGTGTAAAAATAAATTAAAAACTTGTTTTGCACATAAAATTTGTTTTTAATATGTTCTTGTCACTTCACTTTCAGTCTTGCAGATCGTAGTTTTAATGATCTTACTCAGTATCCAGTCTTTCCATGGGTGATCTCTGATTATACAAGTCAGTCAATAGGTGAGAGTATGACATTTTTTGGCCCTTTTTTACCACTTGAATGAACTTTTCTAATTTTGCATTAAATATTTTTATCATGATGTGAAACAAAGTATTCAAAGATTCACAATAGTAATAATTAATAACTGTGTCAGTATTTCTTTATGCAACGCATTTTGTTTAACTTGTAACTAAAATTAGAAAGTAATATAAAAGCGGTTTGAAAAAATCTGTATCAGGAGTTTCCAAATTGGGGGTTTTGATCCCATTTTCCGTGTGCCATGCAAGTGTTTTGAAATGACAAAAATTTATTAATTATATGAACTTATATTCATATACAATATATTGCATTTCATTATGCATTCAAAGTATATATTTATATGTGCAGTATTGTGTTGCAATTGAAAAAATTATTTTGAAAGTTTATTACTTTCCCCCCTCCCCACACATACATAGACTATCTATTGAACCTAGATGGATCACAAACAAAATAATACGGTGTTTCACCGGGAGATTCTGTAACAAACAGTTATTTCGACACTGGCGTAAGGTTTAAAAAACACGACGTTTCGGGAGCCAACTTCTCCCTTTGTCAAGTGAAGGCAAAATCAACTTTGTGTTTTTAAACCTTACGCCAGTGTCAAAATAACTGTTTGTTATGGATCACAAATATTTGTTAGTTTGAAAACTCCTGACCTATACCATAGTTCAGTGGTATTAAGTCAGTCTGTGAACTAATTCAGTTCTGTACCATTATATTTGATAATGCTGCACTTTTTTTAAATATTGAGATTGATGCGATTAATTTTGCTGTTGTATGTAATTTTGACATGTAATTTACCCCATACACGAATTACTTTTCTTTCCTAGATCTGTCTGAAGAGTCTATATATAGAGATTTAAGAAAACCAGTAGGAGCATTAAATGAAAAGAGACTGAAAATGCTTAAAGTATGTGCAGTTAAATCAACAGCTGTCAATATAAGGAAATCTTTATGTCCATTGCAATGTGAATAATAAAATACATTTTATGATGTAAAAGTTGGTATTGAATTATTATTATTTTTGCTTACAGGAAAGATATGATGAAATGGTAGAGCCTAAATTTTTGTATGGATCCCATTATTCTACACCTGGATTTGTCCTGTACTATTTAGTGAGAAAAAGTAAGTTTTAGTACACAGATAATTTTCCACAGATTATGGAGATTAATGAGAGGAGGGTGTTGGTTTAATAACAGCTAACCCCAGATATAAACAAAGGTAGGTGTATGTTCTTTGTGAGAATTGTAATTAACGAAACCATGCTAAACAAAAATGGGCTGTATTAACTCAAACAAAGAGTCTTTGTTTCAACATGATGTCAGCAGTTTCTACAGGCAACGCTACACCCTTTGGCTCTGACTGAAGAAAAAGAACAAATTCTTTCGTTTCTTACATAGATGGTGCTAGTGAATCTCAATAACATGGGATCCCTGCTACAATAGGAGTTGCAAATGGGAATGGCTCACAAAAAAGGGTCCCCAAAGTGATCATAAATAACTTGTTCCCTTAAAGCAGAACTATCATATTCCAAGGTTTAGTTTGTTTCATAGGTACTGGAGGTTTAGATTTATCAGAAAACTGCATGTCCTGTCTTAGTATGACTTCATTGTTTTTTCTGTACGTTATTTATTATATATAGGGTAATTCAAATTGATTGCCTTGATTACAAACGGCTTTAACTATTTAATGAACAATGGCACATAGATATTATTCATACAGAGTAGTAGATGGAAGTTCAAAGTTTATTTCATTGTGGAACAAGTACAATTGCCTCCACATTGTGGTAAGGTAGTTCGCACCTTTTCAAATCAACATCTTCCAAACCATTGGATCGATCGTTGTGGACCTCACAATGCCATGTTCTGCCCCTGGCTACCTAGGTTTCCTGACATAACTCTGTGTGATTTCAGTGTAGGGGGGTATTTAAAGACCTTGTATTTGTGCCTCCTTTGCCGAAAACAATTCAAGAACTGAAAATGTGCATTTTGAATGTGCTGGTGTCAATGACTACTGATGCACTTCAGAATGTATGGCACGAAACGGACCACGAATTAAATGTTTCCATGTGACCAAGGGTAGTTACATAGAACAACTGTAAGGTATGTGAAACAAACTTTGAACTTCCATATACTACTTTGTATAAATGTTATCTTTGTATCATTATTCATTAAATAGTTATTGCCGTTTTTAATCAGGACAATCATTTTGAAGTACCCTGAACTATATTTTCATTACTATAATATATACAGTACAGCCTCTGAATAGCATACACCTCAGGACTTCAGATTCTGTCAGCTATTCATAAGTATTAGGGCATAACAGAATGTTAGGACTGGGAATTGGAAAAGTGTCCATTATTCAGTAGTATTCCTTGTGGAGGTTTTGCTGTATTTAATGCTTATTATTTTATTATATTGTAATTTATATTTTTATCATATTGTATATTTATATTATTATTATTATATTGTATATTTATATTATTTATATTATATTGTATATTTATATTATATTGTATGTTATATTATATTGTATATTTATATTATATTGTATATTATATTGTATATTTATATTGTCATTATATTTATATATTCAGTCCTATGATTCCATTTCTAGTGCCACAATACATGCTATGTCTGCAGAATGGAAGGTTTGATCATCCCGACAGAATGTTCAATAGGTACCTAATTTGAATGATAGTTATTTTTACTACTAAATCTGTTTTATTTAGTGTGTAAAGCATAATTTTGAAATGTGTTTCTCTAATTCTCTTAAGCATTCCTGATACATGGAGAAATGTCACCACTGGAAATTCTGATTTCAAAGAGCTCATTCCAGAATTCTATGATAAAGATGAAACTGGAAGCTTTCTTCTGCATACAAAAGTAAATGATTTGTGAATAGTGCGGCCACTCGGATTGATGGAGTAGTACAACTTTCCTGACTCTTGAGTTTTATTGACACATTGTATTTCAGCTGCTATATTTGGCAACAAAACAACAGTGGTTTGATTTAGAATTCTGAAATCGATATTAGTTCAGTGTGTATTTGCATAACAACGAATGCAGACCTCTGCATGAGTCCATCTGACACTTGTTTTCTTTAGTCATGATTAAGCATGCATCTTTTACATCAATAGTCTTATATCAAATTATTTGCAGGCCCTCCAATGGCATAGTGCGGTAGCGTGTTCGCCTAGTGCGCCGTTAACTCGGGTTCGACTCTCAACAATGCAAAGAACGCTTACTCAGAGATCTCATAAAGATCACACTGCTCATTGTAGTCCAGGGGTTTGATTCCCTAGGCCTTAAGAGGTTCAGATTCCTCGGAAAATTGTAGGTCCAGAGCTTCAGATTCCTCGGAAAACAGTAGGTGCCGACACAGCATGACCATTGTAGTCCTTGAGCCATAGAACCACAAACAAATAAATTATTTACAATTGATGATACAACTCTTACATTATATATATTTACAATAATAATAATTATATTTCTAGTTTACGGATAATAATTATGGTCCAAATATGTGTTTGTGAGAATAAGCACGATCCCCATGTATATTATGATGAGACATGTTAAAACTAACAGCTTGTTAATAATTAAGGTATATATTTATGTATATGTACCTTGCTTGTTAATGATAGCTTTGATTATGTACATATATTTTTCTTTTATTAAACAGAATTTAGACTTTGGTACACGTACAGGTGGTTCAAAAGTTGGTCATGTTGAATTACCACTTTGGGCAGATGGTAAGTTACTGTTAATAGAATTTTCAAGAGAATCATGCTTAATAGTAAGAACTTAATATAAAGAATAAAATTTATAATAATATAAATATTTGTGTTGTAACAATAGATGGTTTTTCTAAACCAGTGCAAAAGCATTTGTTGCATATGTGTAATATGTAAAATATGCCAGTGAGTACTCTAGTGGTATGGTGTCATAAAAGTAACTTTGCTGTCTACCATGTAGAAATTCAGGGTTTAAATCCTGCTGCTATGCAATGCTTTTTAGTTTCTCTATCGATCCATTCTCCAGGATTTGTTTTTTTAGTAGAGAAAGAAAGAATCTGTCAGAAAACTGTAGAGCCTGGGACTGTGTGATCTTAGACATTATCGTGTCTTGACACAGAAGCAACAAATAACGTTTATTTCTGTTGTTCTTAGATAAATATATAGTAAACATGATTACAAAGTTGCATAATCATAAGTATAATGACACAAGTGTTCAATGGATCTTGTTCGTACTAACTGGGAAATTTCATATGAAACGATAGAATCAGAATGCCTTTTCTGTAAAGTAGCAGCAGAAAGAAGGTAGTTGTTTATTCGAATAGTACTAGTTGAACTTTTTATTTGACAATATATAGTACTAATAATATTTAACTATAATAGAGTACTACTAATTGAACCTTTTAGCTAGTTTTAGTAGTAAAAGTATCTACTGAAAAAGGTTAAGCAGTAATGGTCACAGTGTAGTAGAATTAATAGAACTGTTTGAATCATAAAGGATCGAAAAGACAGCTATAACTTAGTCATGTTGTCTTTAGTCAAATAAAAAACTTTGAGCCAAAATCAAGAGTGAATTGAAAGGAAAATAATAATAATAATTGAGTAGCACAAACTGAACACCCTTGTACTCCTTTAAAAGCAGATAATGTCCTTTTTAATGTGAGGCTTATTGGGTAGCGTGCACCACAGTTAGGTAGTATATGGTTTATTGTTGTAGGTGAGAGAGAAACCTGAATGTGGACGATTCCATGAGAAGGTTGCTAAAGGTGACGAACAGTTGCATGTAAACACATCAAAGAAAGCATTTATTAACACAGATGGAAAAGACACATTACAGGAAACAAACGTAGATATTGGTAAATAACATCGGCTAGTTGCCGGGAGATGATGTGCACATTATTGGATGCGTAGATGTAAGCGAAAGGAAAGTAGTGCATGTTACCTCTTCAAAGGGTGAAGAGCCAAAAGGATGTCCTGTGGTTGAAGACAATTTTGGAATGGATTTTGGGGTTCATCCCTCCATTTGCTATTGGCGTACAAATGTCATGTGGTTGCATATTGGGCCAAGATTGGCTAAGCTTTTACATTTGGTATTTGCGTACCATGTGTGAACAGTTGTAAGAAGGAGTTATAATGTTACGGAACACATTTGTATATTCTAAAACTGTCTTTTGGTTTGAGCCTGTGTGTTAAGAGAAAACCAATATGCCTTCACATGACCTTTGGGGTTACACTAGAAGGGATTTTAGTTTAAATCTAAGATGGCGTATAACCACCACAAATCAAATGCAGCTTAATTGTATTATATGTATATATATATATTGTATTCATTTCAGGACCCGAGCATTTTGTTTCCATTCTTCGAAATGCCTTGGAATCCGAATACGTTTCTCAGTCTCTTCATCATTGGATTGATCTGATGTTTGGCTACAAGCAGCGCGGAGAAGAAGCAGTTAAATCAAATAATGGTAGTTAATCAGGAATGCTTTTTTGTTAATTGTATAAGTATTAATTAGTTAACAGTATAATTTATGCCAATGTCAGTTGATGGATATAAAGATTCACACAAACATCTCAGAGGAAATTCAAGGAATAATCAATTGATTTACCAGAGTGGAAGTAATATGTTGGCAAATAATTCAATAAAAGCAAGATGATTAACAAAACGTAAAATAAGTTTATTCGTAGCAAAGCAACTTCAAAGTAAAAGATTGTACAGCAAGTAGTTATCAAATACTTTTTGTCCAACTATTTTTCTTTTCTAAATTTCTTAGGTTTTTAATGTCACATTAGCTTTATAATTAACGTCACATTATGCAATGAATAATATTGCTTCTCTACAGTATGTAAATTAACACATGAATATCTCGTAATGAATTCTCCCCACAGGTGAATTAAGTAGTCTTTTTTTTTAACAATTCTGGATTGGTAACACATTCACCTAGTGTACTGTTAGTTGAAAATCAAACTCAGATTGATCTAAGTTTGAGGTCCTGTGGTGGTGCAGCGGTGTAACATGTTCGCCTAGTGCGCCTTTTATCCGGGTTCGACTCCAAACAGTGCAAAGAACGCTTACTCAGAGATCTCATAAAGATCACACTGCTCACTGTAGTCCAGGGTTTGGTTCCCTAGGCCTTAAGAGGTTTGGATTCCTCAGAAAATTGTAGGTCCAGAGGTTCGGATTCTTCGAAAAACAGTAGGTCCCGATGCAGCATGACCATTGTAGTCTTTGAGCCGTAAAACCACAAAACAAACAAACAATCATGCCTTTAACCCGAATTTAGCATTCGGGTTAATGCATTCACCCATCATGCCATGAAAACAAATTCAGCATCATCTTCTTTTGGGAATGTACGCTGTTTTCCTGCCCATAATATCCTTTGTCAACATAAGTGTGAAGCATTTAGAATAGTGCTTTATCAACCCTTAATCAACCTTTATGGGGCCACGGCCCCAGTAAATTGTTTTTTTATGAGAGAAGGGCCTGATTTCGACAAATTACTCATAAATACATTCCTTTTTTTTTTAAATGCCTACATTAAACTCTCATAAGTATAAATAATTCATTATGGTATAATCATAAAGAATATGAGTACACTCCTTTCTATTGATATATAAATCACTGATACACTTCTTTGCTGATTGGTCACTGGTATTTGCAGCACAGATGATATTTCGTTCAGTTTTCAAAACAGATTTAAAAATAGAGTTCAAACTATCTGTAAAATCCCTTTTTTTTAACCAAAAACCCATTTTTGAGCTTCCTGTAGAAAATTGTACATGAAGATCTTGAATGCAGCTTTCCGTAGTTTTCTTGGTATCGACTGTAAAACCGTAAGGTGGAGTGAAAATCCATACAAACTACAATCTGTACAAGTTGGCATCTCTGATCAAGACTACTAGCATAATTTTGTCTGGGCCCAGTATAATTGATTCCAGGTTCTAGCTATTAAGAATCACTATTTTAGAAACTATAATTTCCAGTACAGTATCTTTGTTGTCCTTGCTGAGTGAAAGCAGCTTTTTTGTGAAATAATTAATTATCAGAACAAAATGGAACTCTGTTTATTAAAAGTAAAGAGTCAGTTGCATTTCTTTCGATTTCTGTAATGGGTATTGTTTTTGATAGAAGGATACCATCACAATTTGGCATTTTTCAAATAAAGAACTTAAACATAATACTTTTTGCTTTTGAGAAGTTGTGTTTCAAACAGTAGTTGTTTATGTATTCATATTCATAATTTGCTTTTTATTCCTTTACAGTGTTCTATTATTTAACTTATGAAGGTGCAGTCGATTTAAATAGGTGAGAACATATATTTTTACAATTTTAATATGTTTTATGATTTCATTAGCCAGTCGCTGCAGTATTGCCATGGTAACATGTTCACCTGGCATGCCATTAATCCAAATTTGATTTGCAGTGGTGCAAAAAAAAGGGGGGGAAGGAAAGGATGTTTACTAACTAACTGCTCGCTAGATTCCCTAAGCCTTAAGAAGTTCAGCTTCCTTGGGAAATATTTAAGCCCACTGCCCTACGGCAATGTAGTGGTAACACATTTGTTTATAGTATACCATTAACCCATGTTTGACTACCACTGGTATTGTAGAATATGCACCGTTTTTATGCCAATCATAGTCTGTGGTTTGGTCTTCTTGGAAAACGAGGTCCTGGTGCAGCATGACCTTTGTCCTTGCGCGAGGAATCCAATATACAACAGAGCCTTTATATATCAAAGTCTGCAGTACCATAAAAAAAACTTTGATATAAACTGTCTTTTTTATATGCGTATATTGTGTAGCACATTGTACTTAAAGGCACATTTTCTAAGTTAATTCTGGTTCGGCTCCCAACAGTGCAGTGAACACTTCCTCAGAGATCTCATAAATATTGCACTGCTCACTGTAGTCCAGGGTTGGTTCCTATGGCCTCAAGAGGTTTGGATTCCTTGGAAAACTGTAGGTCCAAGAGGTTTGGATTCCTCGAGAAACAATAGTTCCCAGTACACCATGATCATTGTAATCCTTGAGCCGTAAAACCACAAACAAACACATTTTCTGAGCAGTGTACTCTTCTTCATAAATGGGCAAATATGGATGATATCATCATTAAGTTATATCATCCTCAAGTCATATAAATAATTAGAAAGGAAAATTTAGCAAGGAAAAAATATGCTAAACATATTTTAAAAAATATCATATTTATGTAGTATTCATATGCATTTCTATCTGCCTAATGACCTTTCTGATGTCTTGCTGCACGACAACTGCCGATAATAATTTGTCCTAAAAGTGTTTACATATATTACGTCTGTGAAAAGCAGCATCACAAGAACATTTTCGATGAATTTAAAATCACAATGTTGTTTACCAAGCAAAAAATCACAATTTGTGTCATAAAAATTTAGATCTATAGAAACATTTTTTCTATGTAATTTTGAACCTAGGGATTTACAAAAACTTTGACATGTATGTGTGTGTATATATATATATATATATATTCCAACCCATTAGCTTGTTACCTACTATTTATAAAGTCTTCACAAAAGTACTAAAACATTGCGTGCAGAAAAAATTAGATGCAGCTCAACCAAGAGAACAAGCTGGATTTCGAAGTGGATTCGGTACAGTAGACCATATTCAAGTATTAAGGGAACTAATGGAAAGAACACATGAATATAAACTTCCATTTTGTGTGTGGCATTTATTAACTATGAGAAGGCCTTTGATTCTATTAAAACGTCGTCAGTCATCAAGTCTTTAAGATCAACAGATGTTGAAGGTGTGTACATTGACATGGTGAAATGTGTGTATAAAAATGCAAGTGCAAAATTTTGGTTACATAAAGATACCATTTCTCCAAAACTTTTTACTTCAGCTTTGCAGATAATTTTCAGCTGATAAATTGGAATAAAAATAAATGGTGAACAT
The DNA here is from genome assembly GCA_006491805.2 of Dysdera silvatica. Taxonomy (NCBI): domain Eukaryota; kingdom Metazoa; phylum Arthropoda; class Arachnida; order Araneae; family Dysderidae; genus Dysdera; species Dysdera silvatica. Next base: position 91,818,080 of record QLNU02014802.1, read on the forward strand.
TTAAATTATCTACGATTTCCTGATGGCATAGTTATTTTTTTTCAACGAACCCATCAAAATTCCAAGACATGGTGCAGAAACTCTCAAATAGAAGTAGAGAAATTGGACACAAGATGAACCTACCAAAAAACTAAAATTATGTTTAATAATTTCGTGGAGAAAACAAATATACAAGTTGGCAACATTGAGCTAGAAATTGCTGATTCATATATTAACCTTGGCCAGCTGATCTCAATGAAAGGCAACGTTATGAAAGTATTCAACATACGTATTAAACTTGGCTAGAGTGCATTTGGAAGAAACAGTTTTATCCTGAGGGGAAAAGTGTCTTTATGTCTAAAATGAAAGGTCTTTAACTAATGTGTATTGCCAGTGCTCTCTTATGGATCAGAGACATGGAGTGTAACAGTTGGAGCAATACGGAAGTTACAGACAACCCAAAGAAGCATGGAGAGGTGCATGCTTGGAATAACTAGGAGCGATCGAAAAAGAAACATTTGGGTGAGAGAGCAAACTAGAGTAGAGGACATTATTGTTAAAGTAGAAAGGCTGACACGGGACAGGCTTGGCACATTGTAAGAAGAACTGATCAATGATGAACAATTGAAATTCTCAACTGGAGTCCAAGAGGCCACGGAAGATCTATAAAACATCCTCAAACCAGATGGGTGGATGAGATAAGAAAACAGGATAGACTTGTGTGGAAAGCATTTGGAGAGACCTTCATCCAGCAGTGGATAGATAATGGTTGAATATGATGATGATGATGATATATATATTCCATATGTGGAAGTTCGATATTTAACAGTTTTACTGAATTTCATTAGCCCTACACTAACACAGAGATAACATGTTTCCTTACCATGCAAAAAATCTGGGTCTGAATACCCTTTGATATGAACCAGGGTACAAAATAAGAAAAATTTTTGGGATAGCAAACTGCTAATCAAAATTTCATTTAAGTAGCAGTTTTGACATTTTGACTAGCAGTTTCAGCTTGCCCAATGATACGCCTATGAGTTTAGACTATTATTTCACAATTTCCTAACAAACTTACCTGTAAGTATATTGTAATGTCAGGTTTAAATAAAAAACATTAAATTAATTTTTTTATTTGTGTATAAAAGATTACCAGCACAAGAATTGTGTTTATCCAGAATCTGAAAAGAAACAGATCTTTTTCTCTTTCTGCGTTGTTTCATACTCAAAAATCTCATTATTGCTGGCTCAGGTGGAAACATTTCAAGTTTTTGTCCTCTGTAAAAATTCTAAACAGGTTGTTCAAGATTTCAGTATCTAACTTAGATCTGTAATCAGTTTTTAATCTTTTCGTAAGTGAGAAAGCTTTAGAGCTGTCTTAGAAACAAACAAAATCAATAGAATATTTATTAAATGAATAATATTGCGAAATTGATCTTTTTAATTTTGTAAATTTGTTTTCCATAAATCTTATTTTGAAAGATGCTCGAAATTAAAAAACCAAAATGTCTTTATTACTAACCAGTCAGAATGAACATTGTCTTTATCAACACTTTTTTTCACTAATGATTCGGAAAAAATGATCATACATATGTGATACATCACCATCATCATCTCCAAAATTTTCTAAATCATCTTAATTGGTTGGCCAAACGTTAAGTTCCAAAAGCTTTGAAGCAGTAAGTACTTTGCTTTCACTTAAATTTTCTAATCGATCAGATAAACAAGAGTACAAATTACTTAGAAAGCATACGCTTTCCTTCTTTTTTTTCCTAACGAAATTATGCAGGGTACTATGATAATATACTCAACAAAACCAAAAAATTAGAACATTTATTCATCAATATTTTGTAAAATAATAGCTGAAATATTAAAAACTTTCAAATTTAATGTATTAATTTATTTAAAGATTGTATCAATTTTATCACCGCCTCTTTTCCCCAGTTGGTTAGAAAGTAGGGCTTGAATCCCCCCCCACCGTTGAATATCAAAATACATTTTCTCTGATGCCGTACCTAAAGTTACATAAGCCCCCACGATGATTGAATGAGGCACAAGATGTGATGCCTCGAATCTTCTATGCACTGGATAAGCTAACCTGAGTTGTATTTTGTGCCTCTCATGCACTGGATGTAAATATTTGTGCATGCTAGACAGTTTTCGAACTGGCACTGTAAGTGGTTTGCGACCCTAAGTTCCATATCTAATATTGTTCATCTTGATGGGTACTATTACCCCTTAAAATTCTGATCATTAATTCAGTTACACCCTGTGTGCACAAGGAAGCGGTAATGTGCATGTAATTGCAGTTTTACAATTGTACACAGGTTTTCTCGACAAAGTGTATGTATACCTTCACCTCTTTTGGTGCAGAATAACTTTTGCTATCCTTGCTCTCTAAAAAACATCAACCAACCATTTTTTTCTTACATTTTTTAATAGCATAAAAGACTTGAATGAAAGACACTCTCTCGAAGTTCAAATAATGGAATTTGGTCAAATACCAAAGCAGTTATTTCTGAAACCTCACCCGCAAAAGAGAGCTCCATCGCCTCTAATGGATGAAGAGTTCCTCAAAGACAGCACACTGCAGGTCGGAAGGAAAACCTCTGTCTCTTCAGGTATGTGAGTTATTGTGGTAATTGTTCTACACTATACCACTGTAGTTGGTTTTCAAAATAATGTGCATGTCTGCATTTCTGGACATATGTTTTTATTAATATAAAAGGTTTGTTCTAGTATTATCGTTTGCTCATCAAACTTCGTAAAGAGAGTTTCAAATCATCCTATGTGTGTGTGTGTGTGTGTGTGTGAGAGAATATGTATACAATCATCAACCATTATCTATACATATGGTATGATTAAAAAATTAAGCTCAATGCATGTTAATAAGGTGGGCCAGTACATAATTAAACGTGTATTGCCGGCCAGGCGGTTAGAGTACGGAACCCACTGGTTTTAATGAGGCAACAGAACCTTGAAGGTGTAGTTCAAAGTCTTCCAAAAACATTTTTTTGTTTTTACATTCAAGCTTTCAAGTTCTTTGAGGTATGTTCTTACAAGACAAGTGATTTTGTTAGTCGTTGTCATTTTAGAAACTATTTACATCGGATGGTTTTCATGGACTATTTATTGTTTATGAAGATTTTGAGATGCAAATTTCCAGCTCTCTTAAAATGATGGTTTAGTCTATTTGTCACATTCTTATGAAAAATCGTAGCTGCTTTTCAATTAAGCATGTGTCCATCTTGTAGAACATGCTGACTTAATTGTGATTAGTTTCCCTTATTTCGTTATATTGCTTTCACATGTCATTGCTTACTCTAAGCCGTTGTCTTTAAAGGTCGTTTAATGTATGCACTTATATATATAATACATAATAAATACATAATATTATAATTACAATACAGCTTATATATATGCTATCAAGCTCGCTGATGACAACAACTCTTCTATTGCATCAAAAATCTAAAATCCCTTGCCCATATATTTAATTGTAGTCATTTGTTATAGAATTGAAATTTTTATGGTTTCTTGAATGCTGTTATAACCAGCATCGACTATGTACCCTATTTATTTTTTCAGGAGAGAGTCTTGATCATGTAAATGTTCGACCAAGATCAGAGTCTTGTTACTTCTGGAGAGATAAAGACATGACCCAGTTATCGTTAGTTGCTCAATATTGTCTTCATAAAGAGTAAGCATGATTATATCTTAAATTTAAACTTTTTCCTTTTGGTTAAAATGTGTCAGTTCACTGAAGATGATTCATAAGTTAGGCCCTGTGGTGGACTAATGATAACACCTTTTCCGGGTTTGACTCCCAGCTGTGCCAAAAGAAGAACACTTACTGATTGCTCACTGTGATCCAGGAGTTTGTTCCCTAGGCTTTAAGTGGCTCAGCTCGTTCAGAAAACTGTAGGTTCTGTTGCAGCATAACCCTTGCCTCGTAAAATTCTCACAAACAAATAATTCGTGAGTTGGAAGTAAGCTTGATAACTGATTTTGGTCTTTGAAAGAATACTTTTCTTGACATGATTTGTGAAAAATGGCCCTAATTATGTCTATGGAGATGAGTAAATTATTTTTTTACCCAGTGTTAATAAATAAGTAAAATAATTGATCTTGAGAATCGATTAATTGTGTTAATGCTCAACTTCTTTGTACTTACGAGAACTATCCACAAGCGAACGAGTTGAGCTTGAATGCTCAACTTTGAAAGTTTCAAGTTCTAAAATATATGCATCGTGCTCATTTTTATAAACAGTGTGCTCCTACATATGTTGTTTATTATGATGAACTATATCCAAATTGTTATATAATTTCTGTTTTTATATATTTTAGTGTTGTTACAGCTGTTTGTATGACTAAAGATATGAAGTACATTTTTTCTGTGTCTCAAGGTAGTATTTTTAATTCCTTTTTGTTTTGTGCTTCTTGAAAATTGCTATGATACGTTAGTTGGTTTTGTAATGGTGAAATTTATTACATCAGGCATCACATCTCCAACTTACAAGCCGTTGATCAAGGAACAAACAAATGCTTCATTAAAGAGCAGTAACAAAACTCAAAAGTGTCATTAATGTTCTCAGTGGAGTGACAATGGCTGAGAAAGCTTAAAAGAATATTAATTGTTCAGAACCGCTTTTAAAGTTTATTCATCATACTAAAAAACAAACCACAGCTATTTTTAGTTGAAAAGGCATGGAGGTACCACTGCTGTGGTTATAAGTCTGACAATCCACTTTGCAAGTTTTCGCTAATGAAACAATTAGGGACCTTAGATTGCAGTTCCAACAGCCAATCTAAGCTACTGAGTATAGCCCTGCATTGCTCTTTTTCCTTATGCAGTATGTTTGTTCAAAGGAAGAGGAGATTGGCTTCCCTTAATTCATTAAGGAGGATGTGAAGGAATTTACAATTTGATCAAGTTTTAAAGTTAACCAACAATGCCATCCTCGAAGCAGTTTCAAGGCATCGACAGATTTCCCAAGGTATTGCAGATTTGAAAATAGTCCTTGATTGGCACAGAATGTGTTGTCCTTGGTGCTGCATAAAAATACAAACTCAATCAATTCCAGAAATGGCATTACACTCTCTGGCTTTTACTTTTACAGTGGTATATTTCAGATCCGTCATGTTCTTCCGTAATGCCAAATGTACGGTCTCACCTTGTTGCTAACAAATGACCCCATGTCCTTTTGCCCCATAAAATACAATCAACTAACCAACCTTACTGATGCTGATATTATGTCACCTGCCATCCTAGCTATACTTCGCTTGTAACACACACCACACAAGGTGCTAAAATTTCCAAAGCAAGTCTTATGACTTCTAAGAAGAGAGATTTATTACCGTAATAATTTTTCATTACTGTTATCATTGTCATATGTCAGTATTTAATGGGCGTATGTAATGCTTTTAAAAATTGCCTCAGCCCTATGATGGTGCAGTGTGGTAACTCGTTAGCCTAGTGCATGTTAATTCAATTCACCCACAACAGGTCAAAGAACGCTTTACTTAGAGATCTCAGCGGAAAAGTGCTCAAAGATTTTTTTTTTTTTCAATTTTTCCACATTCAAATCAATACCCAGAGATGAAAGTCTTTATCATTACAAATTAAAATTTCACTATTTCTTTGTAATTTTTTATATTAACCAGCAAACAAGTTTCAATTGAATTGTTGCTATAAACAAATTTCACGGAAGAAGTTAAAAATAAATAGCTTAATAGCGACACACTGCACTATCTGGTTAATGAAGTTAAACATTGGCTTAGTGAGTAGTAGATAATATTATCAACATGCCGAGGTTGCCGTGCCGTCGTAGAGTCGAAAGCTGTTGCAACGATGGGCGGAGCCGTGAGATTCTGTGGCAGTTTTTTCGCGGAGATATGTTATTAGAAAGTTGATAATCGGGTTGTTGTTGTGAATGCCGAAGAAATTAGTGTCATATCGACTTTTTGGTCAAGATGCCTGGAGGTTGGATGTTCCATTTTCCACGAAGTTTTATTTACCTTGCGCTGACATGCCCGCAGCACGAGGCGCCTGCCGGGCCACCCGGATGGTGTTCAGTGCCGTTTTAGCTGATTGGAGGTGGTCTTAAAGCTGACTTGTGCAGGCGGCAGTGGGCTTTGGTAGAATTTTGAACATAGTGAATGGACTCAGGCGAAGAACACTGGAGAAGAGTCGGTTTAGCTTAGTGAGTTTTCTGTGTCGTATCAATTGTTGATTGTAATCACGTAGAGAGGCTCTTCTGACGCTGATTTTTAGTCATCGCAGACGAGAATTTGATTGGCACGACACCGTCCGGTCAAAACGCAGCTTCTCTCATTTTCTCTGGCTTTGTGGATGAGCCGATAGAGCCGGTGGTTAAACACTAACTTTGAATTGGGTTTCGGCAGGACACCGGTTTGAAGCTAGTAAGTTTATGAACTAAAACGTCGCAGGAAAGCAGCAGTGTACAGTCCTTTCTTCTTCGAAAAGTAACTGGATGTTAAGATCAATGGTGTTTAGGAGGTTGATGATCTGTGAAGGATTCATATTGCTAGAAATTAGAAAGGACTGCGTCTTTCCTCGACGCTTTTAGCCAGAAAATGAGCTCGTTTTATTGGTTGGTGTCTCGTGCCATCAAATTCTCGTCTACAAGTGACGCATTGACTAAGAAAATCAGCTACATTCGACAAATTGCCTCATACCGTGGCTACAATCCAACAATTATTGATCATATTTTTAAAGAACTCACTAAACCTAAACCGGCCTCTTCTCTCTCCAGTGATTCTTCAGCTCCTAGGGACATTGTCTGCATTCCTTATGTTCCGAAAATTTCTACTAGGATCGCTGCTGTCCTGCACAAATTCAACTTTCGCGTTACCTTCACTCCGATCAACAAAATAGGCTTTTCTCATCTTAAGGATAACATCCCGGATTCTGACAGCTGCGGCATATATTCCATTCCGTGCCAGTGTGGCCAAATTTATATCGGTCAAACACGGAGAGCACTGCGCCTCAGACTAAATGAACACGAAGCTTATGTCAGAAAGCAAGAATTCCATAAATCGGCTCTGGCAAAACATTCATGGGAATTCGGACATCAGTTTCTATTCTCCAATGCACGTATTAATAAAAAAGTCAACTCAACACTTGATCTCAGTTTCTTTGAGGCATTTCACATTCTAGCAAACATCAATGTTGCAGTTAATGATCAACTCCTTAGTAACTCTATATCATCCACTTGGAAAAACCTTTTGGGTCTCACGGCTGAAGACGTCTCCACAAATACGCTTTACTCCTCCGCCCAATCAAGTTTCCAACCGACGTGATGGCAACACCGACCAACAGCACGGACATAAACAGAAGCCGCCATTCGCTCTGACGACGGTAGCTGGTTAACGCTATCGAAATAGCTATCAGCAGTATTATCGTATTGATAATGTTATCTAACTGCACCACTAAAATTGTGTTGCTTTTATTTCTAAATTTCACTGTATATATGTGTCTAAAATCAAAACATCATATTTACAATTTGTGTAATAATTCCATCGTTTCTTCAGATTGTCTCTTGAAAATGTATTCATTGGAAGAGAAACGACAGCTGAGAAGTATTAGTGTTTACAATATGGTAAGAAAAGGTACTTTGTTTGATATATATATTTTACTAAAAAAATTGGTGCTTTCAAAGAAAAAAAAAAAGAAATATTCTTAGTTTCATAAATTAGAATAATGGTAATAATTCACTTTAAAAAACAAATATAACACGATTAGTTTGCACAAAGAAAAAACAATATTTATGATCTTTTGTAGCCATTGGACTAATTTCACTTGTTTGGGTTTTAGGACATAGAGATTACTAAGGTTTTACTGCATCAGACATAATCTGTATTGAAAATCCATTTTGCTGGTTTCAGCTTTCAGTAAGCTTGATAGTGCATAAATATATTATTATTATTACGATTAAGAGGTCACATTAAGTTACTTTCTCTTATCTCCAATGGTGAGCTAGCAACTTTTAACAACTAGGCACTGCTAAACCTTATTTGTAACTGATTCCTAACCTGCAAACTTTTTAATAACTATTTAGAGTTTGAATGCACTTTTTAACATCCAATAAAATTGACCTGTTTTTATTTTCGAAAATATTTAAATAACCGGTTTGTACAAACCAAATTATAGCTCACCACTTCTCATCTCAAATGGCTTGTCATATGCTCATTGCACCTAATAAACAGGAAAAGAAACTCATTTTCATTTCTATGTGTTAAAAGAAAGTAAAAATGATGACACCATACAAAATTTTGCAACCTACCAAATCTTAAGGACCACCTATAGTCTGAACGATAGACCATTTGTGTCAAAACTCTTTAGTAATTCCTCCAATGGGAATTACAAAAACACTGGTGGCCTCATATATTAGCCACTTCCTGTAGTGGTTGTGTTATTTCTGAGAAGGCTAATAACATGTTAATATCATGAAGAATATAATATGCAAATAAGGCATTTTTTCGTGGGTCTTGGTCTTCTAGTTGGCATGACGTTTCGGTTCCAGCAAAAAAAAAAGGTTGCTGATCTTGCCCCCAACTCAAGATGACGATGCTTTTTTTTATTTCTTATTTATGGCCCACTGGATTTCATGATGCTGGTTTAATGAGTTCTTGTTTAAGCAATAGGGCGTAAATATCAAACTATTTTATTTCATTAATTCCCCCACCTCTAAAAAAGATGAAAACACTTCCCTTGTGGCCCTCTATGTTAATTTTTTCCCTTGGCAATTGTGGTATCCCTGAGAAGGATAATAATATCATGGAAATACAAAATAAAACATTTATTGTCCTTGTTTTAGTCATTCCATGCTTGTTTTCAGTGTTGCTGTGATGATTAATTTTTTGTATATCACTCAACTTGAAGGGAAACACATGAATCGTTAATTTGAATTATTTGCAATAACTGACGTTTAAACTAAAAATAAACAACTGTTATTGAACAGTAGTTAACCATTGGCTGACATTTATACAGAAAAAGCAAAGGCTGTTGGACAATATGTAACTAACCACTGCCATTTAGCATAGCAAGGCAATGGCAGAGACCCAGTTCTTTTCGCTAGAGAATATTAATGACCAATTACATATTTTTCTATTGCATTTGTTTATCATATATCATGATTTACATCAATACTTTCTGGCAGCGTACTGGTAGCATGTTTGTTTATATGTAAAAAATTCAAATTTTACTCCTGATGGTAGCCCATCCATAGCGTCGTTTTATTCCTCACTATGAATCCACCACTTACGGTTTAAATCCCTATAGAAACTATAGGTTTTGACACATGGTTATAACTGTTCTTGCACCATGAAACATCTTTTTTTAAACTCGGCAGGGGCATGCAACCTGGAATTGTCAGCGAATTTGTAATCGTCCCGAAAAGTCAGGGAAAAACAGGATTTCTTGCTCAAACCTGGAAAAGGCAGGGAAACCTTCGTAACTTCTATTTTATACACTATTTAATATAACATTTAGCTAAACAGGGGTGATTGTAAGTCCAAACCAGATTTCCTGAAACGTTATGTAATACTTTTAGTAAAGACACTGATTTCCACAAGAATATAAAAAATTATAGGAAACAAAGCGAAATTTTTATAATTTTTTAAAAGGAAATCCCGGAAGAAGCAAATTGAAATTCCCGGAAAATAATCACCCCCTGGTTGAAGCTTCCACGAACATGAAGCCATTTTCCCTGCAACTGACGTTCAGATGAAAGTTGTTTGAGAGGGGTCAGAGAATTTGGCCGACAAAGTCAGGGAATTTTTTTCTTCAATGTAAGTGGGAATTCTGACTCGGCCATGTGCAGTATCTATGCTTAAACGTTGTGAAAAGATTTTGTAACTTACAAATATTTGGAGATTTAGATGAGTGTAGATTTGAAGACTATGTTTTTTAGTAATTATGTGATTTTTTATTGAAGGCTCTCTCATCATGCGTTTTGATGGAAGACAGCAAGACAGTGATTGTAGGTTCCTGGGATAATTATGTGTATGTCCTTTATATATTTTATAAGCTATGTTTTATTCTCTTATTTTAATTTCCACTTTTATTGCAAAGTTCTGTTTCCCTGTGTTTGTACTACCATTGCATGAACACAAAACAGCTTTGTTGATAATGTCATTGTGTTGATGTTTGTTGGTCTTATGCTGGAGAACTTGCAAGAACTTGTGGTTAACAAAATGTTTACTGCACTGCTAACTCAATACTTTCTACTGTGTTCCAGAGATTTCTCTCAAAATATGTCACATGTATGTGTAGTTTATAACTCATTCACCTGATGGTTTTCTGTTTCAGATATATGTATAATATTGAATATGGAAAAGTGTTGGCTACCACAATGGCTCACGATGATGCTGGTAAGTTTTATATGTGTGTATTTATATAATATATGCATATACAGGGTGTCCCAAAAACATTGGCCGCATCTCTGATTCTTTAAATATTGATCCTAGACATATGTGTTAAATTGGAAAGTGGCGTAAGAAAAGGGGTTGAATTTTATGAAATCGATTAAAATCGCAGAGAATTATTTTTTGAAAAAATACAAACTTTAAATTTTTATACAGTCCCCGTACACAAAAATTTCCAATAAGTGAAATGTGCCCCATAATCCAATAGGTCAATATACAAAATTTCAGCATTCTAGTGGATAAAAGAACCAGAGATATGAAAGTCCAAAATAACTGACTTACAACACTTTTTGAAGGGAGCAATAGGTGCGAGGGGTAATTCATTCTGCTAAGCCACATTATTTTGGGTCTTCATATCTCTGGTTCTTTTTCCACTAGAATGCTGAAATTTTGTATTTCTTCGAAAAATAATCCTCTGCAATTTTAATTGATTTCATAAAATTCTGCACCTTTTTTTTACGCCGCTTTCCAATTTAATACATATGTCTAGGATCAATATTTAAGGAATTAGAGCTGTTGTCAATGTTTTTAGGACATGCTGTATATATAGAGAGGGTAAGAGAAAGAGACAGACAGTTAGATGATGTTTCACATTTTTAGATTTATATATAGGGCTTTGAAACACGATTGAAACTATGAATTTGTAACTGAGAGAATTTTATTGTATGTATTACACAATTTCTATATTGGTTTTAAATATCATGCTTTCAGAAATAGATTTACTTACGGATTATATTTTGTCCCAATACTTTAGTCACTGACATATCTTTTACCAATGGAATTCTGGCCACTGCATCCATGGACTCAACGGCAAAGGTACACACTTTGTTTATTTAGAAATTATCGAGCTAAATATTGCATATAATTTAGTGTTTCTGTGATTGATCGAATAAGCCTGTGCTAACTTGTCATATTAGATAATTAAATACTGTCAAAGAATGATTTTCTACGTTTGGCAGGAATCGAACCCACATCTCAATTTCTGGTTAAGAGTTCTTACCCGTTGAGCTATAGATGACAATCACTCTTCCCCCTTCAAGCGTATATATAAGGCTTTCACTATGGACAAGCTTGCAAATAATGGTGCAATGCTTTGACTGCTTTATATTGAAAATACAATTTTCATGTAAATATTTTGCGTTTAAAGCAGTTTTTTTAAGTTAGCAATTTCTCACTCTGAAGTCCCTTATGCCCCCACACCTGGCCGTTGCCTATTTATTCAATTAAATTTTATGGCCTTTCAGCTCCTTGGGTCAAGAACACATGATTAATCAATAATTTTTGACTAATAGCAGACTGCCAATAACCGGAACGTCTATTTCTATTTAAATCTATAGAGTGACTATTTTTTGCTTATCTTCATAACTTATATCAGTCAATTGAGCTTGGTTCTACAGATCCAATAATAGGTTTTCATAACTGATATCCATAACATTAAAAATATTAATAAACCATTCAAAAATAATGTTCAGAATGAGAAATCAATTATTAAATAATTAAATTGAAAATGCAAGAAATCAAATAAAGTAATTAAATTAAAAAACCTTCATTACATCTGTTATAGAGTCTACTTTGTATGTAATACACAATATGCATATTACGCATATTGTGTGTATACATATTATATATACCGTATTGCAGTTTTCAGCAATCGAAACTTAATGGGGTTATGATCCCTGTATATCTTCCTGTATACATGACTGCTCAGTCTTGATATCATTTGCGTTATTACTTTTCCTTGTCTACTTAAATCTCTAACCAGGTGTCCTTTGTGTGTTTTAGATATGGCAATATGGAACAGGTGTTCGAAGAGCATCCTCTGTTGCTGCAGGCAATTTGGTTGGTTTTTGTTTTTTGTGATAAATTTCATCAGTATGGGTAATGGTCTTTGTACTCATTGTATTGTCGTATGCAAAAGGTTCATAAGTGGGTGGTTAATAAGAGGGATCGCAGATCTAAATCTCCATATATTCATATGTGTGCATACAAAATTGTATTGTAATGGGGGTTATGACAATATCAACCCACGCCCTGCATCTGTGACTCATTGTAAAGACATTCTAACGTTTATGTTTAAATTGTATCATGCTTCAGATGTCTATAGAGGCATATCAAACCCTAATCCCCATCTTGAATAATTCATCGTATTGTATTCTTGGGAAATACAGAGCTCTAAAGATGTCCAATCTGATTGAAGGAAGGTTGAAATCCTTATAAATATTCCTTATGACTCAATGGCAAAAACAATAACAAAAAATGACAAAACATATTCCAGGGGACCCATACATATATGAGTAAGAAAACAAAACAAAAAAAAGGAATAATATATGACCACTAGATGGCACGAAATGCGAGATCTGAAGCAAAAATATTTTTGGGGAAATTTTCAATATTACAAAAATTAAAAATTTGGAAATTATGCTTCACAGGGCCCCAAGATATGGGGCCCCCACTTGCCCCTGCTTAATGGTGGCACTGGTGATAGTACCCATCAAGACGAACAATATTTTCAATGGAATCTAGGGTCACAATCCACTCACCCCACCAGAAAAGAGAAAGAGCAAGTTTGAAAATGGTTCAGCATGCACAAATATTTACAACCACTGCATGAGAAGTGCAAAATATAACTCAGGTCAGCTAATCAAGTGCATAGGTGATTGGGACATTGCATCTTGTGCTACTTATACACTGATTGTAAATATTTGTACATGCTGAATGGTTTTTGAACTTACTCTTTTCTGGCACTGTAAGTGGATTGCTATCCTAGGTTCCGATGCAAATATTATTTGTCTTGATGGGTACTATCACTCTTTAAAATTGTGACTATCAGTTTTGATACACCCTGTATACCCGCTCGTTAGGCAGGAGCTTCTTACACATTCACTAGCCTAATGTCGATCATTTTTTAGGTCCCATTTTTTTACTTAACTTTCAAATTTCAATTTTTTTTTTAAATAAGCAAAATGTAATATATAATAAAGTTTCGCCACTTTAGAGGCCCCTGGTTGGGTTGGGACCTAGTTAGTCCATCCGTTAAAATGGCACTATTATTGAGAATTCCTCTCTCGGAAATACCAAGAAGCAAATATGTAAGTTTAGAACTTTTGCTGTCCCTTAACTCTGCCTTCACTTAACAAAGGAAACACTAGGCTTTGGAATTGTTGACATAAATATTATGCCAGTATTGAAATAACATTTGTTGCCAAAATGCTTTACTGTATTTGCTTATGTGCCATATACTTTATTATATTTATTTAAAATGCAATGTGACACTTATCTTTGCCTTCTGTTAGAATGCAGAATTGGATCATGATACAGGGGTCAAATCTGTCTGCTTGAATAATGATAACACGCTATTAGCAACAGGCACAACAGGTGGACAAATTTATTTATGGAATTTACTGACGTATGGCCTTCTTGGACAGTATTCATGTTAGTTTTAACCTAATACTTTATTTATTTCTTCTCGATTTTTTGTGCGCTCTTTTTGTTTCTTCATCGCTGCTTTTTTCTCTTGCAGATCATTTAGGAATTGTACATACTGTGGAATTTAGCCCAGGTTAGTTACTCTGTAATATAAGCATTAATCTCTGTTATCGATTATCAATATATTATCTACATCATTAAATGCAGTACATTAATTTTCTACATCGTTAAATGCAATATGCTAATTCTTCGCATCATTAAATGTAACACATTAATGACCTACATCATTAATTATAATACACTATTTACCATGAGGAAAATCTGGGTTCATTAATTCCGCTGGAAGCGGGGGGGGCCCACGGTTTTGCACTGATAACGGATTTGTCTAATGTGCCTTTAACCTGGGTTTGACTCCTAACAATGCTTAAAAAGAGAGTTTGCTAAATAACTGCTCACTTTAGTTTGGGGATTGGTTCCCTCCCTAGGCCTTAAGAGATTCGGATTCCTCAAGAAACTATAGGTCCTGGCACAACATGACCTTTGTTTTCCTTGTGCCATAAAATTACAAACTGAAATTGTATGGGTACCAAAAGATTGCCATTTTTTCTATCAATCTGCATCTCGTAGTTTAATTCCCCCCAAGTGATAGGACTCGACCGATCGCCACTAGCGACTAGATCTTTGCAGTTGCCAAATATGAAACTTTCGTTTCCTACCAGACTCCTAGGTTTCTTTTTTAAGTCTGGCGTGTGCACCGTTCATGTCTGGCGAGTATGGTTCACTGCAATTTGTGAAGCCATAGAAATTTAGGTCCCTTGGGAAAGTGCAAGACCTTATAGCCTTAGCTGCCTTGCACCATGGAGCACAAGCAATCAGTACATTACTTAAATTATAATCTGTGTAAGGTAGACATGTTTCACTCCAACAACAACAGAAATACGTTTATTATAACCTGCTTTTTACGATACACATAATCCTGACATTTGTCTAGCAAACAATAATTTAGTGTTTGATTCCTCATCCATAGACATTCCTATCCTCTAAAAACGTGTACGTTCTCGTGTTGCATGATTTTAGCTGCCCTTATTCCATTCAAAACAAAAATGAATTGTACAGATTAACATGCATAGATTAATAGGCCATAGCATATTACCAACTAAATTTTGCAGCTTTTATTATCAGTAGCCAAAGTAATGCTTTATGTGCCCAAAAATGTATTGTTAATTATTCCATATTGCTTAAAAAGTAATAATAAGCCACATAAGTAATAATAACTCCATATTATTTTGGGAGTTCATTAAAGTGCTGCATGAAAATAATGACTTTTCATTCATCTTTAGAACTAAGTAGTTCCTTATTTGTAACCAATATTGTTGGCAGGCCACAATTTGGCCTGCCAACAATGTCAATCCGGCCCGCCGTCAACTGTTTGCAATATTTTTTTTCTTCGTTAGAACGGCATGGAAACTATGGAACAGCTTGGGCGACCACAGTAAATTACTATGGAAATCTTTGATGTCTAATTATAATGTCCATTACTTTCTTTTTCTTGTTGCTGGCCTGCGAGATTTCTGAAGAATATTCAAGTGGCTCAATGCCCAAAATTGTTGGACAACTCTGTTCTATAGAAATCATACTTTTTCAACATAATTGCATTATTTATGCTAAAACATGACTTTTTATGTACTTTTTTTTAAGTTAGGTAAAAAAAAAATGTTAAGTGGATTTCTGTCTTGTAGATAGCCAGAAATTAGCATCTTGTGGCTCTGATAATATGCTTAATGTGTTAGATGTTCAAACTGGAACTCTACTTTTCAACAAGGATTCGAAAGAACAACTGAGGTGATTGATTATTACTAATTTATGTGAAAAATATTTAATATATAAAATATACTATTTAAGAGAGACCATTAATAAGAAATGATGCTAAGAGATGAGAATTCAACATTTGTTTCGGCTTAGTTTCTGCTGACCATCATCAGCTATGCATTGAATGGAAAGATGAAAAACACAAATGAAATAAGCAGCATTTTTTTGGCATAAGAATCATTAATTTGGCACTTGTGTTATCCCTGTAAAGGGTAATAATATCTTACATCCTTATATATGGAGAAAGAGAGCATTGTTCCTGTCCTTGTCCATCTATCAGTCAAGATACTTCAGGCTCAACTGAGGGACCTTGATTCGACTCCAGGATGGGGACGTCTGGTTTTTTTTTCTCCTAATAAAAAAAAAAATACTCTAGCTTGAGCTTCTATATGGGTGTCGAAAATTATTAACTATAAGAAGCATTTTATTAACGAATACTATTTTATCACTGGACCAATGTGTAGAAATGATGTCAAGAAATGATTTGTGGACCAGTTGAAGCGTTGAGTCATCGAGCTCTCCCACACAGTAGTTGTGTCGGGTTGAAAGGTGTTGAGTTAAGAAGGATCAAGAATGTATTTGTGGATAATGGCTACCCAAAAAACTCCGTCACTCGAAGAAGATCTAATGATAAAGATGGAGGAATCTATGGAGCAGAGGAGCACCTGTTGCTTTATCCTATGTGGAACAAGTTTCTGAGAAGATTATGCAAGTGTTGAGGAAAGTTGACATTAAAACCTTCTACAAGTCAGCTACTACTTTATTCAATTTGCTAGAATGGAAGACAAAATTCGAGCAGAATAGTTGATGGGAACTATTTTCCAGATATTGTATAACTGTGAAAACATATACACTGGCGAGATGTAAAAACTCTTTGTAAGCAGAAAAAGGAACATCATTGTGCTGTGGAGAAAGGTAAGATGTCTAATCTGGCAGAATGTGCTTGGGAGAGGGGACCTTCATCTGATTGGAATGCTGCAAAAGTTTTTTTATAAAAGTGTTACTGCTCAACCCTTGTCCACTTTTTTTTAAGTCTTAAGAGACTTTTTGATTTTGAAATCAGGCCATTAACATCACGAAACCTATGCCTGAAAGATTCGACATTTGTGCAAGAAGATGGGAAAACAGGGATATCAGTTCCAGAAAACCCTGGATGCTGGGTTGCTATGGAAAGATCTAGAACTGGAGGGGGGGATAAAAATACATGACATTCTTACTTTCTTGACACTGCGCTTGATAAAGGGAACTGTAGTTCTTAAAACGTTGCTGAATCTTTTATTATACATTGAACCAGTGGTGAAATCTTAATAATTTGCCTATAGTAATCCCTGATCATTCATTATATACCTTTGTTAAGAATTTCATTCTCGATGGTCTGACCAAGTTTAGCTGATACACAATTAGTGCATCCTTCAACATTGCTGTAGACTTGTCTATGATGGTAATTTTTAAAGTGGTAGTTGTGCACCTGTAGCATTTGTGGTTATGTGGTTAAATTTAAATCTCAGTAATTTCTGTTGCATAAAATAATGTCATGGTTTGGAGACTATTCAAGCTACGAGTTCCATGACACTCAACATAAAGTTTCTTTGAAGTCAACTGAATTTTTCAAAGTTAAAAAATCAAGAAAGGGTAGAAAACTAGGAAGAAACAAATACCAAATTGTTAAAATTCCTAATTTATGCCCATGCAATCAGATTCAGTTATAACGACATGTAAAGGGCCTCCGAAAATTTGACACTAAAGCATATATATAATGCTTTTGAAGTGGTCCATGAGGGGAATTTTAAAATTTTGATGTAATAGTTGATTTGTCACTGTAACCAAGGTCTCGTTGTAACTGTGTTCTACTGCATGCATACGTACGTCCATCCATTCATCCATCAGTTAACCAGTGGCGGCGACCCATAGCGAGATTTTAGGGTATGTGCATGAAGCCAATTCACCAAAACCCAAAGTTACCATAAATTTCTTTCTTATTTACTGAATGAGCTAAAAACCAGTTTCTTGACGAATAGAGGCCATAAATTGATGCGTTTTGGTGAATTAGTCTTCATGCACACACCCTAAAATCTCGCTACGAACCACCACTGATATATATATATATATATTGTAGACTGTCATTTTTACAAGCATGTAATTGCTGCAGAAAACTTTGTGAAATTGAAAGTTTATAAACTGAGAAAGAAAAAGTTTATAAACTGAGAAAGAAAAAGTTTATAAACTGAGAAAGAAAAAGTTCATAATGAGAATTATTGTCAGTTTTATGGTGTTCTTTTGGGACCAACATAATAGTTTACAAAAACATGTAGTTGATAAGTGGGATAAAATTGAAAGTCTACACTGTACGAATTTACATTTTCTGGTGTGGAATGGTGAGTTAGCTACATTTGTAGTGAGTGTTAATTGCTGTTGTCCATGACTTTGGTTTCAATCTTTAAATCTGTATTTTCGTAGATGTCTTTGTTGGGATGGTGCCAGTGCTATAACTGGAACACACAAAGGAAATCTATTGATTTGGGATTTGATCAAAGGACAACTTTTAAAATCACTTCCAGGACATTCAGGTAACTTAAATTATCCTTCCATTCGTAGTGTTCACTATTGGGGTTTTCCCAGCCAAAAGACGATGTTAGTATGTGGTGTGGCACTATCAATGACAAGTAAATTAAACTTGTCACATCATTTACTGAAATTGTCCTCTATACCGATTAATTTCAATATAGAGCAGTTTATAACCAAGTTGTTTTTATTAAGCTGCTTCTGTCTTCTCATGGAAGTTCATTTAGTTAGTTATATTTATTATTACTTCCATATTCACTGACTCCAAAGGATGTCATTCCAACCTTATACCCCACCCTCCATTGATTAGTGTTTCACCCGAAAAGTTGCGATTTTTTCGTGATTGGTTCCTTTTTCACTTTTCAATCTCAGTAACTTTCATTTCAGCAGGATAGTTATTCATCTCTGTCCACTTAAACCACCCGTCATTTAAAGTTTTCAAACTTCATGAATTTCAGTTGCTTCAAGTTTTATTTTCGACTCACTTCAGTCTGTCCTCAAAATTATCTTTTCCATTCTCCTTAAAACGAAGTTTAGTATCAGTGGAGATATAATGCAAATGGTGTTTGTGCTCCATTATCTAAAGATTTTGGCTATTAAATATACAGAGTGCACCAGTTGATACTGTAAAATATTTTTTAAAAAATAAGCATTTTACAAGAAAATGAAACAAAAGTTGCTTCTCTTGAAGGTGGAAAGTGTTTCATTATCTGTATTTTACTTGGGGCCATTTTCGAGGTCATCTAAAGATGTCAAACTCGTTTTTTCAAAGGAAACCTATATTTTTATTATTCTTATTCCTCATAAAAAATAAACTTTCATAGAAAGCATTTTTTCAATTTAGTGCTTAGTTTCCGAGATATTTCAAAAATAAGCTTGAATAAAGAAATTCATGCTATATCATAGAACACTAATTTAATATTTAAAAAATGAAAAAAATTAAGTATGCAGTAGTTGGGGAGGCATTGTACACACAAATAAATATGATTCGTTGATAAGTCATACAATCGATTTATATTCCATAGAAAAATGAGATATTGTTTGTGATACACATTGGTGCTGAAGCAAGATGGCCGCTTGTTACCAGCATTCAGTCTTTCTTCTACTTCCGTCCTTCAGCCATCCATTTAATGTAAGTCATTTGAAAGTTAGCACTTAAGTGTTAAGATAAATTAGTTTATTGAGTTTTAGTTTATTATGTGTTAAAAATGAAGTATCTACGTTTAAAGGAAAAACTCAAAATTTTTCTTATTTATGGGGAATCTCGGGAAAATGCAACATGCATGATATGGCATGAACGTCGTTATTCAAGCTTATTTTTTGAGTATCTTGGAAACTAAACTCTAAATTGAAAAAATTCTTTCTATAAAAGTTGTTTATTTTTTTACGAGAAATAAAAAATAAAAAATATAGGTTTCTCTTAAAAAACCAGCTTGACCTTCAAATGACTATGAAAACGACCCCCCCACCCAATTCAAGACAAGCAACTTTTGTTTCAAACAGTTTTTTGTAAAATGCATATTTTTTTTTTGGATATTTCACAGTATCAACTTAAGCTGGTCCACCCTGTACGTGTTAAAAACCATCCATCAGTGTAGAGGTAGTGGTTTAAATCCTGCTGATATTGAAAGCTTGCAGTTTTTCCTACGAATCCATATTCCGAGGTTTGATAGCTTAGGTGGCAGGTTCGGATCCCTTAGACAATTGTACCCTCCAGTGCAGCATAATCTTAACTGCCCTTGTGCTGTAAAAGAAACATTTTTAAATAAATTATTAATATTCATTTATAAAAGAAACATAAGTTATATATTGCTCATTGCAGCTCATTTTATATTGCTCATTTTAGTTAATTTTGTATTATTGCAGTTCATTTTGTAATTTCTGTAGGTGCTGTTTCGTGCCTATGTGTGTCTGCAGATGGCAGTGTTGTTGTTACTGGAGGAGAAGATTTTCAAGTAATGGTGTGGCATCTCAGTCCATCATAGCATTCCGTCAACATAATTTAGGTTTGACTGTTAATGAAGAATCAAATGCCACACACCGAAGTATGCAAGAATTTTGTAATTTTATTCCATGTCTGAAAGGAATATGTGGTGAACGGTTGTAGCACACAAAACTGATTTTTTTTTTCCCTGAAGATGTTCAGTTGCACAATATTGTGTCATACCAGAACTTTAATCAAAAACATCCATTTTAATTTAGTTTGCTGAAAGTGTCTATATAGAACCTAGTATGGTAAAATTAAAAAGGATAAGGTTATATATGCTTAAATAAAAATTAATAAGATTTAATAATTATTATTGCTTTCTAAAAAACAGATATGGTCAACAATTGAATATCACGGGGCCCTACAGTGTTGTAAGAATAATTTATTCATCTACTATGCCACTATTCTAAGTTTGATTCTAATAGTGTCACAGAATGCACACCATTTTTTCTGCTAATGCTAGTTTGGTGTTTGGTTCTCTATGCAAAGGGAGGTTTTGATTTTCCAGAAAACTTTCGGCGCAGCATTAGCTTAGCACTCCTTTCACCACAATCAGTGTTGAAAATTACTGTAATTTTCTATCATCGCAAATGCAGTTTTATGGAGAAAAAAAACACTCGAAAATTGCTATGAATGCTTTACAAAGCATCAATAAAGATGTACTACCCCTCTATGGTTTTGCACCAAATCCAGCCAATGCGAAAATAAATTGTTCAAGTGTGCTTAAAAGGCTCATAAGAACAAAGGTTAGGACAACCAAATGGTGGGGGTGGGTTGCAAATGGGGGGCACTATGTTTGGGCGAAGCCGTTTGGTGGCTTTTGGACAAGACTTCTGGTCACAAACACAACATTTTAATCAAGGTATCTATCTTGAAAACTGTATAATTATCTTTGACAGTTCAAAAAATTACACTGGCCATGAAAATGAAGGCAATAGGCACAAAATAAAGAATATTTGATTGCCATTTTAATCATGTAAGCATCAGTGCATCTTCAAAATGTAGTTAAATTTGGTTATAGCGAATAAGCGGCTATTATCTCAAAATTTTGAGATACCTTCGTGAGCCTCATATAACTGACGTTATTTTGTCTTGATTATGATGTGATAAAATTTTCAGAAACTCAAAAGTTATGTCAAAATAAATCAGCATTGTGTATAATCATCATTTTATACTTCTTGTATGTGTTTCTCAGATTTTTTCCTCTGTTTTTTATGTTTATTATTTTGTATAAAAATTACCGATTTCCTCATGAAATTTGTGATGTGTGGGAAGTGTTTTATTAGCTTGTGGTTCAGTTTTACATTGTCATATATTAAACAATTAATTTTTTATGTTATTAGTCGATACGTTTTCTTAAAATATAAAAGATGTTAAAATAAAAACGCATGTGTCCGATAATGCCATTTACAAAATTTAATACTATTTACCATAGTTTTAAAATTATGTTTACTGGTTATAACATCAAAATTTCAGTGGTGCTTTGAATACAGGGTGTCTACTCATCTGGAAAGCATGGGAAACCTGGAAAAGTCAGAGATGTTTTTTCTAACTGGAAAAGTCAGAGAAATTTGAAATACAAAGGCCTGAGTCAGGGAAATTTGAAATTCATTGTTATAATAAATAGCTTATTAAAATAATTTTCCTGAACTGTGCTTTTCATTCCACATTGCATACTGAAAATTTTGAAAAACTTGTACTTTTGACTAACTTTTTCCAAAAATTACCTTGTTGCAAAAAAACAAACAGATATAATTTATAAAAAACCATTAAGTCCAAATATATATTTAAGATGGATTGTTTACCAGATATATAACTAAAACTTGAACAAAAATATTTTTAGCTAAATTTTCTAATCTGTAAAGGATTATGATCATACCAGTTTCCCTTCCCTTATATATAGTCATCATACACACTTTTTTAAATTGAATAAAAGATGAAGCATTAGCTTTGCGATTATATAGCTAAACTAATTTATAATCTCAAAGGGGGCTGAATGAAAATGTTGTAAATATTTAATTAATGCAAAAAAAAATGTTTTTTTAGTACAATTTTTTTGCTCCATAAAAATACAACCAACCAACCTTAATTTGTATTTGTAAATTCACTGTATAAGGGTCATTTGAAAAATTCTCAGACAAATACAAAATTTTTTAGATTTTTTTCTATTTTTCAACATAGTCACTATGCAATGCTACATATTTAGAATGACGACTTTCCACTTTTTAATACCGTTGTTAAGATGCCATTTATCTAACTCCATTAAATAAGCGGTTTCTTAAGCATTGAGTTCATCATTTGATGAGAATCTTCACCCAATCGGCCATTTCTTCAAGTTTGGGTAAAGGAAGTAATCGCTGTGAGCCAATATGGTGCATAGGGAAGCACTTTGAAGTGTAGGTTATAGAGTTTTGCATCAACAGCCTGCGAAGTGTATTCAGGGGCATTGATGTGATGAAAAAGCACTTCCTTTCGGGCCAGATGTGAATGTTGATTCTGAATAGCACCCTGAAATTGATCCAGTAGTGAAACGTAATACTCCTCTGTGATTGCCCTTCTTTTTTCCAGGTGGTCTATGAGTACCACACTACTAGAGCCCTAGAAAACAGTTGCCATGGCTTTTTCTGCAGAGGGGACCATTTTCACTTCCTTTGGCACATTTTCACTGATCACATCCAGTGTTTGGACTAATGTTCTGTCTCTGGCGTGCCATGGTGAATCCATGTTCCATCTACTGTTATAAAATGTCGAAGAAATTCAATTGAAGCATGTTTAAATGTCTAAATACTCTTGAGAAGTGTTCGTACGAATGCATTTTGCATCGACTGTTAACAAATGCTGCACGCATTGAGCGGAATGGTTTCTTTTATACCGAAAACATCGTTTAAAATGCAGTGGACATGTTCTGTGGAGGTGTTTCTAATGTCGGCAAGCACATGTACCTTCAGTCGACAGTCACTTAATACAACATTGTAGATTTTTGTGATGATTTCGTCAATCGTAGCAGCTTTTGGGCATCCCGAGCATCTATTACCTTAAAATAGATGTACGACCATGGTTAAAGTGGAATTGAACTCTTTTTTTTATATCCGTCTGGGATAAACCTTCTAAAATGAAGTATTTTATATTAGCTCGAACTTTAATTTTATTAACTTTTCAGAAAATGCAAAATTTGCTTGCTTTATTCGCTTGTCACAAACAGTTGACCAAAAGCAAGTGCCTGCAATTTTGTAGCATGCCATTTAACGGATCATACTTGATAAATATCACAGATATTTGGTCATACTGCCACTACCTATATGTCAGGCCGAACTTTTCAAACGATCCCCATAATTAAGTTACAAATGGCTTTGGGGTATGTGGTGGTGGATTTTATGGTTTTAGAAATTATTTCAATCATGCCAATTTCAATGCATTGTAAAGTATTGTTTTCTAAACTTATTAACTGGAAATACATTAAAATTTGGTCTGAAAAAGTCAGGGAAGTTTGATGTTGAATTTGGCCAGAACTATTTATTATTATCGTTATTTATTATTATTATTAACTTATCCTTAATCAACTAATTACAACAATATTTTATGTTTATACAGTTTGTTTTTTTTATCTGGCTTCTAATGATGGCTAAACCATTGAAGTGAGGCATGAAGTGTTAAAATATACAGGATGGATAAAGAGCATTACAATTATGACTCAAATTTATAAAATCTAAAAAACAATGATAGTTTAAATTAATTTGATTCTTATTTATTGTAGTTTAGAAATTTTATTCGTTCAAAAAATGTTCTGTGTATCTGTAGTTTGTGAAAACACTGTAGCCTACCTTGAAATTTTTTGTTACGGATCTGGAAAACCTTGAAAAATCAGGGAAGTTCAAAACAAAATTTGAGTAGATTCCCTGTGAATATCATACTTCATAAAGCATCCTTTGAAGCTTGTATTGAAAATCTATTAAAAATATTTGAATTAATTATTATTATAATTAAATTCCTTTGATCATTTTCCTTATAAGTAACCACTTTCGTTGCCCCTTAAAAAAACTGGCAATCAACTTTCTACAGGTGATCACTTGTTTCTGTCAATTCATACATTGTAACATTACTCTTAAGAAGTGGTCTCACAATAGAAGTTGTTGATTATTTTCTAAAGAAAATGTATATATATTAATAGACATTTCGTTTCCAATTTATATATATATATATAAACTGTCTATTTATGCTCCTCATATGATCATCCAGAGGGATATCATATGAGATCCAATGCTGAATCCTAGCATGCACATTCATGCTGAATTTCTAATCATTTGCATAGCATACGCTATTTTGCATTTCCCATACATTTCAGTGGAATCAGAAATCCTTCTTAGTGTTGCAATTTTCATAAATATGAATGTGTATATATATATATATATACTGGTAACACCACAGAAGGTTTTGTAACTTTTTAAAAAAAAATTCTCTTCATTAATAAAATTGTATATTTTGGAGATTTTGTTGACATAAGCATTTAGTAAATATATTGTATTTTGTGGAGAAGTTGTGAATCTTCAAGACATTGCCATTGACTGCTATGTGGCATTAACTAGTGCTTGGTAATCATGCAAATTTGGGGTTGTATCAATTTTCTGTAGTGCATTTACAGAATTATTGATGTATACGAAGTTATTAAGTCGGCAAATGGTCAGTGACTTTACTAATGCAGTCAACTAAATGTGCGAGACATTACTGCACAAAACTAAATTAATGGATTGTTAAGGTAATGCAGTGACACACGAATTGCAACATTTAAAACTTATTTTATATTTATTTTATATTATATTTGTTTGATTTAAAACTTACTTTGCATAACTAGTAACTGTAACTCCAGATATGTTTACTCAGAAATGATAATGAATTATGATCATAATAACTAAATTTGAGTCATGTGATTAATAATGCAAAAGTAACTCTGTTAAAATCTGTTATATTTGATATAATTGAGACTATATATAAAAGTGGTAAAGAACCGAAAAAGAAAAAAGGGTGGAGAGAATGATGATGTAATATCAGATAAGAGTGATAGGAGAGGAGATTGGAAATGGAAGGAGATGGAAATGAAAGCATAGAAATGTCCAATATATCTGGACCAAGGAGAATTGGGAATATGTGGAATAATAAGGGAATTGAGAGAGATAAAGAAAGGTATGAGGAAAAGTGAAGGAAGACAGACTCAAAGAGATACGGAATTACATAAAAGGATGGAGGAAATGAAAAATAAATATGAGGAAATGAGATTTACATTTATGGGTATGTCCAGGATATTTGTAAGAGTTTTGGAAGAAAACAGTGAACATAAGAGGAATTAACAGAGTTAAGAAATGAAAGTAAAAATAGGGGGGAAGTGAAAGAGATAGAATAAATGCTGAATTAAGAGAAAGATTACAATCATTAGAACATGAGATGGATAAGATCATAAATGGCCAAATCGAGATTGAACGATACAATGGGAAGAACAATGTGTAAATTACTGAACTTGCATATAAGGACAATGAAAACTGTGAAGATTTGGTATTAAAGTTATGTAAAAAATTGGATATGAATACAAATTTAGATCAAATAGAGACAGCTCACAGAACAGGCATGGAACTGAACAAAAATAATAAAATTGTAGTGAGATTTTTAAACAGTAAAACAAAAAATGAATTGATGTTAGAAAAGAAAAGAATTAAAATAAGAACACATAAAATTATCAAAAATGAAACTAATGAAAATAGTAATTACATTATTTATATTAATGAACATCTTTGTTCCTTTGGGAGAAGATCATTTACAGAGGTATGGAGAAAGAAAAAGGAATACGATTGGAGATATCTCTGGACAACAAATGGCAAAATAAGAAAAAATGATAACAGTGATGTTATCGTAATTAATAACTACTCTGACATCGACAAACTACAATGACAATTTATAACTGGAAATAATGGGACTATTATTGAGAGTGGTTTTGGGGTTGATACTGATGGTATTACTAATTTGTGATTTAAAAATATCGGTGATAAAAACATTGTTGATTGTATCGACTTGGAGTTAAATAATAAAAGCAATTATGTAATGTTGTTAAATGATGTTAATAATATTGATAATGAACGTGCTAGTAATTTTGATAACAACATCGTAAAAAATTTCGATTTGATGTTAAATTTTGTTAATGAATATTCCCATGATAATGACATTAACCGTAGAATAGATAAAATTAACGAGACACAAAGAAGTATGGAAAATTATGTAAATAATTTGTGTAATTCAATTAATAGCAATCAAAATAACGTGAGCACAATGAAAAATTTATTTAATGTGGATAAAAATATTGGATTTGATACTGCTTGCAAAATTATAGATATTCATGAAATGAAACGTGAATTAATTGATGAAGGTTTAACTAAAGGTCTGATAAATTATGAGATAGGTACAGAATACAATAATGTGAACACAAATGGTCAATCTGTAGACAGTATAAGTGATATAGATAATTGGAGTGATGATATTGATGATGCTATTATACAGATGTTAGAAAATACAAAGTGTAATAAATGTAATAATGATAATGATGAATCAAATAATGCAAGCAATATATATGTAAAATGTGTTATATCTAAAAAATGTAATATGTGTGAAAAATGTAATACGTATAAAAAATGCGATACTTGTAAAAAATGCAATAAGTGTCAGAAATGTAATATGTATAAAATATGTAATATATGTAAACAATGCTTTAATAAGGATGGAGTAAATAATATAAATAACATTTATAATAGTGGGAATATTGAGTGCCTAAATGATAAAGATTTACTAAGAATATTACACATCAATGCCAGGAGTATAAATAACAAAGTGGATGAAATAGAGTTACTAATGGATAACAAATATTACAAAATAGATTTATTAGCAATTACAGAAACTTGGTCAAAAGCACGTGATCATATGGAGTTTCCAGGTTGGTATGAGTATCATGTAATGCGAAAAAAAAAGAGGAGGTGGAGTACCCATTTACATTAATTACAAACCTGAAAATTTTGTAAAATGGAATGGAATTATTTAATTAAATGAGGATTGGGAAATAATAGGAGTAAAAAGAGGGAAATTAAGAATAGGAGTCATATACAGAAAACCTGGTAGTAATGTAAATAGTTTAACTAATTGGTTATACGAGAAATGGGAGAAATTGCAAAATGGAAACATTTTATTAATTGGAGATTTAAATATATTGACAAAGAATCAAGTATAAAAAACAATTTACTACATACAATGAAAATAATGGGACTAAAAAATGTAATAAAAGATTCCACGAGTGAATAACTACAAATTCATCTACAATAATTGATGTGTGTTTTACAAATATTAGGGAATATAAATCTTGTCTCTTAGATTATCAAATAAGTGATCATAGGTCTATTATAGTAGGGATATATGAAAAATTTATAAAAAGAAAATGATGATAAAATGAGAACTAAAAACCTGAGTAAAGGAAACATTAATAAATTTAAGGAAGATTTGAGATCAATTGATTGGGATGTAGAATTAAATCCTAATAACAGATATATTTTTGAGAAAAATTAAAGAATTATATGAAAAAAATTTTAATTGGAAATATATTAAAGATAAATAATAAGGACTGGATAAACAACAGAATCAAGAACAACATACAGAAAGGGAATAATTTATTTAAGAGATTTATAAGAACAAAAAAAGATTTATTTAAAAGATTCAAAAATTAGAAACTGTATAATTAAATCAGTTGTTTGGCACAAAAAAAGATATTTAGATGAAAACTTGATTAATGTAGATAATAAAAATAATTGAAAGTTTATAAATAAATTATTGTGTAGAGATAATAAAAATAAAGAAATAAAATTAATAAAAAGATGATAAAAGAATTATAACGGAAAAAGGCGAAATGGCAAATTGCTTCAACAAAATTTTTATTGAAATATCTGAAAAAATAATAAATAGAGAAAGATATAGGGGGAATAGTTTTAAAGAATATATGAGCAAAAATCATGATAAAACTATGTATGTTGAGCAAATAATGTATTTTGAATTATTAAATGAAATAAGAAAACTTAATAGTAAAAAAAGGAGAATGTGTTGATGAGATTCACCGAAAAATTGTGAAGGAAAGTGTGGAATTGTTAGTTGTGCCCTTATTGATTGTATTTAATAATATTATAGATAAGGAAAAAAGTGTGGATGAAATGAAGATATCTAAAATTATACCTATTTATAAAAAGGGTAAAATAGTCTGTAAAGAAAATTATAGACCAACAGCAGTGACATCAGTTCTTGTGAAATTATTTGAAAAACTACTTTACAATAGAGTAATAAAATTTATTGAAAAAAATAATTTAATGAATACGGCTTTAGAAACGGAAAATCAACAGAAGGAGCATTCCTTGGAACAATTAATAAAATACATTAAGCAATCGAAAATAGGGAATATGGTATAGGGATATTCTATGATTTGAATAAGGCATTCGGTGTATTAAATAGAAAAATATTAATAAAAAAATTGAATAATTATGGATTAAGAGGCAACGTTAATAAATTATTATGCAATTATTTAAATAATAGAAAACAAATAGTGTGTGTTGGAGGTAAAACATCGCAAATAATGAATAATAACTATGGAGTGCCGCAGGGTCCAATTTGGGACCACTGTTGTACTCCATATATGTAAACGATATATTTAATGTTTCAGATATGGGTCATATAACATCGTTTGCAGATGATACAAGTGTCATAGTTACTGGTCAAGACCTAAAAAAAATTAATGGAAATATGCATCAGCGAAATAAAAAAATATCAGAAATGATTTTATGTAAATCAAATGAAATTAAATGTAGATAAATCTAAAGTAATGATTTTCTTAAGTAGAAACAAAAATATCAATATTGACATATACAATAATTCAATCTTAATTAGTAACAATAATTCAATCTTAATTAGTAACAATAAACAAATTGAAGTGGTGCAACAAGTAGAATTTTTGGGAGTTCAACTAACAGATAAATTAAATTGGAATGCTCAAGTAAATTCTGTGACAAAAAAAGCAAGCAAAGGCATAGGAATACTAAGAAGAATAGGTAATATATTGACAAATAAAATTAATATTGACCTTTATTACTCCACGATACAAGTTCATCTTATGTATTGCAATTGTATATGGGAAGATGTTGACATAGTCAATGGAAATATATTGAAAAATATACAGAAAAAAGCAATGAAACTAATTAACAAGAATAATAGAATGAACTGGAAAAATATATTAATTAAATACAATATCATACCATTTGAATTAATACATGAATACTGTATTTTGATTAAAATGTTTGAAAGAATTAAGGAAAACAAGCACATGGAGTTAATAAAAATTAAATATAATGAAAGAGAAAGAAATATTTGCCGAAAATATAATGACTTAATCTTGCCGAAAATAAGATCTGATACAGAGAGGATTAACGTTAATTTCCAGAGTCCTAACCTCTGGAATAAATTACCTGAGGATGTAAAAAAAATTAAATGGAATAAATAAATTTAAAAATAAATTAAGAGATCACTTAACTTCATCATTGGTTTTGTAACAAATTAAATTTATAATGTACTAACGACCTGGTGGATTGTGGTGCACTAATATCGAATAGATTAATTTATGTATTTAACTTGATGCTATTAACATGGTTGTCTTTGATTAATTTATTCGAGGTCCTAGGTTTATTACATCCAAGAAGATATTTTCCTGGGACCCTTCCTCATATGGTCAAATCGTTTCCACATATTGAAAGCAGAAGAAATAATTTAATGTATATTATTTATAATGTACAAGTGAAAAATAAATAAAACATTATTATTATAATTTTAACAATAGGTATAAAGGCCTTTCCATATGCTTAAAATAACAAATGCCTGTACCTTTAGATTCTTTGAATTCCATATATTTTTCAACATGAAATTGCTGTGTACATACATACATAGTAGGACTTCCATGTATCGAACTTCTGGCGAAACTTGTAATTTGGAGTTCCTGTTCATTACACACACACACACAAAAAAAAGACATTCTATTTGAATGATTTTTTTTATCAAACCTTTATCCTTGATGCACATAGTGATCCTATATCAATATTCCTTTGGAAAGGCCAATCCTTCCAAAGGTGTCACTACTCAAAAATCGATGTTTTCCTTTATATTTTCTTAACATACCGTTTGATTAAAGATAAAATTTACATATGTTAAGTTTCCACTATGTAATGTGCGGCATGTGTGTTAATTATCCTTGTCATGTTTTATAGCAATACGTTTACAGGCGAAGGTTCCTAAAAGTAAGAGAGGGCCTGCAGTTGTAATGCATTTGCCCACCATGCCCTTAACCTGGGCTCAACTCCCAACAGTGCCGCCCTCCCCCTTACTTCAGTTCAGTACTTGATCACCTAGGATAGTGTTTCTCAACTTCCAGGCCACGGGTGATTCCTCTAGAATTTGTTATTTTAGTTTTCTAAGTATTTTTCGTGAATAAGTATTTTATCCTGGAAAGATTTCAAGGAGAATAACAGTCACGAATGTTGGAAAGCTCAGACCCAGAATTCCTGAATAACACCCGTGCAGCAACCAAACCGTGTATTTTTAAATATGTAAGTATTCATGAATGATTGAGAATTTTCTGACATTGGAATCTTTTAGCATTCGAGAAAGGATATACCGCTTATTATGACCGGTCATAAAAAGTACCTGCAAGCCGATTATGATAATGTGTGGTGCGTCCTTTATCTTAAAACTAAACGAAATAACATCTGTGTTGAAAATGCCAGTGACCAGTCAGCAAGGAAGTGTATCAGCAAACTGTATTTCAGTGGGAGTATACCGATACGCTTTATGATTATTCCATAATTATTTATGCTTATGATATGTGTTAATGTATGAACTTTAAAGATATGGAGAGGTATTTATTATTATGTGAATTATAATTATTAATATTATATGGAAAGGTATTTATTATTTTACGAGTACATCAGTTGAGATCAGGTTTTCGTCCTAGCCATGGGTGGTTTGGATTTCTTGGAAAACTATAGGTCATAACCTTTGCTGTTCTTATGTCATAATAAGTCATGACCCTCCTGTTTTTACACCATAGTAGGTCATGAC
>QLNU02014802.1:91849620-91871887 GCA_006491805.2 Dysdera silvatica
GAAACATTTATTTTCTTTCGAACGTTTCACCATCTAATCACGCCATACCATCGGAGTTGGTATCACTACGCCAATAAACGTTGATTGACATTGTTGTTTGATTTAATCTGCGTAGTGTTCGATTTATATGTTATATAATAAGTTATCAATTGATTGGAACATAGAATTAAATCATAATAACAAATATGATATATTTTTAAGAAAAATTAAAGAATTATATGAAAAATTTTTTAATTGGAAATATATTAAAGGCAAAATAAATAATAAGGGCTGGATAAACAACAGAATCAAAAACATTATAAAGAAAAGGAATAATTTATTTAAGAGATTTATAAGAACAAAAAAATTGATTTATTTAGAAAGATTCAAAAAATTAAGAAACTGTATAACTAAATCAATTGTTTGGCACAAAGAAGATATTTGGATAAAAACTTGACTAATGTAGGTAATAAAAATAAATGGAAGTTTATAATTAAATTATTATGTAGAGATAATAAAATAAAATTAAAGAAAT
Source organism: Dysdera silvatica (assembly GCA_006491805.2). NCBI lineage: Eukaryota > Metazoa > Arthropoda > Arachnida > Araneae > Dysderidae > Dysdera > Dysdera silvatica. The sequence continues at coordinate 91,850,135 of QLNU02014802.1, forward strand.
ACAATTAATAAAAGATGATAATAGAATTATAACGGTAAAGGGGGAAATGGCAAATTGCTTCAAAAAAATTTTTATTGAAATATCTGAAAAAATAATAGATAGAGAAAGATATATTGAGAATGTCTTTAAAGAATATATGAGCCAAAATTATGATAAAACTATGTATGTTGAGCAAATAACCTATTTTAAATTATTAAATGAAATAAGGAAACTTAATAGTAAAAAAAGAGCAGGTGAGATTCACCCAAAAATTGTGAAGGAAAGTGCGGAATTGTTGGTTGTGCCCTTATTGATTGTATTTAATAATATTATAGATAAGGAAGAAATTCCTGATGAAATGAAGATATCTAAAATTATACCTATTTATAAAAAGGGTAAAATAGACTGTAAAGAAAATTATAGACCAATAGCAGTGGCATCAGTTTTTGCGAAACTATTTGAAAAACTACTTTACAATTGAATAAAAAAATTTATTTAAAAAATAATTTAATGGATACATATCAACATGGTTTTAGAAAAGGAAAATCAACAGAAGCAGCATTACTTAGAACAATAAATAAAATACAGGAAGTAAAGTAATCGAATATAGGGAATATAGTATAGGGATATTCTGTGATTTGAGTAAGGTGTTCAATGTATTAAACAGAAATATATTAATAACAAAATTAAATAATTATGGATTAAGAGGCAAAATTAATAAATTATCAAGCATTTATTTAAATAATAGAAAACAAATAGTGTATGTTGGAGGCAAAACATAACAAATGATGAGTAGCAATAACTGTGGAGTGCCGCAGGGGTCTAATTTGGGACCACTGTTGTACTCCATATATGTAAACGATATATTTAATGTTTCAGATATGGGTCATATAACATTTTTTGCAGATGACATAAGTATCATAGTTACAGGTAAAGACCTAAAAAGATTAATGGAAATACGTATCAGCGAAATAAAAAAATATCAGAAATGATTTTATGTAAATCAAATGAAATTAAATGTAGATATATCTAAAGTAATGATTTTCTGAAGTAGAAGCAAAAATATTAATATCGACATATACAATAATTCAGTCTTAATTAGTAACAATACTTCAATCTTAATTAATAACAATAAAAAAAATCGAAGTGGTACATAAATTAGAATTTTTAGGAATTCAACTAACAGATAAATTGGAATGAATAAATAAATACTGTGTTAAAAAATGCAAGTAAAAGTATAGGAATACTAAGAAGAATAGGTAATATATTGACAGATAAAATTAATATTGACCTTTATTACCCCATGATATAGAATCATCTTATGTATTGCAACTGTATATGGCGAGATGTTGGCATAGTTAATGGAAATATATTGAAAAATATACAGAAAAAAGCAATGAAACTAATTAACAAGAATAATAGAATGAACTGGAAAAATATATTAATTAAATACAATATCATACCATTTGAATTAATACATGAATACTGTATTTTGATTAAAATGTTTGAAAGAATTAAGGAAAACAAGCACATGGAGTTAATAAAAATTAAATATAATGAAAGAGAAAGAAATATTTGCCGAAAATATAATGACTTAATCTTGCCGAAAATAAGATCTGATACAGAGAGGATTAACGTTAATTTCCAGAGTCCTAACCTCTGGAATAAATTACCTGAGGATGTAAAAAAAATTAAATGGAATAAATAAATTTAAAAATAAATTAAGAGATCACTTAACTTCATCATTGGTTTTGTAACAAATTAAATTTATAATGTACTAACGACCTGGTGGATTGTGGTGCACTAATATCGAATAGATTAATTTATGTATTTAACTTGATGCTATTAACATGGTTGTCTTTGATTAATCTATTTGAGGTCCTAGGTTTATTATATCCAAAAATATATTTTCCTGGGACCCTTCCTCATATGGTCAAATCGTTTCCACATATTGAAAGCAGAAGAAATAATTTAATGTATATTATTTATAATGTACAAGTGAAAAATAAATAAAACATTATTATTATAATTTTAACAATAGGTATAAAGGCCTTTCCATATGCTTAAAATAACAAATGCCTGTACCTTTAGATTCTTTGAATTCCATATATTTTTCAACATGAAATTGCTGTGTACATACATACATAGTAGGACTTCCATGTATCGAACTTCTGGCGAAACTTGTAATTTGGAGTTCCTGTTCATTACACACACACACACAAAAAAAAGACATTCTATTTGAATGATTTTTTTTATCAAACCTTTATCCTTGATGCACATAGTGATCCTATATCAATATTCCTTTGGAAAGGCCAATCCTTCCAAAGGTGTCACTACTCAAAAATCGATGTTTTCCTTTATATTTTCTTAACATACCGTTTGATTAAAGATAAAATTTACATATGTTAAGTTTCCACTATGTAATGTGCGGCATGTGTGTTAATTATCCTTGTCATGTTTTATAGCAATACGTTTACAGGCGAAGGTTCCTAAAAGTAAGAGAGGGCCTGCAGTTGTAATGCATTTGCCCACCATGCCCTTAACCTGGGCTCAACTCCCAACAGTGCCGCCCTCCCCCTTACTTCAGTTCAGTACTTGATCACCTAGGATAGTGTTTCTCAACTTCCAGGCCACGGGTGATTCCTCTAGAATTTGTTATTTTAGTTTTCTAAGTATTTTTCGTGAATAAGTATTTTATCCTGGAAAGATTTCAAGGAGAATAACAGTCACGAATGTTGGAAAGCTCAGACCCAGAATTCCTGAATAACACCCGTGCAGCAACCAAACCGTGTATTTTTAAATGTGTGAGTATTCATGAATGATTGAGAATTTTCTGACATTGGAATCTTTTAGCATTCGAGAAAGGATATACAACTCACTGTGACCGGTCATAAAAATTACCTGCAAGCCGATTATGATAATGTGTGGTGCGTCCTTTATCTTAAAACTAAACGAAATAATATCTGTGTTGCAAATGCCAGTGACCAATCAGCAAGGAAGTGCATCAGCAAAGTGTATTTCAGTGGGAGTATACCGATACGCTTTATGATTATTCCATAATTATTTATGCTTATGATATGTGTTAATGTATGAACTTTAAAGATATGGAGAGGTATTTATTATTATGTGAATTATAATTATTAATATTATATGGAAAGGTATTTATTATTTTACGAATACATCAGTTGAGATCAGGTTTTCATCCTAGCCATGGGTGGTTTGGATTTCTTGGAAAACTATAGGTCATAACCTTTGCTGTTCTTATGTCATAATAAGTCATGACCCTCCTGTTTTTACACCATAGTAGGTCATGACCTTGATGTTCGTAATAAAACTCACAAAAAAATCAAGAGGTTGACTGTGCAATTTAATCATTGTAGACAAATTTTAATATCTCTTAACTTCAAAAGTTAAAGTTGTAATATTTTCGACCTGTCTTGATGATAATTATTTAATTTCTGGATAGACCTGGCATTGTAGAATTTTATTACGAATTAGTAAAAAGGATACAAGGATCTGTGATACAAATATAAAATTGTTAATTATTTTATCTTTTAGTAATGTATTTATCAGTTATAGTGATATGTTGTTATATCTATGCATTTGCGTGTCTATACGATGTGGAAGAATATTTTTTTAAATGACTGTATTCAAATTTAAGTTCTTCTGACTATGTTTTCTTGTGGGATTGTTTTTAATGTACTTCAACAATTCTTTAGAACAAAATAAAATCAAAGTCTATTTAAAGTAGTTTCATTATTTCATCAAAGTAAATAATTAATGTGGAATCTTATTCCCCTATTTTCATTAAGAAATCAGCATTTTATAAAGATAAAGACAAAATTTAGCTTTTTATCTGTGCCAGATTATGAGGTTGACTTCAAGATGCAACAGTAACAAAGGATTTTTTCATAAAACTCCAGTCTTAGGCAGTGTTAGAGTGAATTTTGTGGATCCAGGGTTGGATTTAGGTTTCGTGGGGCCCCTAGGCATATTTTTTTTGGCTCCTTGTGGTGTAAATTAAGCCTGTGCAATTACAGTAGGACCCACACATATAACGAGGATCTTGGGATTAACAAAAGTACTTGCTTTATCCGATTGCTCGCTAAACGCATATTGGAATTTAAATTTTAAACGTTGAAAATAAAGTTAGTACATGTAACATATTTGCATGCAACACACATACAAAAACACTCTAAAATGTCTCGGAAATTCGCATCGCAATAAAATTACTATCCTAGTGATGAGGTCTGAATGATTTTGAAGTAGCTTTGAGTCTTCGCCGCACTGGACCCTTAAGAAAAAAGCAAGCCCTAGACATTTGACTTCTTTGTCTATGTGATAGTCTGTCCCTGTGTGGAACCCCAGGATCTCTCGAGCAATTTATTAAACATATCCCAAATTTGCAAGGACAGCTGTAAACTCTGCCATTTTTTCTCATAACAAACACCTTACAGCAGAGGTTTTAAATCCAGGGTACATGTACCCCTGGGGATATGCGAGAGAAAATCAAGTGGTATGCGAACGAGTTAGCACTTTGCCCCTTTTTATGATTTGAAGTTCATAGCCCTTCGGTCCTTTTTCCAAAATAGAAGGAGGCAATTTGCTTTTTAAATGTGCTCTTTTCACCTCACTCCTCCCATATTGTCTTTTCCTGTTCCCATCGACTTGTCGTTGCGAAGAAGGTTTTACAACAGTGTGTATGATCAAAACCAAATACTGCACAAAACTGTCAATCGAAAGTGATATGTGTGTCTCTCTCTCTCTCTCTCTCTCTCTCTCTCTCTCTGAAACGGTTCCCAGAATTGATTTACTTATTGAAAAGAGCCAAGCTCATCCATCTCATTAAATGTGTAACTATGCATTGACTAAAATTATAAAGAAATACTACTTGAGTATTGTATGGCATCTATACATTTTATATCATATTCTCCTCAGGGGATACGGCAACACACTCTGGCAGGACGAAAGGGTACATGGGAGGAAAAGTTTGAGAACCACTGCCTTACAGTTACCATAAACAAACCCTTGAAACAATAGAAAAATACGACGTACCTTTTAATGCTGATTTATTTGTTATCTTTTATTTATGTTGAAACATTGATAAATAATAGCCCTTGAAGGCACTGATTAAAGAATCACACAACATACCAAAACAATTATTTACCTTTATTTCTCTGCTTTACTGGGGGTTAGTTTAAGTTGGTTGATGGTAGTCAACACATAAGAATTTTTTCGATATGGTAGACGCTTTGATTACAACTAGTGAAAAACAACAATTCTGCTGCGAGGTGGTGGTACGGAGCATGGAAATGGTATCACTGTTCTTACAAGACTTAACAGCCCTTTAAGTTTTCCTTAAATAATATTTATAGATAATATTCTCTGTAGCTAGGCCTGTTGTAAGAAGAGGATTCCGTAAGATTGAAAGGCTTGAGGAATGGTAATGAAGCTCATTCATTCATAATAAAGCTCAATCATTTAATGTGCGGCTTAACAATTTCATTCTAGCCCTTGAGTTGATATTAATTTATTACTACATTTCTCGGGATTTCTTTACCATACAAAAGAACTGAATTGAAAAACTTCAGGTACCAAATTTCTAATAAGTAAAGACATTTCTTATTCCATATTATACCTGAGTACCAATTATTATATACTGTTGTCAAAATTAAAAACATACGTAAGTATTTCATACTCTATGCCATTAATTTATTTGATACATGCATATAAGAAATAACTGGCACACGTGCACACTTTTTACAAGTATGATAAACTATATTACATGACAGATATGAAATAAATTTCATATTTTGTTACATTATGAATTTTCTTGTGCTTGCTGTTCTAATTTTACATACCTGTGTATATAACAATGCTTGGAAGAAAGTATGCAAAGTACATGAGGTTGCATCAGTGTCGTACAATAATTAAAGTTGATATCATATCATGCCATTTCAGTTGGGATCATGCCATAACAGCTGATATGCTGCAACAATAATTGATATAATGCCATGCCATAACAATTGGTATCATAATAAGGATTGGTGTTACGTTATAACAATAGTTTGATGACAATGATCAAACTATTAAAACACTTTAATAAGGAAATTTTAAACATGAATGTATGTGCATTTGTAAAGAATAAAATTTTCTACTTGTATATTTTTATATTAAAAATGGTCAGTTGTATTCTTTTAGGAATGAAATGAATAATTTTGCCCATCTGTGCTTTATTGAACAGACTCATTTCATGCTAAGAAACCTCAAACTGCCTATCTTAGCACAGTGTATATTTTTCTTTACTTACTAAAAGACTCAACTTTTACGCTCCCTATCAAACATCGAAGTTTATTCTACAATCAAAACAAGGAAATTATATGTAAAATGAAACACTATATATCTTTCTTCCTCTTTCATAGCTTTACAATCTGATAAACTGTTTCAATATCTCCTTTGAATTGACTCTGCGATGTGGCGCTGCATCGGTAGACACCATAATCTTCTTGGTGAACCTCGTGTATAAAGAGAACTGACTTCCCATTGTATTCATAAGCCTCGATTCGCTGATCATCAGAATTGACGCGAAAGTATGCACACTTATAGCATTCGAACGGTGGTGGATTGCTTTGGAAGGGATAGGCTCCTTTGATTTTATGCCAGACGACATTCTGGAAAGAATTCAAGAGAAAATGCATTTTACTAAAGGATTAGTATTAGTATTCGCTACAGGAAGTATTGTCAGACAGTTTATCCCTGTTGGAATATACAGACATAATTAAAGTTTTTGATAATCTGTGGGAAAAATAGTCCCGACTCTATCCTTCTGTAAAACTATTTTAGATTTGATGTGAAGTTGAGTGAAGAGTTTGAAATTTAAGAAATGGAAACATCGCTACCAACTTTTAAGAATCTTTGGGGCAAGGGGCTGAACTTTAACTTCATAAAAATCAGTTGCAATGGGTACGAATTATTTTGAACAATTTACGTTTAAACGTGATTTTTTTTTAAAATTCATATAGTACCCCTGTACAATATAAACATTTACAATAGCAGACATTTTCTGTGAAATACTGTAAAAGTTGCATACAGATATGAAAAATATCTAAGAAGAGGATAAGTGGGGTGGAAATTCAAACTAAAACTCTAACATTTAGTTCAGTGGTTCCCAAATTGAACTCCATGATTTCATGGATTTCCATGATTAGCATTTAAGCTATTCGATTTCCGTAAAAAAACTAGTTTTATTTTACAAAATCGGAAACGGAGATCCCATGTCATTTTCCTTCATACATAGATGACACACGCACATCCATGCGTACGTGTATTTCCCCACTAGTTATTTCCATTAGCATGCGAACAGCTTCAGAAATTGATCTGATTAATAACTTCCGGATGAAATTTAATGGGATAAATATATTTTTTCTCTCTCTGACCTTATTAACAAAATGTATTTACTCGTGCTACTCACAAATGTTCAAATTCTGCCTTGCTTTTAAAATACATTACTAATGCACACAGATCACACTCTATTGCACAATTAATTCTTCCTTGCGCTAGAGAGATGGATCGAAGCCACAAGTACCGAAAGAACTGCACGACTCTTAGAAAATTGTAAGAGGATCATTTCCTGTTGGTAAAAAAAGGTAAATATATGTATGCAGTGGCGTCTTAACGGGTGGGCCGACGGGCCTCGACCTAAATGGGGTTCCCCCAAATTAGTAAAATTTGTTTATTTTTGAAGAACAATGTTCTAAGAACTTTCCTAAGTAGTGGCTTGTTCTGATTCATTTGATCACCTATCATTTTACTCTAAAGCCAAATTTTTCTCTGGACGTGCGTAGCAAAGGAGAATACAATTAAGATGGTAAGAAAGTGTACTCTCTGTGTTAGTGGTGGTGGTGATGGTTGTTTATTTCTATTTGAGGAAAGACAAGGTGGGCTTTGAACAAAAATGGATGTATTTTTCTTCTAAATTTAACTCCCTCGCTTGTTATTAGTAACATGTTTGGAAGCGCAGCGGTTAAAAAGAAGCTATCTGTATGACATTTGAAGACAGTGTTGTGTCGAATTTGTCAAAGCAATTTATGGAAGAGCATCACCACCGGGAAGAAGTGTTGAAAAGACTAGTGGCCGTAACAAAATTTCTAGCTGACAGGGGCCTAGCTTTTAGAGGCAAAAACCAAATGTTAGGGTCTCATCACAATGGTGCTTATTTTGGAATTTTAGAACTGTTAAGTGAATTTTATCCCTTCCTGAAAGAACATATTTTTAAAAAAGGAAACAAGGGTAAAAGAGTCCCTTCATATTTGTCAGAAAACACCTGCGAAGAATTCATTGCAATTACGGAAAGAAAGTGCTCACCAGAATTGTAGAAAAAATGGAGCAATCACAAAGTATTTTTCACTGAGTATAGATTCGATGTCCGACATTCGTCGTATTAACCAGCTAACAATCGCATCTCGTTATATGAAACGAAATGCCCCGATAGAAAGATTTTTGGAAATTATTCCAATTTTCAACCGAAAATCTCAATCTTTGGCGAAATAAGTCTTCAAATTTTGGAAGAAAAAAATATCCCTGAAGAGTAGTTTATTCCGGGTCACGAGAGATTCTCTTGGAATATATCATTTCGGTTTTCCAGGGATTTTTCATGAATAAATCGACCAACCAACGTAGACTGCAGTTTCCAATCTCTGCTGCCGTAGATAATTCCTTCTGTGCTTCACTTTTTTATGGGTTTTTATTTTTTTTAATCCACTCGTATCATCTTTTTTTTCCCCTTCTTCTTCTTCTAGGTCCTCATGGTGTTTTCCCCCTAATATTAATTAAGGCATTTTGTATTTTTCACATTTCGCTATGTGTCTACAATATGCTAACTTTCTTACTATTGCTTTCACGATAACCACTTTGATCTGGATTTGAAATTTTACTGATTAATAGTCTATAATATAAGGACTATTCTTGAATGAAGACTGAAGCCGTAGTTGTTGCTTTCATGATACAAAGCTTTAAGAAACTGGTTTACCAGCGATCTTAACAAGATCCAGGACTAGTTTACCAACGATCTTAACAAGATCCAGAACTAGTTAACCAACATCTTAAGATCCAAAACTAGTTTACTATTGATCTTAACAGGACGCGCATAAAAAGGAAAAGACGAACGTGATTCTGCAGTACTTATCACTACAATCTCAGTTAACATGTGTCCCCCCCACGTGATCATGAAGAGTTAAAAACGTTCACAAATACAGTCGAAGAATAGAACTTCCCAATCTCTTATCTTCCTCCTACCGCTCCCGAGTAGCAGGTGGCCGCTTCTCACCTTCCTAGATAAATTATCTCTGTGATGCCAAAGAACGCGTCAGACGTTTTTTAAAGAAAATTTGTTTTACAAGAACTAATATTAGTTTTTAAGATTTATCTCCAAACTGTAACCAATTCTACTATTTGTGTTTTCGGAAGCCTAGTTAAAACTTTAAAATGTATGATGAAGTGATGCATTTGGTCTCCGCGCCCTTGATGAATGAAGGCTGTGCTTCAACTTTCACTTTAAAATTAAGCAGTGATGTCTTCTTGTCTACAGATTTTCAAAGCGAAATATTAAAGTTCTTAAAAGTCATTGCACAAATTTCATCTAGAGGACAGACAATATTAGTTACTGAAGTAGATGCTGGGATCTTTTTACAACATCCTCAGGACTCAGAAGTTTTGTGACTTGCACCACGTTTCGAAAGGAGCCAAGGAAAAAATGCGTTTGCCAGTATATATATATATATATTCATAGGTGGACTTAAAATACTGTCCTTTTTGTAAAAGACTTAATTTTTAATGATAAATAAAGAACTAGAAGAAGACACACACATGAGCAGATATTTAGCGTTTCGAAAATTGATACTCATTTGAACTCCGTTAAATTTAAATCCGTTAAATCTTTCATACTGTCAGTCACTAAATAACGGAAGGTTTCACCGAGGGATTGAAACAGTGAAAAATATTAAAGTAAACATTGATTGAATAAGTAGTTATTGCAGGTTTTTCACGCATCAGGAAACCCCGAATTGTCAGGGTATTTAAAATCGTCTCTAAAGATTAGGAAAAAACGATATTTTTGGTCAAACCTGGAAAAGTCAAGAAAAACCGTCTTAGATCCTGTTTTGAATGGCTAAATCTCCCACGTACGTGAAGCCATTTTATCCGTAACCGAAATTCAGTTGAAAGTTGCTCGTAATTGGAATGGGTGCCGACGGCATAAAAATATTATGGGGAACAATATACCAGTAGAAGGCATTTTGTTTGAAATTGGAGGGGGACATGGAACCCTAATACCAACATTGGGATGGGACGAATTCCCCCCCGGATGACGGCATCCGTGGTGATTGGTCAGGAAATTTTGACGAACGGATAGATCCTGCCCCTATTCAAGTTTTATAAATCAATCATAGGCCAAAAGTTTATCACATGGAAAGTATGTGGAGTTTCACGATGAAAGCAAAGAGCATAGAGGGAATATATCTTTGTTACCGGCGAAATGCAGACATTGTATAGAATGCCTAAACGTTTTTAGGTAATGTATTCATTAAATAAACCAGGCAAAGTACTATTTTATTTTAACATTTTACGATTAATAACGTTGGTTATAAAATTTGGGTAGGGTCAGGATCTATCCGTTTCGTGAATTTTTGCCGATAAAGTGAGGGAATTATTTTCTCCAATGCGAGTCGGGAACACTGTTATTGTCTCTTCCGTTGACAAGGAATGAAGGTCCATGCATTGAAAATGAAAAGTTGTGGAGAAAATTAAATTTTAATCATATATCAGATATGGCACCTGTGTTTATATATGCAGTCTAGACCGTTTATAACGACAATTTGGGTATTATGTCAAAATTCCGAAGTCTCCTCACAAGCCCCACGGGTAAAACGTTATTTTCCTCCTGTTATAACGTCGTAAAATTTGCGCAAACCCGGTTATAACGTCAAAATAAATCATTGTGTGTTGTATATAATGTGTCTGTTATTTTATACTTTCTCCATACATATGTCGGAATTATTTCTTCTGTTTTGCAGCTCTTATTTCTTCTTGAAAATGTTTTTAATAAGTTTGAACAACAGGAAATCTGAGCTTCTAACCAAGTATGTTCCGAAAAGGAGTAGACTTCTCTAATCAGCACCGTAGCTAGATGATATTGCGCCCCTGGCAGAACAGTCCAAATTGCGCCCTGGCAGAACAGTCCAGATTACGCCCCTGGCAGAACAGTCTAGATTGCGCCCCGGTAGAGCACTCCAGATTTCCTAGCCGCTGACATATTCTCCCCTGTGGATTATTTTAGACGATTTCACGCCCTTTCTCGCAAGCTCCTTTGCCATGGGTCTTTCACACCACCTCCCTTTGCTACGGCCCGGCTCTAATGATGAAGAAATTACTACGGCCAGTAGAAAATATTACAGCACGTATATGGTATATTTAGGCATTACAATGTAAGTAAAATTCCATTTTATTTTATATGATTGTGAGGCCCTGTACCCATGAGCCCATATAATTCTACGGTTATGCTTGGTTGAATATATAGGAATAGATGGTTGTTAAAAGTCAAATTTGGACCCGCGTCAGATTTTCTGTTCTGTAATGAAGTTTTTTTGACTTAATACGATTTAATGTATATCCATGGAAATTCACCTAAATGCTTACTTAGACCTTGAAGATTATTAAAGTTACCTTTGTTTCGTGAAATTATGAAAATTTTATGTTATATAAGTAGTTTTTCAAAACAGTGCAAATTTACTGCCCAATTTAGCAATTCACCTATTCAAATGTATCGTGGGATGGTACAGCCGGTCAAACAAAAATCTGAACACTATTTTGCATTCGCGTAATAATTATGCCACAGAAAACTCAATGGTACCAAGGTGTAGGGAATAATGAAATCTACCAATCCATGTACGTAAAATTTACATAAGGGACCGTCTTCATATTAAAACTGGCAGAAACTTTGAATTTGAAAATTCCAGTGGTAACAGTTAGTTTTGATTAAATATTTCGATTCTGAAAATAAACAACTACTCTAAAACTAAATTTTAATCCATTTGGTTCAAGGGTTTATGAGTTTTGAATATTAGAATATTAAGCTTATAATGTAAAAATATTTCATAGTATTCTTATCATTATTTTTTCAATATTTATCATATCTCACCAATATTTTTTATTGCGTTTAAGTTTAACAAACCAAACAAAATTTATGCTGCGTTTCATTTTTAAAATAATATCTATAATATGAATTATAAATTATAAAAATCATATTCATTAAAAATATGAATAGAAACATATCAATTTTATGACGTGAATTGAAACTTTACGGTTTTTTACCTGTGTGTGTGTTTTGTGCATATGGATTGATAGATTTCATTATTCACTATCGATTGGTATCTTTGAATTTTCTTTAGCACAATTATTATGCGAATGGCAAACGAGTATTCCGATTTTTATTTCACCGTCTGTACCAGTCGCCTAAACCTACCAGGTAACCCTACAAGCAACTGAAAAATATCCACAATTATCTAGCAGTCTAAGTTGTCAGCTACCAAATAGTTAGATAACAAAAAATGGTGGGCGCTGAAAAATAACTTACTAAGACATCATTAAGAAATCTTAGCGAACAAAATGGAGGCTTAACCTATCAAGACTTTTATCATTGCGCTGATACGCAAGCGTGTTTCGCTTGTATGTTCTTTGTAATTTACCTTAAATTAGAACAATAACACAACTGATGTAATTCTCGTGTTATTTGTAGGCTGTCCGCGCACGTTTCGAAAACATAATTTTGTCCCCATTCTTACTTTTCTGGAAAATCCGTTGTCACTCTCAACTGCAATGACGTGTTTTGTGTTGTCCTTCCGGAAAGAAAAAAGAGTGAACAAGACCGTGAAAACGGAAGGGAGAAAAAACGCATTTCATTCTTTACAAGACTCGTGTACTTTATTATTATGGTTTAATTCCACGCTCTCCAGAGCACGACCAGAAGAAGAAATCTTGAACGTCGGACACATGCTTTACTTTCGCTTGTCTCCAAACGACTGACAAAATGGCCGTTGATGCGTGTCTTTGCCACAGAAAAGCCAGCGAACAATGGCACAAAGTAATTTACTTCGTTTTTGCAGTTAAAACTATCTCTTCTTCTTCTTTTCTGTTGGGGTATTTCAGGAAACTAGGTCCGACAAGAGGGAACAGAAGATTCATTAGAAGATAAACGGAACTTGTGTTGCTGTTTTTGTGGTATAACTAATTGATAGTGAAGGTTGCATATATTGATTACCATTGCGCTAAACGATTGACGAAAAAAGCAATTCAGAAATTGGGTTCAACCGGAAACAGTATAGAGAGATGTGTATGCTTTTGGAATAACTAGGACTGTGGAAGGAGAATTGAAAAGGCATGTATTTATGTGAGGGAAAAAATATGAATTATGGACACATCGTTGTTATGGAACTGTACTTAGATGACGATGGTTTGGGCGTACTACAGGAAGAAATAATCAACAATGAGTAATAAGAATTCTCAACTGGATCCCAAAAGACCAACGAAGACTAAATATATGTCCTCAGAGCCGAGACTAATAAGAAAATGGATCGGAATAATGGGAAGCGAATTTCGCAAAATCGATACGTATGAAAGAGTACGGAAAGATATATACTCAGCGATGGATAGATAATGAATGAATATGATTACATTAGGTATTTATCAACTCCCTATAGATAAAGATCTCCAATCTTCTCTTATACATATCTGTTCTGAACGGTTTACCCTGATATTTCAATCCACTATTTTATTTTGCCCATTTTAAATAGTCGATCTACCTTTGATCTTTATCGAACTAAATGTTTATATAATATAATGGAAAATATCTAATAAATACGAAAAGACGGATGAGAGAGATATCATTGTAAAAATAACTGAACAAATTAAGCGAAAAATTATGTACAAAAAGTGTGTATTTAGATGCAGTAATTTTTTTTACGTGTTATGCAATTTAACATTGAGAAATAAAATCACACACACACAACACACACATATATATATATATCATCATATTCAACCATTATCTATCCACTGCTGGATGAAGGTCTCTCCAAATGCTTTCCACACAAGTCTATCCTGGGCCATTCGTTTCCACGTCACCCCAACCTCTTTTCTTATTTCATCCACCCATCTAGTTTGAGGACGTTTTCTAGGTCTTCGGTGGTCTCTTGGAATCCAGTTCAGAATTTCTGTTGTCCATCGTTGATCAGTTTCTTGCGATATGCCAAGACCATCGCCATTTCAGTCTTTTTACTTTAACAACGATGTCCTCTTGCCTAGTTTGCTCCCTCACCGAAGCGTTTCTTTTTCGATCTTTCCTAGTTATTCCAAGCATGCACCTCTCCATGCTCCTTTGGGTTGTCTGTAACTTCAGTATTATGCCAACTGTTAGACACTACCATGTCTTGGAGTTCTGATGGGTTCGTTGCAAAAATAACAATGTCATCAGCAAACCGCAAATGATTTAAATATTCACCATTTATTTTTATTCCCTTGTTATTCCAATTTATCTGATGAAAAATCATATGTAAAGCTGAAGTAAAAAGTTTTGGAGAAATGGTATCTCCCTGCCTCACACTTTTACCAATTTTGATAGTTTTAGTATCTTTATGTAACCGAAATTTTGCACTTGCATTTTTATACACATATTTCACCCTGTCAATGTACACATCATTGATGTCTGCTGATTTTAAGGAGTTGACGACTGCTGATGTTTTAGTAGAGTCAAAGGCCTTGTCATAGTCAATAAATGCCACACATAATGGAAGTTCATATTTATGTGTTCTTTCAATTAGTTCTCTTAATATTTTAATATGGTCTACTGTACTGAATCCACTTCGAAATCCAGCTTATTCTCTTGGTTGAGCTGCATCTAACTTTTAATTTAGAGTTGAAGTTCTCATAGGAGAGAGACTATGTTTTTTTTGTTTTTTTCTTCTTACAAGAACTTCAACTCAACCTCTAAAGCGCTATAAAGCATTAACTTAAAGTGATGCATTGAAACTTCCAGAACACCTTACTTTGTGGCAGTACGTGTACATAGTGCATGTAAGCCGTATGTTTTCCTTACTAACTGAAGGATGCTCTACAACTTTCTAATTGAAAATATTTTCCTGTCTTCCTTATTTTTCGAAATAAAATTTTTAACTTATTCAATTCGCCACCAGAGGCGCTGTTGTTCGTCCCGTCCGATAGTGTATAGTCATTTTACTATACCAATACCTAACCTCTGTTGCAATATCTGTCTTGGTTCAAAAGTTATTGGCCGTTTTCGGACTTTCTAAGGAACCCTGTGTGTATATATATATATTTATAAACTATTCACGATACTCTAATTTACACATACAGTGGCGGTTCTAACCAAAAAATTTGGGGGCATAAATTCCTGTCTTGTGCAAGGGTGCCGCTGGCGACGCCTTTGTACATAGGCAGGGTAATAAAATCCGGTAATATTTGGAAAGGCCATGGCTAAGGGCGTAGTTAAGGCAAATTACAGGGAAGTCATTTTTTTACCAATGTTAACCCGAAGCAAATAATTACTTTAACCTTTTAATGTATTCAAAATATTGCATATATTTCAATTCTAGGGGGGGGGGCAACTTCCCCCTGCCCCACCCAAACGACATTCATGGCCATGGCCCTACAGTCTTGGCCTAGAATCGCCACTGTACGCAGATAAACATTATGAGCAAACAACATTCCTTAAAGTGATGCATGATGAGATATTACAGGGAAATCTAGAAGGCACCAAGTTTTCATATTTTTCAAACGAAAGGTGTCATAATTTCATTTTTCATAAAGGATTCCACTGACTCTAGAAATTTTGTCACGTGGTTGCTATAACTCTATTCGAAAAATCATTTGACCAATAACAGTAACTTCTATGTATAATTGTCTACTATATAGGTAATGAAAACAACGAGTAACTTTATAATGGACAAATTGAAATATGTGTTGGTAAAATAAATTTTGCCATACCTCTCATACATAAAATGTAACTAATAAAATATTCATTGTCGGTATAAGAATCAAATCGAACTCCTATAATCAGTGTCGAATTGGCCAAGGAAGTTGGGGATAAAATTTTGGGGGTCCTGACATCCTACTTTTTCTGAATACATCTGTGAACACAGGGGAAACAAAATCATCCCCTACATGATACTTCTCCTGCATGCAGTTATGCATATAGGAAAAATATCGCCCCTACATAATATACTTCTTCTGTCGCACAGATGTGTACAAGAAAAGTATCTCGTAGGGGCAACTTTAATTTTTTTTTCTCAGAAAAGTGGCAACTAAATTTTCAAATGTTAATATCTCAGCGAATTTTGCATGAAAGCTACGGGGTAAAATTTTTCGCCCCAATTAAGTGAGGCGCAAATTTTACTAATTGTCATTTTTTGGATTTTTTTTTATTTTTGGCGCAGTATAGCCCAGATGCTCTTGCGCCATAAAAAAGCCAAACAAACAAACATTTTTTGGATTAAGGGGCGTAAAAAAATTAACATTTTTATGAAATTATTACTTCCTAGGAGTGTAACTATTACAGCTAAATTCTTTTCTACTAGCTAATTATTTCTCATATTTAATTTTAACTTTACGACCAACCTTTGATTATATATCCCTTTCGGATACTCTTCGTGAAAAAAAAAAAAAGTGGGGGGTATAAGGTGCTAATATGTACTAATGTTATATTTCATGTATATTCTCACCTCCCGTAAGGGACACCTGTATCTAAGGGACAATTCCTCTTGTCCCCAGTATATGTATATATCAACCAATGCACCTTCGAAGAAGGTCCACCTCTATTTCAAGAACAAAATGTCCGTCCTATACGTGTCTCTTATTGAGAGGTAACATTATTACATTTTTATACAGGAGTCAGATAAATATAGTCAGATATATATACTGAGACAGAAATTTTCTTTCGTTTCTTTTCTTTTTTACTTTCCTGACTTTTGTTTCAGTACCTCGGTAACGCTTTTGTCTGTCGTAAACCCGGATTTGACTCCAATGGTTCCTTAGAGCGCGTGACGTTTTTTCTACTCACCGTTGTCCGAGGGTTGTTTTCGTAGCTAACAGAAGTTTGGATTCTCCGGAAAATTGTACGTCCTGGAGTAGTGTGACCTTAACCGTTCTTACATCGTATAACATGAAAAAGTAATAAATTACCTCAGGTAAGGGATACCTCCGCATGAAGGACACCTCTCTTTAAGGGACGATTGATTCCTTTGGTTCCCAGTCCCTTTGAATAGGGACTTTTCTGTGTTTACCTCCGAAGAAGAGACACCTCTATTTAAGG
Organism: Dysdera silvatica; assembly: GCA_006491805.2. NCBI lineage: Eukaryota > Metazoa > Arthropoda > Arachnida > Araneae > Dysderidae > Dysdera > Dysdera silvatica. The sequence continues at coordinate 91,867,491 of QLNU02014802.1, forward strand.
GACAAAATGTCCGTTTCCATGAGTGACCCTTATTGGGAAGTAGCACTGTATTGCTTTTCGTTCAATATTGGTTCAATATCTGAGCAAACGACAACTGAATGACTAATTCTTTATATCACCCTTAATTCCTGATTAACGACTTTTAATCATTAAGAAATTTGTATTATAACCATTATAAACTTGATTGCACATTATAAATATCTAAATGAATTATTTGCTTTCGAAATTGTAATTGCATGTTTTGTCAAAACGTAATTTACTTTTGTACGTAAGGTTGTATGATTTACCGAATATTTAATTTGGTTTTAGAACGAATGGAAGAGCAATGTGTACACAAGCATGTTAATGTTAAAATTCTTAAAGGATTTCTTTTTATTTAACAAAAAATTCAACAATGTCGTAAAAGACTAAAAAAAAAACCACCCTGCAAATTCTATAACTGAGCAACTGTTTTTACACGCAGAATAATCTTTATTATGCTCACGCCACAAAAACTCAACCAAACAGCACATAAAATTCAATAAAACCATACTAAAATAAGCAGGTGAAATGTAAATAAATGTGGATGTTCAAAGCAGCATTGTGAGATTTTACAAATAATGTAAGTAAATTATACTAAACAAAATAGATTAAAACGATTAAAGAAAATTAAGTTCGAGAAATTTAAATACACTTGTATGAACAAAGAAGATATTCTTTTCACAGAAGAAGAAACTAAAATATGGTAAAATTAATAAGAAAGGGTTAACGTTGAATTAGAAAAAAGTTACTTAAAGATTTTACTTCGCTTATATATATATATATAAGCGAAGAAAAAATTTTGGTTATTAATTTAAGCTATGTCCAATTATCTTACAACGTATATTGATTTTTATGAATAACGATGTTACAATCAACTACTATTTCAGTTTGACGATGGTAATTTGCGGTCTTGGCAGAGGCTTCATAGAATTAAACACACTACGATTAATCTATTTTTCTGTGTTTAAACAGTTTTTTCTCTCCATCTTTTGAAAGTTTTTGGTGGGGTTTTCATTTTCCTTAAATATGGCTTAAATTTATATAAATCGAACACTACGCAGATTAAATCAAACAACAATGTCAATCAACGTTGATTGATATTGTTGTTTGCTGGCTTAAATTATTAAAAATGGGGAAAACAAGACTTACCGATACGATCTCACCATCTGTGTCTCTCAAAGTGCATATTAGCTCCACTTGTCTCCCTCCAAAATGCATGTTGACAGTACCCATGCCTACAAACACGCCCGGATAAGCATCTTCACCTCTCTGTTTAGGAGCTGATGGCGGATAATATTCTTGATAAGTATCTTTGCTTATAGGATAGGGATACTTCTGGTGGGCCGGATAATACTTATAATCTCTGTTAGGATTCCAATAGTCCTGCCCGTATGGCACATACCCTGTGGCTTCCACTATTATAAGTACCGCAGCGATGACCGTTGTGACCGCTTTTGGCAACATCGTCGTCAACATGTGCAAGTGGATGAAGTGTCTTCTTGAATATGCAACGGCAAGACAAAATGGGAGGTTTATTATACGGCATTGAAAGAACTTGAAAGAGTGGAGGCGGAGACATTTGCGTGCTATGCCCCGTCGTTGAGGTTGATGCAGCGACGATGTCTGTCGCACGCCAATGGGTTCGTCAGACAAACACAGCCTTGCCAAACAAGCGAAGCAAGCGATTTTGAATATATGTCAAGGAAAGGATGCCTTCAACGTTTTAAAGTACGATCTTGTTAAATTTGTAACAATCGGTTTTTCAATGCTATCACGTTACAATGACGTCTTCATTAAAATTAAAATCCTTTCGTTTAGATACGGATTTTAAAAGAAAGTCTATAAATGCCTTTCCACGGTAAATTCAAAGAGGACATAGCGTGATTATTTTTTTTTTTCATTTAAAACGCACACGAGGAGTCAGATTAATTACTTGTTAAATCAAAATTCTTGTTGAAATGTGGACACATAATTTAACCTTTCTTAAACATTCAACTTATTCTCTAGGAATATAAAAAGCAAGGTGAACATTTCCATACAATCTCAGGTTAATAATTTAATTTGGATGTTCAGATACAGTAGAGTCTCCATATAACGAACTTCCATATAACAAAGTTTTCTATTTAATGAAATTTTCGGCGGAACCTTGACTTTGAATGGCACTAACATGTAAATTTGTCTCCATATTACGAAAAACAATTTCTACATAACGAAGTTCTTTTTATAAAGAATTTGATTTTTTTTTTAATTTACCTTTTACAATTTTTCAGCGGGATGGTTAGGTAGAATAGATAGTTGAGCATTTTAAGCAAAAAGATGGAGGTGAGGTAGCCTTCTGTATTGTGGACATACGGCCCGTTGAGTTTTACTAAATGCAAAATGACAAAAGCCGAAAGACAAGGGAGGGGAGTGGTGTGGAAGAACATACAGAGCTCTCTGATTTTTGAACGCTGATGAAGATGTTGTGATCGCCAAATATCCTATGGAGCATGAAATCTTGCAAAGTGTTAAGAAATGTAATGAAGAATTTACAGTAAGAGATGATGAAGATAAAAAGACTATTGAAAAATTCTGTTTTAAATTTAAAATTAATAAGATCGTACTGTATACCCTTACATTCTACGTGACATGATTTCATGCTTTATTGCTTAATACATTGTTTCTAAATAATACTGGAAGTTCATGTTTATTATATACAGCATACCTTCGAGTTTACGAACACACAGGAACGGAAAGATTGTAGGGGAAGTAAAAGGAAAAATACCCACAGCTCCATAATCCTAAGAAATCGAGCTCGAATCCGTTTTTTAACGAGGATTACCAGATTAAAAAAAAAAAAATAAGCTTGGTGATCCTCTAGTTTTTAGCTGACATATTAGGAGAATCGAATGGAGAGAAATCTTTACTAAACTACCCATGGGTTCATAAATCCTGGCCCTGGCTCCTTCAGATTAGAAAAGCTCTCAAAGTCATATTTGTAAATAGGAATTAATATTAGTTTTATGGGTTACTTTTTGGGACCAACGACACAGTTCTTAAACAGGAGGTTCTTAAAAATGAGATTTCATTATATATATATATATATATATATATATATTAAAACAAACTCATTCATGTGAGGATAGTCCATTCGAACAACTTAAGAAGTAAATGCTGTATACAGGAACTCAAATTCTGCCAAATTTTCGGAGAAAATTACTGAGTAAAAATACGGGCACATTCCCAATACAATATATACATATCCAATAAAATAAACACGAAGCATAAGCATTCAATACATTTACACATATTTTCATACCAAATTTCGTCCAAGAGAAAAATAATAAGTGGGTACAGTTTAAAGAAATTTTCTATGTTCAAAATTTAAACCAATATACTACAATCGAAATTGGTTGTAAAAATCTAAGTTGTAGCGACAGTTCTGCTGTTACCTCAAATTTTCTGAAGTTCGGTCGTAGATTATTTACATGTAATTATTTATCATTTACGGAGCCGAAATTTCGGTGACTTTTCGAACTTCGTTATATGATGGTCCGATTGTACAGAATTGAGAGGAGAATTTCTAAAAGTTACTTTCTCCCATTTAAATTGTTTCTCAAATAAATATATTGGTTATTTTATTTTCAAAATATGCAGATGTCCACATAAGAAAGCCGTTAATAAAGAAACGCCATTGCATGGACGCCGAGTTGCACGAAAACATTGGGCTCAAACCCCCATCATGATATTCTACCGGTATTTTTAAAAGAAAATGCAATTTCAGTTCATGAAACAATTTTTTCCGTATATTTTCATACAAGAATTCTATGTTTTACAATTCACGAAATGAAGGTGTCCCCGTTCCCTCCCAGTAATTTTGAATAATCTACGCCGGTGGTTAATGACTAAAAAATCACCACTGTAAACTATCAAATGCCTTATTTCCTCATTTAGAACGTATTCTCAACTGTCAGTGACAAGACTTCAATTTCAAGTCTATCAGAAAAAAAAAAATAAAGTACAACGTTCGCACTTTAAATTGATATTCGGCAAACGATGAATTTCGATTTTCAACGGTAGTTTCTTTGCTGTTAGATCTTTGGCCTTAGGCCCTGCAGTGATGACGCATTCGCCTAACGTACAATTTTATTCCGGTTCTGATTCCCCCCAAAAAAAGAATGCTTGCCGACTAATTGTTACGGTAGTCGGGGAGTTGGTTCGCTACGTTAAGAAGTTGGTATCTTAACAGGTTCGGATGCTTTGGGAAAATGCAGTTCCCGCCAACACATGCCCCTTGCTGTTTTTGCGCCTAAAATCCACACAAATTCACCTACGTCTTTCCTTTATCATGTTCTCTTCCATTTTTAACCCAAAGCCTAATGTAAGTTAATATGTTT
>QLNU02014802.1:91871987-91885022 GCA_006491805.2 Dysdera silvatica
AGTAATAATACTACTAACACTATAACAGATACATATCCCAGTGTGTGTTTATTATTGTTACTTCTTCCTGTTGCCTTCAATGAACATTACGTTACGGTTAGAGAATTAGTTTAGAGAATTATTTGCCATTATGGTTGTGGTTAGGAAATGCACTGCTGCCATTAGAATTTAATTTTGTAGATTAACATGCCATTATTAGGCATTATTTTCAATTTTGTGTATTCACATATAATACGCTTAAAACTAATTCTTTCTACGAAGTGCGTGACGTTATTTAGAGAATATAATTCTGAAAGCAAAAATCACTAAGCAGGTATTAAAAATTTTCAACCACGACCAGTTCTGTATCAAACCTCAATCCCTTAACAATTAGGTCCACGTACTTAATCCAGCTTTCTAAAAAGGAAAGCAAGCCAATATTGTCAATACACCTGGACGGTAGAACGATAGACAATGATGGTCTTCATTGTTATCATTATCAATCGAATAGTTGCCAATTGGTGACTTTCAGAATCGAACAATTTCAGCTGTTCTGACTATAGTACAATTTAGATATGCAATCGACAAACTATTTGACATACATATAGATGAACTTAAAATGACAATCACGTTCGATTGCAATATTGAAAAAAGATTTTTTTGCTTGTGTTTTAGCCCTACGAAGAAAAGACAAACAATACGTCAACATTGTTTTCAATCTTGCCAAAACTGGTAAGACGATGAAGTTCAATTGAAACTTTATGGTGTTCCTTGTCACGATGACTTGGTAGTCTGATCGAACAAAGATCTCGTTCCTTGTCCTGTGTCTTTGCCCTTATAACAGGGCATAAAGAACAAGTGTATAATTATAGTAGAGCCAAAAGAAAGTAATTATCGTCAATACATTGGTGTCATCGAATGAACTCCACTATAATTAAATGACTCAGAAGATAAGCTTCCTGTCTCGCGGTTGTTAGATTCCCTCGGAAAAATGACCTGAAAAATAAAACGCATTATATTCAGATTAAGAAACGCCATTTTTATTCCTTTCACACAAATGTGGAGGGCGACAAAATGGTTCAACTACTTTTGTAAATACCAAAGAAAAGTCTTGAAAGAACGGAAGAAGACAATTCGCGCAAGGACCATTACAAGCAACAGAAAAAGAATAACCAATGAAAGGAAAAGCGAAGGACATCCTTTCAGCTATTTTTGTACCATTCAAAAGGGAAGAAATTAGTAGCTTGTCTTTTTTTTTACTTGCATGAATTACACCTGTAAGAGGCATACAAAGCCAGTGCGTGTCCAGAAAAAACTCCATGCTCATGTTCTGTGGCATTACATTGCAACGAAGAGCAAGATTACCGTATTACATTATGTTTTGCAGACGGCCTTGCCACTAATTTCTATTATTGATGCTTTCGTAATATTTCCGTACCCAATGGCATCTGTTGAAGAAAAAAAGTATGTTCGTATGGCTCAGCGAAATCTTTCCTCTACTACGTTTTGTTTATTCCATGACACGGCAATGATGGAAGGGTTGAGCCTGTTTTCATTCTCATTGTCTTGACTTCAATTATTCCTGGTTGTTTGTCGTACTTTATATCAGAATTGTTTTCTTCGGATAATGAAACACCTGTGTGTAGATTGTTAGGGTAATGAAACGAACTTTTGTTACTCGTGTCAGGAGGCACAAAATGTGAAAATTTGTGATGATTGACATATCCGCAACATTGTAGATTGTATTATATTTTAAACTTTTTAATAATCCACATTATTATTATAGTTTTCATTCTGGCATATTCGCCGAGGCCAGAAGTATTTGTTTTCTTATATATTTGAGCTTGAATATATCTATAGATAACTTTTGAAGGTTGCATATGCGAAAACTTCGGTTCCTATAGGATTGTTTTATATAGCATCTAGTTCATGCAGCATCTGAATAAATCGATATTATTACAACTAATATTTTTATTTTACACTGGCCTGAATACGAAAGGCACGGAAAGAAAAAAAAAGTGGAATAAAATTAACGATGAAAGAAATGGGAAGAAAATAAAATGAATAATTAAATTAAAAATGGGAAGATAGCGCAGAAAATAAAGAGAAAGTAGAAAAAAAGATAAGTGAGAAGAAAAGTAAGAAGGATAAAAATAATAGTTACCATCTATACAAAAATAGATTAGAAATTTTTCGTCCAAATAATGAAACTTTATTTGATATAAAATTTCAGTTTCTTCGTATTTTACGGCAAGGCAGCGGTTAGTCACACTTCACCGAAACATACAATTTTGTGAAGAGTTAGACCTTTTATTGTCTAGGAAAAAAAACTTCGAACTTCAGTATACAGAAAAAACGACGCCTTTTCCATATTTCATTAGAATTGAATCCAGTTTAACACTGACACCGACGAGCACGTTAAACTTTAAACCTCCTCTAGGCTATTAACGTTAATTTTTAAACGCACTCATGAGGAATTGGAACTAAAATACGTTATTTTTCTGAAAATTAAAACCACGTCTTTTTGTATTGTGTTAAAAATTATTTCAAATTAGTGGAATATTATAGTTAAGAAATGTTGAGTATTCGTCCATTTTTAAAGATTTTAGAGTATGTTGTCTTTGAAGTAAGTAATATTATATTAGAATGAAGTTGTATCTTTTTTTACATGTTTTCTTCATGTTCCATTCTGTCGTCCTGTACCGTTGCGAAATAAACTCCTTGCGACGAAATTTTAATCTAATAATAATATAATCCATATAATATCAATAATATACTTGAGCAATTTATACTAAGGATTTTGTTATTAGCAAGTATTTTGATTTTATTTTAATATATTTGTCTTCAGAAAAGTTTAAAAAAATTTGGCACAAAATTTTTTTTTAGAAAAATTTAAAAAAATAAAAACACGCACACACATATCAGAAAATATATATTTTTCTATGGGACTGATGCTGACAGTACATTTTACTCCATGTGTCACTTCATAATTTATTTAAATATTTTCCAACCAAAAAATAAAAGAATAACTTCGTTGAAAAATTGCATTGCGCGGAGCGATTTTTCTAAATAACAGTTTCTGAGCTAAAAAAAGTAAAAAAAAAAAAATAAAAGACGACTACCAAAGCTATCAAGTTTAAATTTTGCGCGATAATTTACTTTGTGAAAATACACCTTAAATATAATAAAAAGTTCAGCTTGAATGATAAAAAATTAACGAAGTTGAAAATTTCACTCCCAGGTGTGAAGCCATTATCGAGTAAATGATTAAGTACCAAGGTAAACAAGAAAATGCTTACTGCCATGAAATTATATTCAGTATCATTAGGACATATTTTGTATCTTATTACTTTCTGAATTTAAAGAACCAGACCTATGCATAGTAGGCCATTTGAAAAAGGGCAGGTGATGGCAAAAGGAAGGATTTTGATGGATTGAACAATATCGGATAATATTGTTCAAATGAGGGGTATTTATCCCCAAAACACCAAAATGTACACACACAAAAGTACACACACAAAAATGTATAACTGTTAATTACAGAATAACAGTTAAATAATGTATAACTGTTAATTACAGAATAACAGTTAAATAATTTATAACTGTTAATTACAGAATAACAGTTAAATAATGTATAACTGTTAATTACAGAATAACAGTTTTGTGTGTAAATATATTTCAGATCGATTCGTCTCTCTCTGGAATATAAAGTAGATATTTTAAACACGGTCTTGAGTCTACCTATAATAAGTATTTAATTTCTTTGATCACTTCATTTAAACTGTTACTAAACGAAGTCGTGTACAGGATCCCAAAAACGAAATATGTGTGAGAAAAAAGGTAGTGGTACTAGAGACAAAATTTTATCTCATGAGGAATGTCAATTTCTAGCTAACGATATTGTTAAAATGGGAGACTTTAGTCCCAATCACCCTCCCCTTTATGTTCGGGTTTGCTACTAAATATTTATATTTGAGAGCAACTAAAAATTTTAAATAGAAATATCCACAGCAAATAATACCATTGAATATATTTGAATGCTTGCTAATGTTTTAAGTGGTGAAGGTCTCTGTAAAATTTGGTCGCGTTCAGGTCGCGAAAAACATACAGGCTTCGGAGATCAAAATTTTTATCAAGGTTAATTCATTTTAACATATCGAGAATGAGATCGGATTATTTTTCTTCTGTTGAAATATGTGGTATATATGTGCAATTTCTCCTCAAGTGGTAGCTTAAAAATAAAATCATTCAATAATACTGTATGTGTGTGTATATGAATACAAGGTGGTCATTTAAAAACGCTTATTTAATTAAATCAAACAATAATGTCAATCAACGCTTATTTAATTACTCGTAGTTTGGTTCTAAGGTAGGCACGATTTTAAGGAAGAACACGCCAAATTTTATTTCCAGGGGGAAGCTCAAAAAGCAGTATCAATTTTTTTTGTTCAACCCACAGGCCATTCAACTTTGAATTTTCAAATGGCACCCCCTATCTTGTGATATATTATTTTAAACAGCGCAAAAAATAAAAAAATTCTGCTGAAAAAATATTGAATTGACTCATGCATTCAGGAGAAAGAGTTAAAAATAAAATCGTTTTTTTTTTATTATTCGCGCTATCTTGATAGAAATAACGAATACTGCTCCTATTAGTATTACTGCGCATGACCAGCATGCAAATGAAACCGGATTTTCCGCGCAGATGGAGTGTTAATCAGTTCATTTAATCCATAGGTGGCCAAAGAGCTCGCTCTCACTCTCTAGTATTTGAAAAGGTCAAAGTAACGATTTCATTTTTAACTTTTTCTTCTGAATGCACGAACCAATTTAATATTTTTTTCGCAGATTTTTTTTTTTACTTTTTACGGTGTTGAAAATGCCATTTGAAAACTCGAAGTTGGGGGACCATGAAATTGAACAAAAAAAGATTTTTTTTTTTTATCAATTTTGGTCTTCCCCCTGGAAATAAAAATTGACGTGTTTTTACTCAAAATTGTGCCTATCTTAGAACCAAAGTTATTAAGATGGTGCGTTTTTAAATGAACACCCTGTATATATGATAACCAACAATTATGGATATGCTACTGAACGAAACGATTTCAATTTGTCAATGTTTTCTCTCTTCACTTCTTCTTTTTATACTATTCGTTTCCATGTTACTCACCAAATATATGCCTCTCTTGCTACTTTTTTAAGTTGTTCAAATTTCCGTATTTATTTTCTTTATTAAACTTTCTATTTGTGATACGTAAATGGGGACAGTTACACACTTATTGGAAACGTTCTCTTCTTCAGATACGATGGTGATTTCCCATTAAGGATAATTGTTTCAAATTACAGAATAACAGTTAAATAATGTATAACTGTTAATTACAGAATAACAGTTTTGTGTGTAAATATATTTCAGACTGATTCGTCTCTCTCTGAATATAAAGTAGATATTCCATAGATCTGCTTGTTTTCAGAAATAGGCCCAGGAAATAATACACGTCCTTTTAGCTGACATTTTCAGTATTATTAAGTAATAATTAGGGAATATAAAGCGGGTATTCCATGAATGTGCTTGTTTTTAGAAATAGACCCAAGACATAATACACGTCCTTTTAGCTGATGTTTTCAGCAGTATTATTAAGTAATAATTATGGACTATAAAGCGGGTATTCCATGGATGTGCTTGTTTTTAAAAAAAGACCCAGGACATAATGCACATCCTTACATCTAACGTTTTTGAGTATTAAGTAATAATTATGGAATATAAAGCAGGCCTTCCATGGATGTGCTTGTTTTTAGAAATAGGCTCAGGACATAATTCACGTCCTTGTAACTGACGTTTTCAGTATTATTTAAGTATGGAATATAAAGCATGTATTCCATGCTTGTTTTTAAAAGTAGATCCAGGACACAATACACGTCCTTGTAGCTGACATTTTCAGTATTATTAAGTAATAATTATGGAATATAAAGAGGGGATTCCATGGATGTGCTTATTTTAGAAATAGATCCAGGACGTAATACACGTCCTTATAACTGACATTTTCAATAATAGTAAGTAATTAAATTATTTGCTTATATTCTTCAAATGATTAGACATTATATCCAATGAACCTAATATCAATAGATATAGTCTTTTATTTAATGTGCACAAGTATTAATGGCAATTAATATATTAATTAAAGTTCTACGCCTATTACTATAGTAATAGGTATAAGATTTTATAGATCATTTATGCCAGGACTAAAATATATTTGATATACTTAAAGCTTCGATGGATAATATTGTTAGCACATTGTATGCAAGTGTGACACGGGGGCGGTGGTCACATAAGTCATGACCTCCGAAAATATGCTTTTTCACTGCGAAAAATTCCAACTGTCATGATAAATGAAGTATGTTATTCCAAAATCATGGAAAATTCTGTCCTTGACCCCCAAGACGGAAGTCTGCATCCGCTCCTAATTATAAGTATTATATAAGACTTGATAGTTAATATGAATGCAACTTAGTTTACCCGATTTGATAGTTAAAAAACAAATTTAATAATTAACATGCCTCAGATTAAATGGTTAATAAACAGATTCAATGATCAATGCATATCAGAGTTAATAGTTAATTAACCATAGGCGTACTTAGAAAGTCCGTAAGGACTAAGGGAAAGTCCGTAAGGGGGTTATAGGCTTAATGGGAGGGGTTACAGAGCTACAACTCACATATTCCTATGTTAAATATACAAAATTTCATTGCAATGGGGGTTACAACCCCATCAACACCCCCCTGCGTACGCCAATGTAATTGACATCAGATGTGATAGTCAACTAGTTAATAAACAATCGCTGTTATTTTTGGAAAAGATAGAATTCCATCGAAAAATAATTTTACACATGAATTCACTTCTCTTTCCCTTTTTTTTAAACAGCGTATCACCCCATGCTTCACGAATCAAGTCAGATGGATGGATTATTTGCATGCTAGAAATCGGTTTGGCGGAAAGGTATTCTTCCCTAAATTTTCCGCATTACAACTTTGTTAAGCTCCCATAAGAATGGCATGCACAATTCAAACGTTTTCGTGAGTAATAATATACATTATTCAAACCTTTGTGTGAAAGTTGATACAAACTATAAAGCATAATTATGACTCCAAATTACGGTCTTTCACTTTTTTTCCACAGGGCGTATATGCTATTGGAAATAGAAAATCATTCTCAATAAATAAAGGATAATTATTTAATAATAACAAATGCATTGGGACAAAAACATGGTATTAACAAGCATCCACGTGGTTGCCTTAATTATTTAAATACTTGACGTATCGTAGCTACAGCTATGTTGAGGGAGGACAGGACTTTTAATTGACTAAAATTCTTCGAAACTAGTACGGTTTTTAAAATTCACTTTCTGAGATTCTATTTGCGGGAAGTTAATAAAAATTTTGCAGCACATAATATCACTTAGTACAATTAAAATATAGTCAATAATTCTTTCTGGGCATTATACATTTTTTTTTAAATACTATGTTTTCTTAAAATCACTCCTATGCGCAGTCACCATTCGTAAGATAACTTCATAAAAAATTCACTGAGAAACATAATTCATGCCTTAAAGGTAAGCATAGAAGCTGTTCTTTAAAATGAATTAGCAGCTTGATCAAAAGTTTAACGGTTGATTTTTCGAAGAAATAAAAATTTAAAAAATGAAAATCGAACGAATATTTTCTACAATATATTTACATTAAAAATAGTAAATGTGTATGAAATAACCTAAACTTATTTTATTTAGCTGAAAATGATGTTCCAAACAAATGTGCAAAATTTTATGGAAATCGGTTGGGAACTTTTTATTTTCTTACTGATAATCTCCAATAACGTTGAATGGAAATAAACGCATTTGAAATTCAAAAGACGACACACACACACACACACACACACACACACACACACACACACTTGCCTGGTCTGCCACTGTTTTCGCAATAGCTTTTGAACTACTGCAAATGTTTATAATCTTGGTATTAAAATGTTCATAAATGTCTAATTAATAAAACAAGTAAATAAAAACAAAATTTTTTTGAAAGTTTAATAGTCCTGCCCCCATTAACATAATATAGCTTATCTGCATCTATTCTTATATATATATTTTTACATTCTACCTACCTACCTACCTACCTACCTACCTACCTACCTGTCTGTCTGTCTGTCTGTCTGTCTGTCTGCCTGCCTGCCTGTCTATCTGTCTGTCTGTTTGTCTGCGTGTCTACCTACCTACCTACCTGTCTCTCTGTCTGTCCATTTATTTATTTATTTATTTATTTATTTATTTATTTATTTATTTATTTATTTATTCCTCCTTTTGTTCGTTCGTTCGTTCGTCCGTCCGTCCGTTCGTTCGTTTATTTATTTAAAACGACATATTTTACATCTGGGCGTTTGTTTTTAACATTTGACAAGGATGTTATGTTTTTATCAATGAAATAACGTTTTAATTTTATTTCCGTCTTTTAAAATTACATTGAATGATTCACTTAACAGGCAACCTGGCGTGCATGTTTAGTAATTCGTTCTGTTCGTACTTCCGCTAAAATATGCATTCTTTGACAGAACGTGAATTAATGGAATTAGAAACGCAACGCCAGCAAATATTCTTTTACACGCAAAAGCACTATCTTTGAAGTCGATGTGATCAAAGTCTATTGTTGAAAAGTAGAAAGAAAAAACACATACTAGCGTGTCGCTTGAAATTGCTTTATAGCTCTTCATCCTTTCCTTCCTTTTCTTGTTATTCGCAAGCTTTGCTTGCAACTGTTTTAAAAATAAAATTCTTGTTGAAAGCATTTTGCAAATGACGACGTGCGTTTAAAAACGCGAATGAAACAAACGAGTGCTCAAAACAGCATACATGCCTGTAGCGTGAAATATAAAATTAAGTCATTTAAAACTTCAGAAAAAATAAAAATAAAAATGGTGTATGAACGGCGGAGCAGTATGTTTGCTGAATGTCCGTTGAGTGCGCATTGGAGTTAAAGAGTTTATATTCAGTTAAGGAAGTATTCGTACATACACTGTGTGCGTAAAGTCATGGTGCCCTTTTGACCGGTCACAGGAAACCACAGGAGCACACGCACGCACAGAGTTTTTAGGGCACCTTAGGTAACTCTCCCATGTAGCCTCTACAGACTCGTCACTTACCGATGGTCTACCAGAACGGGGTTTGTCCAACAAACTGCCGGTATCCTTCAACTGCTTATCCCACCGATTAATGTTATTCCTATGTGGTGGCGCTTCGTTGTACACGCGACGATATTCACATTGCACTTTGGTCACGGATTCGAATTTAGCAAGCCACAGAACACACTGAATTTTCCTCTGTAACGTCCACATCTCGACTGGCGTGGGCGTGGGCTGATCCACTGCCGCGCAGCTCGTGGTGTTGCGTCATCACCTGTGTGCGCACACGCTTGCACATCAGACTACGGAAACTTGGAGAGTTTTCCTTTTATTTGGTGAAGAGTTCACGTATCTATCTTGTTTCGTTGATTTCCTGTGACCGGTCAAAAGTGCACCATGACTTTACGGACACAGTGTATATTGCGATGTGTATTGTATAGATCTATATTATATTAGACCTAATTTAGATGTATTTATTGAAGGAGGTATCATATTTTGTAATAAATAGGCATATTATCTCCTCAAAGTTGCTTACACTCGAATTATGTCAACAGAAAAATTAAATTAACCTCAAATTTTAAAAGCTGATTACTTCTAGTACAATGTCGTACATAGCATTTAATTTCGGGGGGGGGGTTAAAAAATTTTTACAAAATAATGTTGAATAAAAGTATGTCACTTTTATCGTAAAAAAAAATATAAATAGATCACACAAAAATAAATGAGAAAATACCAATTTTGCCTTCAGACGTTACTGTAAATTTTTGTTTAAATAAATTTGGTAAATGGCGAAACTAAATTGAAATAAATTTAGTTTAGCCATCAAAATTTAATTTTTTATTATGCCTCCTTTAAAAAGACGTGTTTTTATATATTTTTTTTCTTTAAAGTGTTCTCAAATTAGTGGTCTAAAAAACGAGATTTTGTGGTCAGAATTTGGCTAAAGTTTTCACAGTTTGAAACTGTTATTTCCTCCCCTTTTTACAAGTTGTACATGTAAATACATATATGCATTTTTGTGATCCTATTGCAAATTTAGTTTCGTGAAGACCGGTCCGCCTTGATACGGGCATGCTCCAGTCTGCTGCTGCCTTGGAATACTGTCTGAGTTTATATGCTATCGCATACTATTTTTTTTTCTTCCAGCTTAAAAGTTCAGATATAATAGGATATAACATTGCGTCAAAAAATATTTAAATTCCCACACTTTTTATGTTTACATTTTTAACAATGCTTACAAAGGGTTCTGATAATATGTGTGGACTTTCTTCGGACCAACTGGACTAGGTCAGGCTTCCAGTAAACATGGTCATGTGTAAATCTATGGTAATCCGGAAATTACACTAAGCCGTCGGGGCCATCTTGGATGACTTACCGTCTATAATGAATGACTATAGTCTATAGTGAATAGTTCTGAGATACACAATATAAACAAATACACAAGATAAACAAATATTTGAAGACTTATCTTAACGTTTCTTAAGTGGAGAACATTTAATTATCCTCTGTTCAATAATATATTTTGCTCATTATTTGGTAATTTCTTCAGTCTTTTTTTTCTATCGATTATTACCATGCATGATCTTCTTTGTAATAATGTCTCTAGGGTGGTGCAGTGGTAACGCGTTCGCCTGTCGTGCTGTTAACCCGTGGTCGTCTCCTGACCGTGCCAAATTGAAACGTTTACCTACAAACTGTTCTTTGCAGTCCAGGAGTTGATTCCCTAAGTATTAAAAAGTTCGAATTCCCCGGAAAACTGCAAACCATGACACTTCTTATTCTTGGCCATAAAAAAAACGGCTTTATGATAATAGTTACTATTGGTGTCAGAAGAAACAAGCGTTTACCGTAGAGTGTGCGACATGAAATCATTTATAGCAGGGGTCTTCACCCGCAGCTCGCTGGTCCATGAAAAATTAAAAATTATTTCACATAAAAGTACACTCCTTGCGAATCTTAAGTCTATGTATTTTATGTTATTCTGTCCACATTTTCACATTTAGTTATAAATATTTTAAAATGCTAGAGAACTAAAATAACTCGCGGTCTTCCCTCAATCGTTTTTTACTTTAATCAGTGGTGCACCCAGAATATTCCCATGGGGGGCCCAGTGGTGCAAGGAATTTTTGGTGGAAAAAATGGCCAGGTTCCATATCAATTACAATTTTTTTTTATTAATTTATCATTATTAAATTGCTACTAATTCGACAGTGCAATATGCTTAAATAATTAAAAAAGTAGTAGATTTTTTTGTACAATTTTACAATGGCCAGCTTTTGTTTTCCACAAAAGATCACTGTTTTAGTAATAGTGTTAGGGTGAAAATTGAAAATTCTCTTTTTAAAATAACTAATTAAATCTAAACACCCAGGAGCAGATAAATAGATAATTAAATAAAAAACACATACACTCTCTCTCTCTCTCTCTCTCTCACTATATATAAATATATGCTTAGATGTTGTTAAGTGTTTTTGTTTTTTCGATATTCTGCCGCCTGTTATTTAATTTTTTCAGATGGAGTTGTACCTCCAATTATTTGTACACTGCGTCTACAACACTATGCCAGATTAATTAACGTTCAAGAGGAGACACCTCCATTCAAGAGGCGGCACCTTCGTCCAAAGAAACCTTCATCATGGGCATAATAGGAAGTAAACAAGTTTCCTGTGCAATCCATGCTTCCAGACAAAATCAAATTCTTTGTAACTTCTTTTCAAGAACTTTAAATTTAGTTGTTTTTTATGTGACAAACGAAAAGACTTGTTAAAAATGCCTGTTGAATTAACAAAGGTGTAAAATTTAAATTAATTTGATTTTTACTAGTAAAAAACACTCTTAAAAAAATTCTGAATATAAATAAGGCACTTATAATTAAATTCCTTTTCTTTTTAAAAGTAGGACCCCTTAACATACAAATCCACCTTTTTGTTTTTTTCCTACCTATCATATTTAATTTTTTAAACCCATTTTTAACTTGCAAACAAAAAAATTTTGGCCAATCAGTGTACCTAAAAACTGCTATTTCGCTCCCTACAATATGGCTAATATCCATCAGCAACCGAAACCTATAAAAACTTAAGTTCAGACGAAATCCCTGGTCGAGGGGAAGTAAATGAGTCATCACAGCAATAAATAGCCAACTCGTGGCACCTGCATAAATAGGCAAGCCCACCCACACCGAGCCTGGGCTTGGCGTCCAGTCCAGACCACCACAATTGGCCAACAATTGCAATTTAGGCAGGCGAAATTGCCGTCTAATACGTTAACAAAAGCCAAATGAAAAAGTTGGCAATATATTGGCGAGAATAAGGATTTTAGCAGTCCTTATACAAAAAAAATCTTCAAGATGGCGATTAAGAAAAAAAGTGCATTACAAGTCTTCGGCGGAGAGCAGAGAGAGAGAGAGGCGGATGAGACTAAGAGAGCAGAGAGAGAGAAATTTTGAAACACGAAGATGAACAGTGGACTCCAACCTACTCCAAACATGGGCCATTAAGGGTGTAACATGTAAGTTAAAGTTATCTTTCTTTCTCTTCTATTAATCGATAATTATAAGTGACTCCTCCCTCATTAAACTTATAATGAAATGTATAAATTTTTTCTGGTGGTTTATATACCCCAGTATGATTCTCATAGTGAAATGAGTATTTGAATTATTTTGTTTTTTTAATTACTTATATAAGGTTTAAATACAAAAAAAATATGCCAAGTGAAAAATTGATAGTATGTAGAATGGTTAATAGCTCCAAATGCTTATATAAATGGCACTGTTATATTCTAAAGGAATTGGAAAATATATTATCGTGTTTATAATATAAAATAAAAGGCAGTAATTATTGAATAATTGTTTCATGTCTGTTTTAAAGAACCTGTTTTTTTATTTTGTTTATGTT
>QLNU02014802.1:91898363-91919693 GCA_006491805.2 Dysdera silvatica
TGTTGAATTTGAAGTGTTTGAATTTGCAAAAATTTGTTGAATGTGCAACCAACAAAACATTTCTTTTCCTCTTGTTATAACCTAGCTCTCTAAAACTGGGTTTAACAGTTATATATATACGTGTTTCATGTACATGCATTTTAGCGATCACGGTCCCTGCTGCAATGAGGGCGGATAACATATTAATATGCTTGATAATCAAGTGCTTTCTACACTGTTGCAATTTTACAGAATTAACGAATGTTACTGATAAGGGCGATAGCGCACTCTCCACAAAGCTGGATCTGTTATAAACTAGTATGAAGAGAAGGGTAGGAAAAGACTTCCATGGCCTGTCGAGTCCTGAATATCAAACCCATCCAACGCTTTTGGAGCGAAATGGAACGACGGTTGAGGTTGAAATCCATTCGTTCAATTTCTGTTGTTTAACTCGTTGTCCAACCTCTTTTGCTTAACTCATGGTTATCAAACTGTTGTCCAAATTGTTATCAACTTATTGTCCAACTTGTTATCAACTTGTTGTCCATTTTCTGTCGCTCAACTCATCGTGGTTTCGTAGGAGAAATAGAGCGGATTCTAATTGATAACTTCTTCAAATTGATCGAGAACCATCCTCAACCAATACTGGTAATCATCCAGTCCAAATGCAGACATACCGGATATTCAGGTCACTATTTGGCGTTCAAATATTTATATCCTTAATGGAAGGCCAATTATTGTAAATAGTGTATATACATATATATGGAAAGTCGCTTCAATGTATATCGAAGTTTGTCTACAGAGAATTTTTTATGGATTCATAAACTTAGATGTATACAGGGTGTTGTCGAATTCGGCCGACAAATTCAGAGGGGTAATAATAGGCATCAAGGGGATGAAAAATTGTCATAGAACATGGGGTCACAAACCACGATTAATGGGAGAAAATCGCAAAAATAGTTATGAAGGGTGTGACGTCAAGTGGAACAAAAAGGGTACAAGTAAAAAAACATTTATTTGACGTAAAGCAGGATTCCAATACAGACAATGCATCACAGTTCAACGTCAGAAAGGAGGCGACAAGAATTTTTTATAGGAATTGTTCGAAGTTGGGGTCGCGAAGTTCATTGCACAGCCGACACCGACGGACTAAGTATTGCCGGACACGTTCAAATATACCCGGTGTGCTGGCGATGTCTGCTGAAGCGACGACGATCGTGTTGTCAGATCCTCCAGTGTATCCACATGCGTCTGATAAACAAGCGATTTCAAGTGGCCCCAGAAGAAGAAATCCAAGGGATTGAGGTCCGGGGAGCATGAAAGCCAAGTAACAAGTCCTCCGCGTCCAATCCACCTCCTGGGATATGTAGCATCGAGGTGGTTGCGCATCACAATCGAAAAATGTGCTGGTGCACCATCATGTATGAACCACATGTTCTGGCGCACAGTGGCCGGTATTCCCTACAACAAATCCGGGACCAACTAATCTAACTAATTGTGTACTTGTCGACGGGGAATCGGCAAACCGTTGCACTACTCGGTTTTCTGTTTCAGGTGTGCGCACACTGCGTTCTTGCCCTGCATTACGCCTCGTTATTTGGAAGGATCCCGTTTCCCGCAGCAGTCGATCGATGCTCGTGAAGGTAGTATGGTGCGAACAACGCCTCTTCGGATATTGTTCTTGGTACATCCTCTGTGCTAGGCGTCCATTGCCATCTGCTCGACCGTAAATCAGATGCATATCCGCATATTCCTCATTCGTGTAATCTGGCACGTTGTTTCCAAATGAAGTTTAATGCCCACTAACAAATACTTGGTGGATGAATTTATTTTCCCCATACGAATGGGAAATTTGCATACGAGAAGGTTTCCTCTTCTCGACCACAGTGCTCCTAATCCTCTCATTCATTTGACCACTCTCTTTGTCAAGCTCAATGTCCTCTCGACGTCTATTTTTGCGATTTTCACCGACCAAACTGGTTTGCGACCCCATGTTCCATGACAATTTTTCATTCCCCTTGATGCCTACTATCACCCCTCTGAATTTGTCGGTCGAATTCCGAAACACCCTGTATATTTGGAAAACATCACATAAAAAGGAAATAGTTTGCTTTTTTGACAATTTTAGAAATTGAATTTATCAAGATTGCTTTTCTTGCTATTAAGGAAGTTCTATCAGTTAAGAAAGCCGGCGAAGAGAACTAGTATTTCTTTTGTGGGAGCCTACAATATACTACTCCTCCTTTTTAGATAGAAAAAAACTTGTCAATTTTTTCATAAAGTTTACGAAACTACAAGACCATAGATTTTCTATGGGGTTTAAGTCTGGACTTCTTACATGCCATGGAAGAAGAGTCATATTATTCCGCACACACCATGCTTTAAGAGCATCGATTTTGTGAATTCTAGCGTTGCTTTGACATCAAATTCATTACGTCACATTGCCCTCCATCTATCACACGCTTATTTAAATTTCTCTCCCTTACACTTCAAACTATTACATTAGCTATTATATTAACTATTATGTTATATTATTACTATTATATTATATACTATTATATTAACTATGATTTTTCAATATTAACGTCATGATATTAGGTTGGCCTTAATTATAGGGTGTGACTTAAATAAAACTGTATACAACTGTGAATTCTTATCATAATTTGTGATAATGTCTTATGTGTAAATGATGAGTGATTATAACTTATGTGGGAATAAACCTGATTACTCTAAACACAAGATAAATGTAGTCAGAATTTGAAATATTCAACTACAAAATTAAATTACACATCAAAATAATACGGATTTTTCCAATTAGCTTGCATCTTGGTGTATGTATGAATTATATTCAAAATCCCTGCAGACACAGATATAACGTTACAATATATTAAATACAGTATAAAATACTGTTCATCGTTATGTTTGGTTTTCCCAAAACTATTTAAAAAGTAGTTTTGATAATTGCCTAAACATATAAAGAAACTAGAATAAAAAAATTCCTGGGGAAATATAAAATATATTCTGATCTAACAACAATCCCATGTTCATAGTGTAGAGGGCATTATTTATTCCTAACAAGGGTAAAAGGTCATTTAAAATTTTCATTGCAATACAATGTAACTGTTATATTATATGATTATAAATACAAATTAATATGAAATACGGATAAAAATAGGGGTGAACCTTCCCAACTTCATTGCTTATTTTATTTTAAATTACTTGAATCATTTCAGTGAAAGCTCTGTTATAAAATATTAATGCTAATAATTTAGCGATATTTTGATGAAATCTTAAAAAGTGTAACGATCTGCTCATATATTTAAATCTAAATTTACATAAACACAGTTTATTGTGAGTTAGTATGCCGTTTTAATAATTGTTTCAACAGGGGAACGTCTGGTCTTTGAAAGAAACTCCGTCCAGACTGGAAGGTTTTTTGACGAAGGTGAGACGTTCCTCTGCCGAAACAATTGTTAAAATGACATGCTAGTTCACAAAAAAAAAATTGCGCTTATGTGGATTTTGATTTAAATAAATCGTTGGACATTGTCTCACTCATTTCTTTATATATGATTGATTCTAGCAAGACAACAATTTTACAAACAAGAAACGATGCATAGAGATTAAAGGAATGAAATCAAGAATGATAAAAACTGAAAGAGTACCACAGGGTTCTAACATAGAATCACTTGCTTATATTACATATATATAAATGACATAGATAGCATAATGGAGGGGGAGGACTCCGAAAATTTGATTAGAAGAGAGAATTTGGATGAACTGCTTCAATTATTTGCGGATTATTTTAGTATTGCAATCGCTGGCACAGATTTTGTTGTTGTGATTGGTGTAAATAGAAAATTAAAAAATTTGAAAATTGGACAGAGGCAAATGGATTAATAATAAATGCAGAAAAAACAAACGTAACGATAATGATAAAAAGATAGAAAATGGTGATAAAAATTTTATAAAAATAAACAATGTACATTTTGAACAAGTAGAAAAAATAAAGTTTTTATTAATTTATATATATATATATATATATATATATATATATATATATGGCCTGCAAAAGGGTTGCTGGTATCTAACTGGAAGGAGACCCACACGCTGAACGTATGTGACGATGTGTGGAACCGGCCAGGCCAGTAACCTAGTGTCCTACCCCGCCTTCAAGTGGTGCAGGCTGAGCTTTCTATTTATGTGGCAAATTAATATTTGCTACACGGATAGAAAGGCGGAAGGGGAGGGCTAATTCACCAACCCGTCTAGCCAGCGTGGTGAAATTATGGCTAATTCCTCCATTATGTTGACACACCAGAAACCATGGCCCCTAGTCTCCAGGTGCTGGAGTGCTCCTGATCAAGGCAGCGGTCAGCGTGGCATGAAAGCAGGGGGTGCTAAGAATCACTGGAATGGCCCAGGCTGCCGTTTGTTATTGACCTTGGCAACGTATAATGGACGATCCCTTGCTTCTGAAGCAAAACTTCAGGAATTGGAAGAAGAACTTGACAAGATCAAATGGGACATTGTAGGACTCAGTGAAGTTAGAAGAAAAGGTGAAGAGTTGGTGGAACTTAAAAGTGGACATTTGTTTTATTATAGAGGAACGGAAACTGGAAGAACAAGTGGTGTTGGCTTCTTAATCAACAAAAGAATTAAAGACTACCTTCTTGAAGTCGAAAGCACGTCAGATCGAGCAGCGAGGCTCGTTGTTCAACTAACCCAGCGATACCAACTTCAGATAGTACAGGCATATGCACCAACATCAAGCCATACCGACGAGGAGGTTGAGGAATTCTATGAAGAAATCAAACAGCTACATACCAAGGGGAAACAACATATCAAGCTCATCATGGGAGATTTTAATGCAAGAATTGGACAACAGGAACAAGGAGAGACATCGGTTGGTAAATACGGATACGGGGAAAGGAATGAACGTGGCGATCAACTCATAGAATTTGCAGAAGCTGAAAATCTTAGCATCATGAATTCATTTTTTAAGAAGAAACCGCAAAGAAAATGGACATGGAAACACCCCAATGGAGGAACCAGCGAAATTGACTATATACTGGCAAACAAGAAATCAATTATTGAAGATTGCAGCGTACTGAACAGATTTAATACTGGAAGTGATCATCGAATGGTGAGATGTAAAATGCACTTAAATACTAAACTAGAAAGGCAGAAGCTCATTAGGAAACAAGTATGTAAGAGGGTGGATTTAAAGAAATTAAAAGAAAATACTGAGGCATTCAAGTTGGAATTAAAAAATCGCTTTTCTGCACTGGAAGGACATGAAAAGGCGAAGAGATATGAAGGTGGACAATCGAAATACCAGTTCCAGGATTGAGTACATAGAACTTTGTAAAACTCTGCGCAAAAGCATGAAAGAAGACATAAGAAAATTCAACTGTGAGCTAGTAAGGAAAGCCATTGAAAATAACAAGAGCCTTAGGGTTGTTAAAGGAAGTTTATCTGTTGGGAAGAAACACATCATTGCATTAAAAGGAGAGGATGGCACCGTAACAAGAAATAGGGAAGAAATACTTAGAAGAGTTGAAGAATTCTACAAAAAACTATATGAAAGTAACAGTGGATTAAACGAAGACTCTGAGATAGTCGAAGGAACAGCTCCTAAAATCTTAAAAGAAGAAGTTTCATTTGCAATAAAAAGTATGAAGAAAGGAAGAGCCCCTGGTGATGATGGTATTACATTAGATATCCTAAAAGAAGCTGGAGAATATGTAGAAGACATACTTGCAAAATTCTTTACCAAATGTCTTAACAGCGGTAACATACCAAACCAATGGGATTCTGCAACAGTAATTCTTTTGCATAAAAAAGGTGATAAAGAGGATTTGAAAAATTACCGACCAATTAGCTTGTTACCTGCTATTTATAAAATCTTCACAAAAGTGCTAACACATCGCCTGCAGAAAAAATTAGATGCAGCTCAACCAAGAGAACAAGCTGGATTTCGAAGTGGATTCAGTACAGTGGACCATATTCAAGTATTAAGAGAATTAATTGAAAGAACACATGAATATGAACTTCCATTGTGTGTGGCATTTATTGACTATGAGAAGGCCTTTGACTCTATTAAAACATCAGCAGTCATCAACTCTTTAAGATCAACAGACATTGAGGATGTGTACATTGACATGGTGAAACGTGTGTATAAAAATGCAAGTGCAAAATTTCGGTTACATAAAGATACCAAAACTATCAAAATTGGTAAAGGTGTGAGGCAGGGAGATACCATTTCTCCAAAACTTTTTACTTCAGCTTTACAGATGATTTTTCAGCAGATAAATTGGAATAACAAGGGAATAAAAATAAATGGTGAATATTTAAATCATTTGCGGTTTGCTGATGACATTGTTATTTTTTCAACGAACCCATCAGAACTCCAAGACATGGTACAGGAGCTCTCAACTAGAAGTAAAGAAGTTGGACTCAAGATGAACCTACAAAAAACTAAGATCATGTTCAATAATTTCGTAGAGGAAACAAAAATACAAGTTGACAACATTGAGCTAGAAATTGCTGATTCATATATTTACCTTGGCCAGCTGATTTCAATGGATGGCAACATTATGAAAGAACTCAACAGACGTATTAAACTTGGCTGGAGTGCATTTGGAAGAAACAGTTTTATCCTGAAGGGGAAATTGCCTTTGTGTCTAAAAAGAAAGGTCTTCAACCAGTGTGTATTGCCAGTCCTCTCTTATGGATCAGAGACATGGAGTCTAACAGTTGGAGCAATACGAAAGTTACAGACAACGCAAAGGAGCATGGAGAGGTGCATGCTTGGAATAACTAGGAGAGATCGAAAAAGAAACACTTGGGTGAGAGAGCAAACTAGAGTAGAGGACATCATTGTTAAAGTAAAAGGGCTGAAATGGCGATGGGCTGGGCATATTGCAAGAAGAACTGATCAACGATGGACAACAGAAATTCTGAACTGGATTCCAAGAGACCACCGAAGACCTAGAAAACGTCCTCAAACTAGATGGGTGGATGAAATAAGAAAACAGGTTGGGGTGACGTGGAAGCGAATTGCTCAGGATAGACTTGTGTGGAAAGCATTTGGAGAGACCTTCATCCAGCAGTGGATAGATAATGGTTGAATATGATGATGATGATATATATATATATATATATATATATGAAAGGATATCATGGGAATGAAATCATTAACTCAATTAATTATAAACCTTAGACGAAATACACACCATTACAAAACATCCTACCACCAAAATATCGTGGAGATTTGTCATTTCCCTGATAATACTATCAAAATTAAATTATGGAATAACATCATGGGTAATACGGGAAAACTAATATATAGAAAAAATTCAGAAGATTCAAAATAAATTAATAGACAATAATTGAAATATAAAGAGAAATTAGAAAAAATTAAAATAATAAAAAAATTATAAATTAATAAATTATTAATCATAATATAAAATATAATACTATACTCACAATATATAATAGAATCAAAAATAATAAAAATGAAGACTTCATAAAAATAAATGAAAACACTTTGGGAATAAAATTATGGGAAATACTGCCGAATTGGTAAAAACAACTAAATAGTTATACACTAATAAAAAAAATGTTAATATGTATCTAGAAAAGGTTGATAGACAATTTTACATAATGATGAAAATGCATCTTGGATTGTTTTTATCTTTTTTTAATGCTATTACTTAGGTTCGAATCTTTCAAAACTTGTTTTTTAATCCGTATCCCATATTTCTGTACATTTAATAAAAAATATGTGATCTATATTAAAGGTTTTCTTCGTTTTTTAAATTTTAAGAATTTTACTTTTTAAGGAAATTTAGGGAAAAAATGTATGTTATTGTTAGAAATTTTGATATCCAATGCGCTGAAAGAGTAAATAAAGATGTATTATATATTATAAGATGATATCCATCCATAAGCAGCAAATATCTCACGAGATTATGTCTGAGATACTGACGTGCAACTATAGTTTGCAAAATCACAGATTTTTTTCTCTAGATTATCTCATCTTGAAAAAAATATCTGGGACACAATGAAACCTCATTCATAGAACCATTCACTATGGCCACGGACAACAGAAGTATCTCTATGATAGTTTCAGAAGGCATAGTAATTGGTAACCCAAGAATTTATACACTTTTAAGACCGAAGTGACAATTTCAGGAAGTTTTCAAAGAAAGCGTTTTAGAAATAAGTATTCTGCTGTTGCATTATTTAAAAGTAGAAATATGTTTGAAACAAATATTTCCTAGACACATTAAATTGCACTTTCATTTCACTTATATTCCAAACACTTACAAAATTCAGAGTAGATGATCATCTAAAACATTCCCAATATATAAATTTAGCATAGACTTATATATATATATTAAAGCTAACAAACTTCAATTTTCGTAATTTTAGGTATGTAACTTGCATGTATTAACTATAAATAAAAAGGATAAATACTTTTAATTAAAAATATTTTCAAAGCTCAATTTTCATGGTAGCGTTTCATTGATAGCGAAGTTCGCAATATCCGAAAGAAAGATGGAATATTTCTTATTAAAATTGATTAAGAAATATTAAGACATGTAACGCATCTAAAATATTAGCTTAAAATATCTTTAAAGGCCAAAGCGAAAAATGTCTTACTTGAGTATGATATCCACCAATAGAATATGTCGCTTGAAGAAGGCAGACGCATCTTCTAGCGCGTGCGTTGGTGATAAAGGTTTTTCACGAATACGTACTTGTCGGAGACACCACGACTTTCACGCAATATTCTACCTCACGACGTCAGCGCCTTTAAAGTAGTGTTCGTTTATTCAACTGTATTTAATTATGGAAATAGTTGACACTATAGTGACGCAATACTACTTAATGTGGGATAAATACTTCTATAAAGCTTAATACGTTAAGCCACGATTCACCGAATTTAAGCATAATCCCTAATGTATTTATTTCGTGTTTTTTGAAAGTTCATGTCGCAAGATGGCTCGCTTAGGACAGTGCCAAGGGCTTAACATAGTTTTCAAACCGCAATATTTATATTCAACAAAATTTAGTGAGAACTTAACGCAGCATAGCTAGTTAAGAAATCATACGTGCAAACACTGATATACTTTGACGCGCCCCTAATGCATTAAATGACGTCTCACAACTTGCTATTCCTTAAAATAAACATTGATAATTAATAATAATTAGGCGTTAATTCTAGAATAATTTCATTATAAAAAGTGTTAATTCTTGAAGAATCTCGTTTCTAAAAATAGTAATTGCTAAAAATCTCATTTTTAAAAATATTAATTCTGCAAGTATAACAAACAGTTATTTCGACACTGGCCGAAATAACTGTTTGTTATGGAATCTCCTGGTGAAACTCTGTATTGTTTCGTTATTCTGCAAGTATCTCATTCTTGAAGATAGTAACTTTTTTTGCAAGTTATAATGTTTCTCTTTCTGCGCAATACGATAAAAACCGTGTAATCCTCAGCTTTGAATATGTGTGTGTGTGTAGAAAAGTCAGTTAATATGAAACTTTAGAGACAGTTCAATAACAATTAGGAAAATTTAGAAGGTGTAGTAAAAACACTGAAGATGAAATTCAATACCGTAATGAAAATCACCGTTCAACATCACCATCGAACATTCTTTATTGCAGAGAAAGTTCAGTAAAAATAGTGTCCATTTCTTTCAATGAGAAAAGTCGGGTCATCGTAAGCCAATGGAAGTTATTGAGGACGTGGTTTAGTCGAGTTGATGGTCTTTATAATCAGGGCCGCGCCAAGGGCAGTTTCTTCCAGGATACTAGATTTAATTTACTGCCCTTGCAAAAATAGGCCACCTTAAAGTGGGGCAGTGAAACACGTATACAAACAAATATATCAGTTTCGTATATTCCAAGAGCCCTAGTAAACTTTAAATGGACAAACTATTTTTTTTTCTTTTTAAAAATTTGGTGTAACAACTGTTGTCCGAACATTCTCTTATCCAAACACGGGCCTGCCCCTTGTATTTCACGAAACCAGGGTTCTCTTATAAAACAATTCTCATTTTGATGACATAAATATTAAAATATATTTTTTTACAGAAATTTTAATTAAATAATACAATTAGTTATACATTTGTAGTTTTGTGGCTGCATTTTTGAATAAGAAAACTATTTGCTGTATTAGATGTTAAAATTTTTGCTCTCGTTTTTTGGATTATGTCTATCATAGACAAGAATTGGGACTTGTGAGAAATGACAGATCTCTGCTTTATTTGACATTCGAGCCACCAATTAAAGCTGGTGTCAACATATTGTTTGGTATCAGTTCTTTCAACGATTGTAACAGAATTTGAGAAAAGCACACTACAAATTTAACTGCTAGATTTTCTTAATTAAAACATAACATTTTTACTAAGCTTTTTGCCGCCTCTGTGCCTTGACGCTGAAGTTTTCGTACCTCCAATTCGCGTGGTCCTTGGTGCTCAGCTTACTTTTTAATAAAGCTAGAATTTTTTCGACTTCAAATTGCTTGAAAATGTCCTTTAGAAAGTATTGACTCCAAAAATAAAAAACTCTCTATAAAACTAAAAAACCACCCTATAGAACAAAGAAGTCAAAAAAAAAAAATTTAATATTTTCAGTTTGGCAGAGCAAACTGAAAGATTTGATTTCAACTGAATTGCGATCAACAAGAAACATCAGAGGCGGGGTTAGTTATGTAACTATTTTTGTGAAAATTTCACGGCGGCAAAGACGGTAAACGGTGCTACGTTAAAATTCAGAATTCCTCTCGCAAGCCCCATAGAAATAACGTTATTTTTCACCTCATTATAACGTCAAAATAAATGATCAATTTGTATTCCAATGGGGTCATTTCATACTTAATGTAGACGTATGCCAGAATTTTCCTTTTTTTGGCTCTCTTTTTTGTACTTGAAAAGGTTTTTAATAAATTTAAGCATCTTTGCGATGAACCAGGTACAGGTTGAAAATGAGGGAACTATTCTAATAGTGACGGTATAGGTATAGCTGACATACCCATATCGTCATTATTAGAGTAGTGACGGTATAGGTATAGCTGACATGTTTCAGCAAATGTTTTGCCACAACGCCCTGTAATGATGAATCAGCTGATTCCTTCTTGATAAATGGGAAGCGGAATTTTAAAGTACCTGTTGTTCAAATTTTCCTTTACCACGAACGTTAGAAATCGCCAAGAATGCTCTCAGGTAAGAGTATTTTAATTTTAACCTATAATATTTATTATAGTTATTCCACAATTGTTTTTACCTCTTACGGTGCCCGTGATACGACGTATTTCTTCGTTGGAAGACAAAGTTGTGATAATCGTAAAGGATAATATAATTCAGTTTTATATTTAGAGTTGACCATATACCAATTTAACCGATTTGGCTGAACCGGGTGCCGCAATAAGAAGTGGGGAAGGTGCCTTGCGCTTGGGATTTCTTTTTTTAATTGCAAACTAAGACTATTTTTGCGGCGGTTAAAAACAACCAAAATATCTGAATCAGGTACACGCAAAAATACAAAATGCCACATGACAGCAGAAAAAACGCCAAAGAAATACCAAATCTTAAGAATCAGATACAGTGAAACCCATTAACGGACTAGTAATTAACGAACTTAGTGATTACCGGACACTCACCGAACATAAAAAAATTGTCCATAATGATCTGATGTTGAGTTTCTTGTTGAAAATTTTTTATCTGACTGTAGAAAAGGGAGACCATGTATGCAGGATGTCCGATAAGAAGAGTATCACTGTATAAAAAAAAATTTAAATTATCAACTAAATTAAGAAAGTAGAATTATACGAATCTTTTAAAATACGTAGTTCTATAGCACTTTATATTTGAAGAATTAGTTTTGCGCCCCCCCTCCCCTGAAAAAGGTTCGGGATACGCCCTTGATTATATGGGAAGTTAGGTTCAATATACTAAAAGATTTTGCCCCTTTGATGCACGATAGCTATGCTAATTTTCGACGACCTGATTATTGTTTTTGCCACCGTTAGCAAAAAAGCACTAATATTGATGGAAAATCGCTAATTCACTTAAAACTAGTACTTTTCCCGGTTTTAGTTCTATAATCTTTTATACTAAGTCAATATATATTTTCATATAATAATTTTGCGTACTATTTAATTAAAAATTAAATATTAGGCAAAGTGACAGTCTTTTTAATAATCATTTCATTCCTTTATTAAAACAGCAGTAACAATGATAATAAAACAGATCTTCCAAACTAAAATCACCGATAAAGTTATGTAGAAGTATCCATGGTTAGACCTATGGGAAAGGGAACCCTAGTTCTTCAGTCATGCATATATTATTATTTTTTACTTCTCTTCTTTTAACCCAAAAAATTGTACTTATAATGATATGAAGAGAGGTTTACCCATCAAAATATGACTGTTCTTCGGAAATGTCCACTGGCATAAATACTTACAAGTATATCTTCCAAACAAATACTTTTCTTGTTTGGTATTATAGAGTCTGTAATTTTTTGATAGACGTTTTTGAAATAAGAATGCAACGTGTGATGCAAATTATAATACTTATTTACATTTTTATTGTAATATTGAGCACTTATTAGTAAGTTTGTTATAATATTAAATATAAGGCCTTAATGTATGGCTATTTTGGTGGTATTATAAAGTATTTTGTTACATTTTTATTGTTAATATTTCTTACGTTGTAAGCAACTAGTGTAATATATAAGAAATGGATTTAATAAAATACATTTATTAAAATTGTGCATTTATTAAAATATTTATTATTATTATTGATATATATATATATATATATATATATATATATATATATATATATATATTGATATTTAATTTAAAAATATCAAGGGCGCTATGGGGAGACTCTAGGGAAAAAATGATTAGAGCCACTGGTTTAAATAATTAAATATTTAACTGTGATTACGTGTATTTTTTATTTTATAACTTTTGCCCGAAGTGTACCTTGCATCCAAGTAGTGCGGTCCTATCAGGGCAGTTGTCGCTCTCTATGTATTAGTTTTATTAATTTCCGCGTCTTGCGTAAGCATGATCCAGAACCACCCCCCCCACACACACCCCCAAAACTCCCCGCTGTTAGAAAAAAGAAACAAATCTCAGATTCCTCCCTCCAGAGATGCTTACATAATACTTGAACGGCCCCTATTTAATTATTCTATCTAATCCTATTAGTTTTTCTATTTTGAAAAAAAAAAAAGTGCTGGAAAGGAAAAGGTCGCATTCGGCACGGATCCATAGCAGTTGGGTCGCTATTGGCACGATTTTAGCTTGCTTGCTAGCGGCACGGTTGCATCTGGCACGGATCCACATGATTTGGGTTGCTACTGGCACAATTTCAGCTTGCTCGCTAGCGACACGGTTGCATCCACTACGTAACTCCTTGAATGACGTCATAGCCGCGTTCGACTGTACTTCGACATTACTATTAATGGCTTAATCATCTCTCGTATATCTCTTATGATTGCGTGGAATATTTGCTTTCGAATTCGAAAACAGGGTCTGTATTATTTGCGAAACTTTACACGAAACCAGGTACGTGTATGTGGATACGCATTGATAAGTAAGGTGTGTCCCACCGAAATAAAGCCACCGTGATTATATGCCATGACTGGACACGAAACAAACCAATAAGAACGAAACAAATATATTAAGAAAGTCTATATACAAATACATATTTACAAGGAGTAACTCACTCCCTGCCCCACCTGGGCAGGAAAAAAAATGAATGTGTAAAAAATAGGGGGAAAAAATGTCCCGCCGAAATAAAGCCACCATCCCTATTAGTGTTTTAGGTAACTCTCAATATTCGAGCTATTACAGGTAAACAGGTTTATGACGTCAGGAAGTTGTCAAATAACTTACCTGTTCTATCCCAGTCGAATGTTGACTTCAGAAGGTTGTATTTTCTATTTCTCCTGCAGTATTGCAATGGGAAAACGAACCCAGCTATCAGAGTTCGAGAAAGGCCAGCTAACAGCTTTTAAGGAACAAAGTCTTTCATATAGACAAATATCTAAGCAAATCAAACGATCTAAAACCGTAATAGACAATTTTGTGAATCAGGGCAATGCGTACAGGTATAAAAAAAGGAGGTGTACAGGCAGAAAAATGACTTCCAGGCAGGAAAGAGATATTGTGCATCGTCTTTCACAAGGTGGTATTTCTCTCAGACAATTGGCCAAAGAGGATAACATCCCTGTGACAAAATCAACTCTGTCACGGATTGTAAAATATACAAAAAACTTCCAATATAAAAAAGGAAACAGCAGCCCATGTTGAAAGCTATCCACAAGCAAAGGATAGTAGATTGGGCCAAATATCATCAAACCTGGAAAGACCAGTGGCATCGTGTTATATTCTCAGATGAGAAAAAACTTAATTTGTATGGCCCAGACGGCCTTACACTCTGTTGGCGTGACATGAGGGAAGAAGAGGAAATCTTCTCCAAAAGATAATAAGGTGGAGGCTCATTAATGGTGTGGGGAGGCTTCGGCTATGGTGGTAAACTTAACCTGGCTTTCCCCTTAGGCCGCATAAAGGCTACCGATTACCAAGAAATGCTAGAAACCCGTTTGCTGCCATTTGCAGAGAGAATTGGTGGCCCAAGTTGGATTTTCCAGCAGGATTCAGCAGGAAGCTCAGTCATTTCAATGGAACAGTCAATACCCAAAATTTCCGAATATGGGCTTCAGAAGCCCGGAACAAATTCCTCTGTATTTTCCAAAGGTTACTGTACGGTCAGATTTCACATTAAATTTACATTGTTAAGCTATGCTTTTTTGAAAAATTACGACTAGAGGGCATGGTAATCAGTTCTGTTATAGCACAGAGCTCTCTTGACACGCTATATAGCTTCGTAATTTCGCAATTGCAGGAAAGAAGTTGCTTGGATAAGATAATTTTCATGAAAGGTGAAGCACCGTCTCTTATTGCACGACCAATGTAGAAGTTATGATGCCAACATTTCAGTGACAAAAGAGTGATTGTAGTTGCTGTGTCCTTGTAACATGGCCACTAAGACCGCCTGATCTTATAATTTGTGTTTTTGGTTTTTTTTTTTGCTGTGAGCTCATCGCAAGGCTAATGTTTATCGAGAACATGTCCCCAACTTAGGTGTTTTAAAAGACAACATAATGCAGCATGTGCGTAATATTTCTATAGATGCAGGCCCGAAGCGATCATTAGGATCTTAGGGCGGCACCACGACAACTTTTTTTTAAGGTACTTAATACTGTAGAAAGATTGAGATAAAATTGGGAATAAATGGAACTGAATGGATTACTTTACTTGAATGCTTTCATCAATCACTATTTATAGGCGTAAGCATAAAGTTCTTAAGGGGGGGGGTTTATAGGCTCAATGGGGGGTTACAGAGCTACAACTCACATATTCCTATATTAAATATACAAAATTGCATTGCAATGGGGGGTTACAGCCCCAAAAACCCACCCCTGGCTACGCCTATATCACTATTTACTCTTTCTTACACATCTCTCTCTCTCTCATCCATTTTTTCAATACCCTCAACTTTTTCCTTCCTTATATAAACAAATTTTCCTCTAACCGATTTATGCAAATTTGCATAATATGTTCTCATTACTGCTATATCTTTCAGTGGCGCGAGCAGTACCACGGCCGCAATAGAGGATCGGAAAACGCTTTTTCCTTTTTGATAGTTTTGTGCATTATTCCAAGGTACTTTGAAAACCACAATTCTGTCCTCCAGCAGCAAAATCCTTGATTTTATTTTTCGTTTTCTTTTTTATCATTTATTTTTGTGTTGTGAGATAAGCTGCGATTAGTTCAAGATGTATCGTGATATTGATTTCCTTACGGTGGGTTAGGATTGGGGAGGGCGGAAAATTTTCTTGAGCCGGCCCTGTAGAGACAATGCATTCCATAGTTAAGGATATTGTGTGTCAAATGCCCTTTCTAGCCCAAAATTATGGTGATCGTGTTGAACTTCAACCTCAATGTCGACGACAACGTGAAGAAATGTTGAAAGAGTAGTAAAATCATTTCCTTTGACAACTCACGTAAGTTTATTTCAGTTTTTTGTAACGATTGAACTTAAAAATAAAAAAAAAATTAGATTTATCTTAATTACTAATTTTTCGCGTTTTTTGCACGTATTTCCTAATTTGGAATGCCACATGTTTTCCTATTTGCAAAATTTGGAGTTAATTTTTTTTTTCTCGGGGGGGAACTCTCCCCAATTCCTTTAATAGTATGTGTACAGAATTTGGCGTCATTCTGTCTATCAGTTCGAATCACAATGAGTTCCAAAAAGGGAAACTGACCTTTTAATCAATCAATCAATCAATCAGAATTTATTTATGCATAACATCTATAAAAATGAAATACATTGGATACAAGTTAAAAATAAGACTATTTAAAACACTTGCAACCATGGCACTTGGTTTAATTGACGCTCCAAAATATATTCTTTTAATTTGGTTTTAAATTTACTTTTTGGTATAATTTCTTTGCAACTAACCTGTGTTGCTATAATATATATTCCATTACCATGCATCATTTATTACCGGCTTACCATTAAATCTTGTGATGCTTTTAGAAACCATCTGGAATATCAGAAAACGTTCTTTGTATAAAATATATTTCGTTCGTAAAATATAATTCATTCTTTGTATAAAATACAATTCCGTTCTTTGTATAAAATATAATTCGAATATCACGGAAACCGCATACAAATCTTTATGTTATTTGGCGCAGAAAAACCTTTGCTGTTCTTACTCCCCACAAATTCGACCAATCAGTATCTGCTGTGTTATTTTACTTATTCACTTATTCTATTTGTCTACAATAAGCATCGTTATTGTTGATCAATGACTATCTCGGATATCGAATTAAAAAAATTTAGTTTATGGTATTACAGCGAATATTTCACGTAGAAACATAAAATATTCGCTGATATGTAGAACGTGATATGAAGATGTAGAACAATATTTTCCAATAGAAAATTTTTTTTAGAGAACTCGTATAAAATTTTGAGTTTCGCACTTCGATACAAACCCTTGTAAAATAAATAAAGTATTCAACCTTCTTACACAGAATTTGGGTACATTTTCCTTCGAAATCATTTTTCCACGACTACCAGTTGAAAGAATTTTTTTTTGCCTGTTTCATATCACTCTGTATACTAAAAGTGTTATAGCTATTTTTTTATTGAAATTGATCTCTGATTTATAACGTTTGCTGCCTTGCATTTACTTTGAAAAAAAAGGAAAATTTGTTGTTTGGCTCATGCCTAAAAAGAGCCCAAGGACTTTATTGAAAGGACATCACACGTTCAGCTTATTTTACACTTCGGTAACATCACGTAGCAACGATTGATTCGCTTTTTGGATGAAAATTGCGCAAACAATGGATCCATAATTCACGGAAGCTACTATGCTGTTGATATCAATGTGAGGGTTATGACCTGGTGATGCTATTTTACACAAGAACCTTATTAAAAGATTATTTAACGTGGAATTAAACAGGGTGTTCATTCAAAAATGCCCCATCTTAATAATTTTGGTTCTAAGGTTGGTATGATTTTGAGAAAAAATACCCTAATTTTATTTGAAGGGAAAAGCCCAAAATTAGTATCAAAAAAATTTTTTTATTCAATCCCCCGACCCTCAAGCCCCTAAATTTGAATTTTCAATGGGCAACACTTACCTTGAGATATATCATTTTAAACAGCGTATAAACAAAATATTTTTGCTCAAACAAAAATGAAATTACTTTATGCTTTCGTAAGAAAGAGATTAAAATGTAATTGTTGTTTTGACCCTTTAAAATAATACTAGAGAGAGAGGGAACGCGCGCTTTTATCTATCGTTGGATTAAATAAAAGGATGATTACATCATTGAAGGGATGAGCGCATGAATGAATGAATGAATGAATGAATGAATGAATTAACATGAGTGTACAAGTAGGTAATAGTAGAAAAATGCTATGTTATGATATGTTCAAAATGTTGTCCATTATTTGCTTAGCAGTAATAGAGTCCATTTTCAAATTCTTACCTGCCTGCTTGAAATGTCGCTTAAGTAATTTGCCTACAGATTTAGATTATCCTAGCGCTAAGATCATCAATGTTCTTCGGTGGTGTTTCTTAAACTTTCGTTTTCAAACGACACCATAGAAAAACACCGATCGGCAATTAATCAGGAGAACTTGCGGACCATTCTTGAACCCCCCTCTTCTCCCAATCCGTTCGCTAGGAAATCTTTCATTCAACCAGTTTGCCACTACCAAAGCATAATGCGGAGGTTTCCTGTCTTATTGAAAATGTAGAATGGTCTCTTCCGGCATTCCGTTTTTGTCTTCGTAAAGTTGATAAGTGGATCTATTTGATGTTCGAGGAGCTCAGGATACATTTGGTCGGTCAAGGTTCCTTTGACAAAAATAGGTCCGATTATCGCCTCTCTTAGAATGCCAGCCCATAAATTGAGTTTCTGGGGAAACTGAGTATAATCTACACGAAACACGTGTGGATTTTCATCGCCTTTATGACTGTTCACAAATCCGTTTGAGGAAAAGGTTGACTCATTGCTAAAACAAATGCGTTTCGTAAAATTTAGATCATCTGCTAATTTCCAAGCCATTCTTTCTCAGAATTGTATTTTCCGGTTATAATCATCTTCACCCAGTTGCTGATGTATTTGCAGTTTGTACGGAAGAATGAAACTTATTCGATTTAAGTTCTTCATGCACTGAGCCAAAGGAAATATTAGTTGACTCAACTTCTTTTCTTATGGACGACTTAGGATTCATATGAGAATTACCAAGAACATACATTTCGAGAGTTTTGCTTTCATTCATAACTCTGGGTTTATTCACTTTTTTTGTATTGCATACTGATCCTGTTTCTTTAAATTTCAAAACTAATCGTCGTATGTATTTGTGTTTAAGGGTTTTTCCAGTATGGCTGGCATTATACACTCGAGCAGGTCTTCGCCTTTTACTTCGATACATGAAGATAATTTCTACTCCCTCTGCTACACTAATAACCATTGTGAGATTTGTGTGGCATTCACTAGGGTGAGTGTTCACTATTTGACGCCTAGAGCAGCCTGGCGGCGCTAGGGCACTTCTTTTGGAGGCTAAATTTTAGGAGCTAGGACAAAGTTTTAGGAAATCATACATTCTACAAACGAAATTCTGTTCAAGTTGTAAATAAACTATATGTGGATTCTACAATTCTATTAAGAAAAAAAATTTTTTAGAGCAATGACCCTAAAATTTTGAATAAATCAACTAAGAATCGTGGGAATTTAAAGGAAATTACAGCTTGGAACACGTGTCATAAACTGCGTTCCGAAAATATAAAAAACCACAATGCTGTTTGACACAATGAAGGCGACAAGGGCGAAAAGGAGGACTTTTGGCTATTTTTTCAATTGTTTTCTTTATTTTATTATCTCACTTCAGAGGTCATTCCTGGTTTAGTTTGGCTGGGCACATGCGTTTGTATCACATTATTATTATTTTACGCTTATATACCCCGAAGCTATATACTGTAGGCAGTGTCGGATCCAGAAGGTCATTTTTGGGGAGGCCTTGCAATGCCAGCTCAACAACCCATACATGATGATAGTTTCTGCCCCTATCAGATTAATGGGCTATTGACTGGATAGCAGGTTGCCTGATTCACACCCGCCCGTGGATCCACCCCTGATTTAGAAAAGCGCTAGGCTACTTTTGGTTTTAAGACAACACCGCTGGTATTCACACGGATTTCCTGATAGCAATAACGAACGCTTACTTTAGTATTTATGTTTATCTACTACAAGTATCATTGCGCATGACCAACGTGCAAAAAAACAAAAAAACTGATTTTCTGCGCAGACGGCATGCAGATTCATGCACTCATCCCTTCACTCAATCCAAGGATAGGTAAAAGCGCGCTTTCTCTCTCTCTCTCTCTCTCTCTCTCCCTCTCTCTCTCTCCCTAGTATTGCTGGAAAGGGTCAAAATAAAAATTACATTTTTATCTTTCTCACTTACTTCTGTGTATGAGTCTAAGGATGAAAAATTTAATAATAAAATTCCAAACATGATCTAAAAAAGGTGAAAAAATTCACTTTTCCATAAAAGTATTATTGGAAAATTTGTAAAAATGCCTTTTGACAGATTTTTAGATGTATTTTCAAAATCTTTAGTTTTAAAAATATTTAAATAACATTTCTGATCAATTGATATTGTGAGATCAAATGTGCGTGATGGGACTGTTTCCAAAAAAGAAAAAAAATGGAGAAAAATCCATTTTATTTACATTAAACTTGAATATATTTTAATTTCATTGAACATTTAGAATTAATCATCCACAACAAAACACAATACTAATATTTTAAAAAGTCGATTTTATTAAATAATTTTTCGAAGTCAAAATGTGGATCTGTTTATTCATCAAAATTCACTCTTGAACAAAATTTTCCACTACATAGTATACATTAAATTGGTATATATATATATATATACAATCTTATGCTATCGTTCAATTACATATGCTGGTTATATGAACTGCCATTATGCAATAAGTAATACCGTATCTCATTAACGGCCTTCATTCTTCAGGTACAAAATGGTGTGGACCTTTGAACGTATCAGAAGATGGCTTTTCCCTTGGGAATTTGATGGACACCGACTTGTGCTGTAGAGAATATGATATGTGTCAAGATGGTATGCTTGTCCCAGGGGAGTCGAAATTTGGCCTAATAAACGATACGCCTTTTACGATGTTTGTTTACAATTTACCTTACCCGTTAGTGAATATCAACTTAAGAATAATAATGGCTCACTTTCGAAACTCAAAGTAAATTAGTATAATTTAATAAAAACTATTGCATGAAAATATCTTACACGCGTTTGTCTTCAAATTATAGCCTTAAAAATGCAGTAAAATCCCTGAATAGTGGACAACTCGGGACAGGCGAATTTTCCTACTATTCAGGAGTTTTCGGACCAGGGCTTAATTTCAGATCATCATATTCATCCACTGCTGGATGAAGGTCTCTCTAAATGCTTTCCACACAAGTCTATACTTAGAAATTCGCTTCCACGTCACCCCAACCAGTTTTTTTATTTCACTCACCCATCTAGTTTGGGGATGTTTTCTAGATCTTCGGTGGTCTCTTGGAATCCAGATCAGAATTTCTGTTGTCCATCGTTGATCAGTTCTTCTTGAAATATGCCCAGCCCATCGCCATTTCAGCACTTATACTTTAAAAATGATATCTTCTAGACTAGTTTGCCCTCTCACCCAAGCGTTCCGTTTTC
>QLNU02014802.1:91919790-91945436 GCA_006491805.2 Dysdera silvatica
TCCATTGAAAGCAACAAGAGCCTTAGGGTTGTTAAAGGGAGTTTGTCTATTGGGAAGAAACACATCATTGCATTAAAAGGAGAGGATGGCACCGTAACAAGAAATAGGGAAGAAATACTTAGAAGAGTTGAAGAATTCTACAAAAATCTATACGAAAGTAACAGTGAATTAAACGAAGACATTGAAATAGTCGAAGGAATAGCTCCTAAAATCTTAAAAGAAGAAGTTTCATTTGCAATAAAAAGTATGAAGAAAGGAAGATCCCCTGGCGATGATGGCATTACATTAGATATCTTAAAAGAAGCTGGAGAACATGTAGAAGACATACTCGCAAAATTCTTTACCAAATGCCTCAACAGTGGTAACATACCAAACCAATGGGATTCTGCAACAGTAATTCTTTTGCATAAAAAAGGTGATAAAGAGGATTTAAAAAATTACCGACCAATTAGCTTGTTACCTGCTATTTATAAAATCTTCACAAAAGTGCTAACACATCGCCTGCAGAAAAAAGTAGATACAGCTCAACCAAGAGAACAAGCTGGATTTCAAAGTGGATTCAGTACAGTTGAACATATTCAAGTATTAAGAGAACTCATTGAAAGAACACACAAATATGAACTCCCATTTTTTGTGGCATTTATTGACTATGAGAAGGCCTTTGACTCTATTAAAACGTCAGCAGTCATCAGCTCTTTAAGACATACAGATGTCGAGGATGTGTACATTATGGTGAAACGTGTGTATAAAAATATAATTGCAAAATTTCGGTTACATAAAGATACCAACTCTGTCAAAATTGGTAAATGCTTGAGGCAGGAAGGTACCATTTCTCCAAAGCTTTTTACTTCAGCTTTCCAAATGACTTTTCAGCTGATAAGTTGGAATAACGAGAAAATTAAAATAAATGGTGAATATTTAAATAATTTGCGGTTTTCTAATGACATTGTTATTTTTTCAACAAACCCACCAGAACTCTAAGACATAGTACAGGAGCTCTCAACTAAATGTAAAAAAATGGGACTCAAGAACCTACAAAAAACTAAAATTATGTTTAATAATTTCGCAGAGAAAGCAACGTTATGAAAGAACTCAACAGATGTATTAAATTTGGCTGGAGTGCATTCGGAAGAAATAATTTTATCCTGAGGGGAAAATTGCCTTTATGTCTAAAAAGAAAAGTCTTCAACCAGTGCGTATTGCCAGTCCTCTCTTATGGATCAGAGACATGGAGTCTAACAGTTGGAGCAATACGAAAGTTACAGACAACGCAAAGGAGCATGGAGAGGTGCATGCTTGGAATAACTAGGAGAGATCGAAAAAGGAACACTTGGGCGAGAGAGCAAACTAGGCTGGAGGACGTCAGTGTTAAAGTAAAAAGGCTTAAATGGCAATGCGTTGGGCATATCGCAAGAAAAATTGATAAGCAATGAACAACAGAAATTTTCAACTGGATTCCAAGAGAACATCGAAGACCTAGAAAACGTCCTCAAACTAGATGGATGGATGAAATAAGAAAACAGGTTGGAGTGACGTGGAAGCGAATTGCACATGCCCAGGATAGACTTGTGTGGAAAGCATTTGGAGAGACCTTCATCCACCAATGGTTGAATATGATGATATATATATATATATATATAGGAAAGGAGATACATACAGATCATAAAAACATAAATATATATATATACATATACATAGGCGTACGCAGAAAGTTCATAAGGGGGTTATAGGTTATAGGTTCAATGGGGGTTACAGAGCTACAACTCATATATCCTGTGTTAAATATACAAAATTTCATTGCGGTGGGGTTACAACATCCAGCAACACCCCTACGCACGCCAATGTATATACATATAGTTCATAAAGACATGTGTATATAGATCATAAAGATATACATATAGTATATATACAAAATGGCGGGAAAAGTTCACTACATGATACCTTGTGAAAAAAGGAATAAAAAATGTCCAGTACAATTTTTGCTTAAGATCAATAAGTTATTAGATTAATAAGTTATTTCAAATCATAGTTAAACCAATAATAAGGCAAAGTCAACCCATTTAGCATCGATTTAATGGAATGATATATGCGTTCGCGAATGTACGCCCCTTGCCACGAAGAGAGATAGGAAACGAAGATTTCACTGGTTTTTAAAAACTTGCTTAGGTCACGTGTTACTTGAACTTTGGGATATGGAAACTTCACTAAAGAGTTAGTTTAGTTACGTTATAATTAACAGCAAACTCCAGATTTGGTGATTTATCGTACCAAATCACTCATACCAGGGATGGGATGTATACGGATCGGAATGGGCTGTTTGCCACTAGATTCAACCACTTTTCTTCTTTGTTGTGGGAAAAAATTATAATTAATAGTAACTTTTTCTTATTTTGTAAGTAGCCGCGTCCCAGCGACATTCCGTTACGCGCCAGTCTTGCGACATATTTTCTATCAACGGTATAGTAAATTGGAGTCCAAACCCGCCCCTCGGCCACCTGAAATGCCTAATCCACCACTGCTCACGACAAGTTCGTATCCCAATATTTTAAACAGAACGTAGTACATCTATGAAGCAACGTTTTCCACAGGAGGGTCCAACAGCAGGGCCAGCGCAAATCACATATCATATAACTTCGAAACTAGTTCATAATTTACAATCCTTGGGTATTCAGTTTCAAAGGAAATGAGCTAAAGCAGATACTTGTTGATTCGGCTTTAATAGTAGTATTTTAGCTCGATGTTCATAACTGTGAAAGATTTGCACAAGGCAGATGTTGTGGGTTTGGGAAATCTTATCTGAATAGAATCAATTTCCTATTAAAATCAAATGTTCACTTAAAGAAAGTGAAAGTCATTTTATTTATCAAATTCCTTGGAGGTACCAAGTTGTTAATGAATTTCCCTCCACCTTTGAAGTAGGTTCATGCTGCTTCTGAGTTTGCCATAGGCTATTTCCTTCTATTTGGAAACTGATGATCGCTATTTCATTTTTAAAGAAAATTTCATACGATTAATTTTTTGCCTCATTAATTGTAAAATAATAGATATTTTTTTTTTTCTCAAAGTACTTACTATAAGTTTTGTGGAAAATGAACAATGACGAACTGGGTCCTTTTCCTCTCGGGCTTTCCTTACTGCAGAGGTAATCAGTACGCCACTGCTGTCATATGATATGCGAATACAAAAACAACAGGATTAAATGCCGGGGAGGGGTTGCCAGATGACTTCAAAATGGTTATTTTCCATTCTTATTGCCCTATTTCTGTTCATTTTCCGTAAAGAAATTAACCCTACACCCCCCCCCCCCATTTTAACGGCTATGGAAGTTTCAAGTATTACGTAAGCAATATTTTGGCTGTTTTCTACACCTTCCCCTTCTGGTAAGCGAAAATTAAAAATAAGCACAAAATCCACCCCCTCCCCTCAAAGGTGCTTACATAATACTTGAATGCTCCCTATGCCAAAAGATACATTTTTTATAAAGTTACCAGATTTAGAAAAAAGATTGGTATTTCCGTTGGCTTTCTTTTCTAATCTTTGGTGATGAAAAAACTTTCACTAAGTTGCCATACTTCGGAATTCCAATGACGTATTTGGACACGCAACGAAATTTTCAAGTTTGAAGTTAACCAATCAGATTTACTTGTGCTCAGCCATGCCTCTCCAAGAATTTCTTTGGTTTGCTTTTCTCACGATGGGCGTATCTGGGGCGTGATTCGTTCATCTTTGGCCTTAATTATCTTATTAAATATTGATTTTAAGCAAAAATTACACTGGACATTTTTTATTCCTTTTTTCACAAGGAATCGTGTAGTGAACTTTTTCCGCCATTTTGTATAGACCCTATATATATATATATAATCAAAAGAAATGAAATATTCACATATGCTCAGAGATTGTAAAGAAATGGACATAAAATCATCAGCCTCGACAATTAAGGGGGAGGATATACCCCCCATGTTTCGCACATAGCAATCACTTGTAATTTTCGTTTTCCTAGAGGGCATAGTGGCGGATTTACCAATAGGCTAAGTAGTTAAAGCCAAAAGCGGCAAATTTTCTCTGAAAAGTTTGCAACCGAGTAGCTTGCAGAGGATAGGCTGATTTTTTTGGGGGGCAATTAAATTATTAATTTTGAATTGTTATGTTTAGGGTCGTAACTAAGGACTGGCAAAGGAAGAAGTAGCGATGGGCGCCGCCTTGAGAAGCCCAAAAGGCGCCAAAATACTTGCAAAAAGACAAATTTGAAATAATCGTCAAGAGCTTCAAGCTAAGAATGTGGCAAAAGCGTCAAAATATCTGTTATCCTTCTAGTTACGTTTGGTAAGATTAGGCAACGAAATACGTCAGCCTACAGTCAGCAAAAAATGCCGCAGTCTGTAGGCGGCGAAATTGTAAATCCGCGTCTTCGAGGTGGGGTGTAAATTTTATCCAGAAAGATTTTATATATGTGTATAATATATTCAAATATTTATAAATAGGGAGTCAATCCAAAAATTCTCTTTGTGTAAAGCCTTAGCAATGAAATATTATTCATTAAATAGTATAATATACTTTATCACATAGGCTGTATCCACCCCTTTCTGTTGACAAATATGCACAGGGTTAATATAGTCACCAATATCGAGCGGATTTTCGAGGAATTGAATATACATACTTAATAATATAAAATGCATAAATATTATTTTAAAAATATGATTTGATTCAGTTAAGTTCGGATATAAAAAG
Source organism: Dysdera silvatica (assembly GCA_006491805.2). NCBI lineage: Eukaryota > Metazoa > Arthropoda > Arachnida > Araneae > Dysderidae > Dysdera > Dysdera silvatica. The sequence goes on from QLNU02014802.1 coordinate 91,924,519, forward strand.
GACATGGAGTTAACGACCTTAAAACGAAAATTATAAATAATTTTATTATCGTAAGTTATTTAAAAAAATTTCGTTATGAAGAAAATGGACATATTCAGTATTTTAATTGCATCATGAAAAATTACTTTGTAATTAAAATCTTTTAAAAATTCAAACTTCATTAAAATTGCCAGTCCACTGATATTCACCTCTAAGTGACAAAAATACCATTGTATAGAATATACACTCTCGTATGAAAAACTGGAACACCCTTTCATTCCTAGAACATGTACATATGTACTGTGTATATAGTCATGTATTTGCTTCCCTGGATAATCAAAAACACCCACTTAATCAAATAATATTTGTTGGAACCATCAACATAAGTTTAAGCTAGGCTGACTGTACTTATAAAGGCATCTTACCTTAACTCTTATATCCGTTGTCATAGAATTCGCAATGAAGAAAGCAGCAAAATTCGATTATAAAGACATTGGACAAAGACTTAATAGTCAGAGCAAGATAGGTGGGTTGCTTTATCTCAGAAATTAATAAGAAATTTTGATTTTCATGCATAAAAAATTCAATAAAACCCCAAATACATTAACAGTGTAAATAATAAGAAACCTGCTCGAACATAAATATATTTTAGTATATAGGATGCTCGGAAAATATCTGGCCAAATTTAAAAGGGTGGTGCAGGAAAACGAAATAAATGTTATTGCCATAGATTATGTGCCCGAAAATGCCGCGCTAGTGTTTACGCAATACCTAGTTCTCGGGTAATTCCTGACATCAGAGCCAAAGTAAACAGACACACCATGATGGTGAAACCAGATTCATCTTCGAATAGACTCATTTTAGACGGATATCGGCAAGCCCGGAATTCGTATAGCCATGTATATCGCCGAAGATTCCAGCTAAGAATGGCGCCTTACACCACTACAAGATGTTATCAACGGAACAGCGCCCTCTACCACCTAAACGCTGCACTTCCGGAGAAGTGTTGTACGGTTAAAATTTTCTACCTTAGTCACCTCCATTATCGTTCACGCTATTTGGTCAGATATTTTCCGAACACCCTGTATTTCAATCAATCAATCCAATTGATGCAACGAACACCAACTTTCAGCAGTAAATGCTGAATAGATAATCACTCCAGTAAACTAGATTGTAAACAATCGATCGTTACTTAATGTTCAATTTGAGCTAGAATAAAACTCTCTCAGTTTACGTAAAGGGTATTTTAATAGTAAGGGGTCCTGGAACCGGTAACTTGTAGGTATTAGGTGGGACCAATTGGTATACCTTGCGAGCTTCGGTATTTCTTTCATATTCCACGCAATTAATCTTTAGTAACCTAAAAGCAAGAAATAGAATTAAGTTACTCAAAATATTTTAGCAAGTAGGCCTAGTGGCAACTAATGAATCGGAAATGTTGAGTTGGGAGAGTTGCAAATGAACCGTACCTTACACTAAATTATATTTTTAATATAACATATGAAAATGTAGAAATAAAGTTACTACAGTAACATCCCGGCAATCAGAATTTCGTTTAATCTAAATTCGGGCTAACCGAAATGATCTGTTACCTTAATTATGTTCTAATTATTATATTTTAAGTCTATACTCGTTCCATATTTTTGGCAAAAACCGCTTTTTTTTGTTTTCTAGTTCACGCTGCCTTTAAGAAATAAATTAATACCAATAATAGATATTGCAGACGTATAATAATTTGTATACAGTGTGATTAAAAATAGCCTTTATGTCAATTGTCATTTTAACCGTTGGTCATAGAAAAAACTCAAGACCGAAAAATGCTTAAATTATGTAAGGATATTGAATATGTTATTTAGTTTACAAGAGGCTCTATATGCATAAAAAATGCGGAATTGAACTTTTTATACCGTCCTCCTTTCAAAAGTTTTCTAGTCCGAAAAATATTGCCCTATACCTAATTAGTCAAATATAAGAAAATTCATGTTTGTACGTCGAATAGTTGCTGAGATATCAAATATTTAAAATTTTAGCGTTGGTTGCTAAGTGCAAAGAAGCCACTTTGTGTACCGTTCAAAGCAAGTTCGTTTATTTCAGTGTTTTGCGTTTTCTCAAGTATTTTTCATTTAATACGCATTCTGCTTTCTTCTTATGGCGACTGATCTCATTTGTCAAACGGTTTAAAAAACTATTTAAACACGACTACCACAGTTAAAATTATTTAATTAGGTGGATGACGATCGTTTCGGCAGTGAATGACTGCCTTTGTCGAATCCAGTTACAAAAGTGAAGGTAAACTATCAACTTCACCGCACTTGGCATATAAATACGTGTTGCCATATTTATTTATAGAGAACCTATGGAATGGAGGTGAAGAGACTTTTTTACGCACATGAACCCGTGCTGCCATCTATATTTACGGAGAACATTAGAAATGGAGGTGAACAGCTTTTTATGCCCATTAGGCAAAAAAATATTGACACAAGGGTCATTAACCACAAAGTCATTATTGATAAAAATGTGGTAGGCCTCGAAAAGGTAAAGCTAGTATTTTCAATTAGAAAAGAAAAGAAGAACGGTGTTCACGAGCCCGGTATCAAACTCCTGTCCTTACGTAGTTTCGAAAGGCCATTTTGATCGTGGATGCTCATAAAGCTGCAAACTATTAACTGCCTTTTTATTTTGTTGTTTCTCAGATAATACTCGTTGTCAATGGCGGATTTCTGAGTAGGTACACAAGGCACATGGCTAGGGGCTGCACGTGTTGGCGACCGAAAAACTAAAAATAAACTATTAACTATTATTTAAAATTACTCGCTAAAATATTAGCTTTAATAACAAGTGAAAAATCACATTCTTTAAAAAATATTCTTTCATTTGTAGGAGAGAGAAGAGGCAAGAAGCTATATAGCCTTTGCCTTGAAACGACGAATTCATGAATCCAACAATGCTGGCTGAAATTCCTCCTTAACAAGTAAGGAATAGAGTACAAATATCATTTATCCACAGTGCCTGATGACTTTTATCCATATAAATTATTGACATTTATCCATGGAAATTATTGGCATTTATCCCTAGAAACTATTGACATTTATATATGGAAATTACTGACATTATCCATGTAAAATTGTTGGCATTTATCCCTAGAAACTATTGACATTTATATATGGAAATTACTGACATTTATATATATGGAAATTACTGACATTATCCATGGAAATTATTGACATTTATCCATAAAATTAATTGACATTTATCAATATTATTTAATGTTATTTATTTATAATACTTAATGCCATTTATCTATTGGACTTTAACATCTATCTATAATACTAAATAATATTTATCTATAATACTAAATACCATTTATCTATAGATCGCAATTATATTAATCCATAATATTTATGCAAAAAACTCATGAATTTTTGAAGTTATTAAGTTATAGTTTGATAGGTTATAAAATTGGTGTTTCAAAATATAAATAAGAGATTACTTACGTAGCATATGATTTGCAATTTTTCGTGACAGGATAATCTTTTTTATAACAGTCTTGGCGAAGTATATTAAAGTAGATAATGCCGATATTGTTAGAAACCATAGTGTTCGCTTTTTTCAAGCATTCATAAAATTTGGCATCGCATCGACAACTCAGTCTGGAAGAACAAAAAATTATTTAAAACTTTATACCAGTAACGAAATAATAAAATTACAATGAGAAGCACAAGTTTCACCAAGTTCAGTTTCATTGCAAATTAGTTTGTACGTTTCGTGTGACTATTATAAACATACATAACTAATATCGTCATATAGCGTTTGTACAACGAACTTCAAAATCTTATTTACGTACAGTGAGTCGAGCCTTCTAATTTTTTCAGAAAGCGATGCCATCTACTTCTATTGGCTCTTCTATATCAATGCGTCCGATTGCTTTAATTTAAGAAAGTTTATATATATATTTTTTTTTTCAACCGTTTGTTTATTATTGAGATTCTGTCAATAAACACTGCTGGCCATTTAACATGCAACACTAAAAAACTCAACAAATATCAAAGATATATGTATTGGAAAAACAATGATGCTACAAAGATGGAACATTCAATGTCACACTTAACTTTCATGTATGCTGCGCTTTTAAATTATTTACAAATTCTCCCGTGGTTTACCCATTTTACAAATTTTGAGCTAGTTTGATGCTTTCTACCCGATGCTGCTTTTTTGATGGCTAGCTGTGTAATTTCCATAGATATAGATAGTTTAAATACTTGATAATTTAGTCTTTTGTGTTGAGTCAGAGCTGCACAGTTTTCAATGACACAACATCTACCGTTTATATTCATGATATAGCAATGGACTTCAGTGTTTTCGTTACTGTGCTGCCATGTTTCTTTTTAAATTACATCCATGATGTGTCAATATTTGGTTTTCATAAATTCAGTAGCTTCGTTATTTTATTCATTTTACTCATTTATAATCATATTTACCTCGTAATCGTATGATTTAGCTCGTTTTTGTTGTTATCCCACTCCTTCACTATACCGAACTAAATTCGTTGGTATAACTATGAAGCTATAGCCACCATGGAATCCCGGGTCAGATATGCCAATGGCTAAATTCTTTATAATTGCTATTTTCGCATCATGATATCACTAGTTTTTCGTAATTTACAAGCATAATAATTTCATTCGGCTATACTTTATAAAAGTTTAATTTAATGATTTTTAACATGCGTAATCCAGTATTTCATACACATTAAGCGTAATTATTTCAATAAGGATGCCTACTTGGTAAATGCGGACGTATTTGTAATATTGTACTTGGTTTGTCCAGGTGCCATTGTGTCGTTGCATCTGTCGTGTGACCTGCAGCATTTATCTGTGTCAGCATAAAAGCCTAAATCATCATAGGATTCAGCGTTCGATCCAGCACCACACCATTTAGTTCCTAACAACGAGACAGAATTTATTTCTTTTTAATAACAGTTCAAATAAGCTGGAAAAGAAAATCCTTATCTGCTTCAAGAGAATCGTATCTGCTTAGAGTCCGAATATATTGAAAGAGAAAATATGCATACTTAAAGAGAGTCCTATTACAAACTCTTATTTATTTAAAGGTAGTCCTAATATACTGAAAAGACTTAAATCTGTAATCTATTTAAAAACATATTATATAATTAATCTATTTAAAGTGAGTACCATTTAATAACTGGAGCCCATAAGATAATTAATATACTTAAAGAGAGTTTCATTAGATGTTAACTAATCTACTTAAAGGGAGTCTATATTAGAGAACTAATTTACTTAGAGTTATGTTAATGAATTAATTGTCTTTGAACAGAAAAATTATTAAGGGAAGGGAAAACTAGACATTCTGCTGAAGGCCTGCTAAGTTTAGTATCAAATTATACAAATCTTAATGCATAATTAACACGATTAAATCTAACTAATAAATAATGAAGCATAAATCGTGAAAATTAGTTTAGATTAACCTGGTGTCATTAGCCCACTGTTAATTGCAACCTAACTATTTATTATTTGGATGGAGCGATCTGAATTACCAAACGATTGAAATGCAGTTGTATCTAAAGAAATTATTATTCAACTGTAGTAGGCTATTCTAACAGATCTGTTTATTTGATATGAAACGCAAAGGCTAAATTTAACTTAATAATATATATACCTATAAGATACCTTAACATCAATACATGTAGAAGTCAGGACCGTAGTCAAGAATTAATTTCGGAGAGTTCAAAAAATTTGACAGCATGCATTTATATCATGCACGTGCATGCATGTAGGGATGAAGCCAAGTGCCATTAAAAATTTAATTCCGGGTGGCCGGTCCTGAGGTCCCTCCCCCCCCCTCCACCTCTAGATACGGGCATGGTAGAAGTGATGCGGAATAATGATCTTCCATTTGACCGTCGATTGACGTAAGCCTTACTGGTTAAGTATTTAAAATATACAGATACAGTGGAACCCATTTCTAACGATCATGAAAGAACCGGCACGTTTTCCTGTTATACCCGAAGTCTCGCATACATCTCGCTATACATGCCGGAAGATCCAAAGCAAATATATCACCGTATTTACGTATATTATATATCATATATTTAAGTATAGCATAGTTTTAGACATTTTTCCACCTTTACCTGAAAGGATCTTACTGCTTGAAACATCCCAAGATGGAATCTTTACAAAAAGAAGGGAAAACATCTGTTTCTAGACTCGACCTACTCAAATTAAGAAGAAAATCTACTGGACCGTCGATCGCTGTAACAGATTTTTTCTTGCAATAAGGGTTTTCATCCTGTATATTTTGAATATAATCAAATAAGAATGGGTTCTCGTAATAAGCGGGTTTGACTGCAGTAATTCTTCAGTTTTTATATCAGCGCTTTATGCCTTAGATGGATTCAAGGTTATGCGGCGTCAGGACTTGTAATTTTCCTAGGGATTCGAACCTCTCTCTTATAGAGGATAAATCCAAAGTAAGAAATAGCAGTGTGTGGAAAGAAACACTGGGAATCAAACTCTGAATTTGGGCAGGATAGAGAACCATGTTACCTTTATATCGCTTATTTATACCTTTATATCTGACCAGGTTTGCCATAGCCTCTGAATCATCATGACTGTATATATCACTCATTACATGTTGTTATCTCAAATGGGGCCATTAAGTAACACGAACTTTAAGTTCTCTCTGTCGTCAAATTTATAAATATGCAAGTAAAATTATCAACGTCTGTAAATAATGATTTATATAATACGCTACTCATCAGAAGGAGAGCCATGGGACAAGCTATAGCTTTCTACTCTTCTCCATTTCCAACCTAACCACCAGTTAACATTCGTAACCTCAAAGTCAAGAATATTTATGTAACATTAAGAATATTAGATATCAGAACGTGTATTACGAAAATTGTAATTAGGTGAATAAAATTTATTTATTTATTTATTTGGTATCACAATGACGAAAATATTTACGCAATTTATTCTTCTAACAAAAGAAATTGTTAAATTTATTAATATAAATTTAAGTGTATTTTTGAAATCTTTAAGGTAAAAAAGATAGAAAAAGTTAAAAAGAAAAATTTGCAAAAGAATGGATACGTAAATGTATTTTTTTACCTGGGTAGATGATGTTCCATCCGCTATAGCCGTCTATGTCGTCAGTTGTGGGAACCGTTGGGTTCACTCTAGTCTTAGGACTTGTGTTCGAGTTTCTATTATTTTGCTGTCCTCGATTTGTTTGCGGTTTAAGAGTGCTCTGCCTTCTAGAAGAAGATGGTTTGGTGGTACTTCGTCGTCGAGAGGAATTGGATGCTTTCGTGGTAGTCCGTCTTCGAGAGGAATTGGATGCTTTCGTGGTAGTCCGTCTTCGAGAAGAAGTTGATGGTTTAGTAGTATTTCGTTTTCGAAGAGAAACGGGCTGTGTTATGCTCCTTCGTCTTTGAGAAGAAATAGGTGTTGTGGTCCTACGCCTTCGAGAAGAAACAGTTGTTGTGGTCCTTTGTCTTCGAGAAGAAAAAAATAATCCCCTTTTTCTTCGAGAAAACTCAAGTTGTTCTGTGCTGCTTCTGTTCGTGAAAGTTTGCAATTCCGTTTTGGTTTGCTCTCCAAAGGCATTCGATGAACTTGAAGCATCATTTCGTTTGAGGTTAAGAACATTTTGTTTTTTGGTATTGGTTGATGATTGCACCGTATTTTCTTGCCATCGTGTGACCAGAAATGTAGTTTCTTTTTGATTTTCAAAGGTATTGAGCGATTTCGTCATATTCTGCTGCTTAAAAGCAACTGACTTTTTGGCGGGTCTTTGTTCAGGAGAAGATACCAAGTATTGAAATTCCTTGCCCTCTGTTTCTTTAACATTAGAATCAAGTACATCGTTTGGATATTCTTCCGAGCGCTTCCTGAAAATAAATATGCAAACAAGGGTAGCTATTGGCACAAAGAAAATTGTTTTTATTAGGAAGTCATCAATCACGTATATAGGATTGTGGAAATAATAATACTAGCCTTAGATAATTAAAAAAGTTTCAGCTTTTGGAATACATAAGCCAATAGAATTCAACTGAGTACATCTTCTTATTAGGCTCTGCGGAGGAACAGTGGTAACGTGTTCAATTGGTGTACCGATAATATAAATTCGGGCCTCAACCGTTCAAAAAAGAAAGAACGCTTACCGACTGTGCTCGTTGCTGTCCGGGGTGGTTAAATATGGCTTCAGAGGTTCGAAGAACTTAAAAATATGTATAGTTGCAGTCCTAATGTTGCGTAGTGGAAACGCATGAGTCTATTGTGCAATCAACCCGGGTTCGACTCCCAATACTATCGTAAAATGCATGCCATTTTCCTGTGCATCTAGGTTGGGTTCAATTGGTATCAGAGATTTAGACTCCTTGGGGAAATATTGGGCCCAGCAGAGCATGACCACACATTGTTGTTCTTGTGTCTTAAAAACACAAACAATACTTTTTTTTCAAATATACTCATTGACAAAAAATAAATAAATCAACCAGGGAGAAATGTTGTATTTCTTCATAACTTGGCATGTAGTTGTATCTTAGGCGTATGTGTGAATGGTTATTGTGGTATGATTGGACATTGAATCTTACCACCAGAGATTGTAACCTCCGTTCCACTGTAAAAAGGCTCTCAGAGGCTACATTTATGTGGTATAACTTTTTTTTGGTTATTAATTGTTGGTTGAGAGATCATAGTCTACTAGACTTGCTTCCGAGATGTGGTGGGATACATTTCGGCTAGTTAGCAGACTTCGAAAGGAAGCACATCATTGAACTGATAGATACTTATCTAAGAATTGTCTACCATGCAGGTCGTTTTGATCTAGCTGTTAGGAAATGTTGAGAACAGGTCACATAAAAGTATGCGTACATGTAGAACAGGCTTTGGACGTTCCGGACAGACTAACAATAAAGAGGATCCTTTAATTCACCAATAAGCACATGTGCTTTCGAGGGTTTGGCTGTCCACATTACCCAGAGACAGATGGAACTTTAATTACAAAACTTTGTGCCTACCCGAATCATCTGCACATGCTAATCAGAAGGGCGTTTTGTGTCACGGCGCTCATTATGTGTTCTACCATCGGCAGCCAGCAAACGTCTTTTATGTTTGTAGTGGTGTCGTAAATGAGAAACCTTGGATGCTACAGACCGGAACTGTATTGTCTCTAGCGACGAATTCAAGTTCTTATTTTTTTTTTTTTTGGGAGCCTACGATAATCGTGTTCGAATGTGGAAGGCGCATGATGAGCGCTTCAGTCAGGGCCGTTTTTACCATTAGGACATAGTAGGCGACCACCTAGGGCGGCAAAATAGTGCAAAAAAAAATTTTTAAATGAAGCAAAGGAAAAATTAAGCAAATGAGAAGAGAAAATAAAAATACTAATGAAGATACTAACGTCTCAACGATATGTTCAGCATGTCGCGACCACATATGTTACTTCTTATGGAAAGGCTCCCAACAAGCATTTTTTTATCAGCATAATGCTTGCCGTCGCACAACAAGGACTTCCTATAAATGCCTGCGCGGTCGACAAATTTATCGTCCATTAAGTATCATGGGATTAGTTGAAATGCCAGCTTCGGCAGTCTACGGCCATGCTGGATCCAAAGGCCCAGTTACAACCTCTGTGGACAAATACGCCAGACGATACCATAAGAAACCATACCCTAACTTATCTTGTATCCAGAATAGAGGCAGCCCAACAAGTTATTATAGCTTACTTTAAATTGTTTAGTTTTTTTCAGTATTGTAATCACAGACATATATTAACATTACCTCTGCACACGTAAAGTTTCATTTTATTTCAACAATTTCTTTTTGATGATTTTCTTTTTTTTGTCAAGTAGTGTTTTTTGAAATGCTTACCCTGCATCAAATAAATTATGCAGGCACTATATCTTTAATTCTATTCTTCGTCTTCTTTCGATTGTCATCTCAGTTTTTATTTTTGTCTTCATTTAACTTCCTTGTTTGAAAGCTTTTTTTCATTGTGACTTTTAATAAAGATACTTACTTTTTTTATTCTGTTTGATTTCTTTGAAGAAGCTTTAATAGTAGGTATTTATTCGTGTAGTCATGTAGGATAGATCAACCTGAATAAATTATTTGCTAGTATTCGGAATCTGTAAGCATTGCTATTTGGCAAGGGATTAGAAAAACTATTTTTAAACAAGAGAAGAAATACCGCGTAGTTTAAAAAACAAAATATATATGCATTATGATAATAGATAATAATATATACGTATATATATGTATACTATAGTCAGAGGGGTATAAAATTTCTTTGCAAACGTATTATTCATAAAATATTCTTTATTCAAATTCTCATTAGATTTCATGGTAGTTCAATTCTCACGTTCTTGTAACATAGCACGTTCTTATGAAATGGCATATTGTGAAAATATTATTACCCTTCTTAGGGCTAACACTATTGCCAAGTAATGATCAACACACAAAGCCACAGAGGCGAGTTTTTTTGAGAGTTTTAAAGTAAGTTTTTGGTGAGTTTATTGTGGGTGTAAAATTTATTAGTTGTAGGCCCTGAGAAGGGTAATAATATCTTACATCCTTATATACGAAGAAAGAGAGCGTTGTTCCTGTCCTCGTTGGTCTAGCGGTCAAGGCACTCCGGGCTCAACACAGGGACCCTGGTTCAACTCCAGGGCGGGGACGATGTCTCTTTTTCTCCTATACAAAAGAAGCTCTAGTATGAGCAAAGACATGGATTCGAAATTTATTAATTAAAATACCATATTCTTACCTTCTTGTTAAGTATCTCACCCTCACCTCAGTGTTAAATTTAGGAAATTACTGACCTTGGCACAAGTTACATTTCCGCCCCCTTTTTCCTTTACAAAGAAATGAATGCTTTTGCGAAAAAACACGCCTATCCCACTCTTAAGCGTTAAGGTTTAACATAGTTATTGAAGCTAAAATTTGACTAATAATTTTATAAACTAATAGTGTATAATAATTAATAACTTTTGGTCTCTCAGATTTCACCTCCACCCTTTTTAAGCCTTTGTAGGCAAATTTTTAGATATGCCACGAAAACGGTATTTGGAACCTGCTATTGAGCAAATTTACGTTACTTTATTCGGGGAACAATTTATTGTCAATTTTATTATGTATATGCAATTTATTATACGTAAAATATCAATGTTATTATATATACATTTTATTTCAAAGCAGGAAATCTATATTTATTCAGCATTTGTCTATTTGCATTACAGTACGATTTTTCAACATTGTAGAGTTTAAAATATTTTACTTTTGGGCTCTGTACTATCATCTCCCCTACAGATGCTACCTCTATGCACGTACCTTGTATTTCTTCTTGTACATATTGTACTAACTCAGCATTTTGTGAAATATTACCTTCTCTCCTTCTTATGAAATAACAGAAGGTCAGTTTTAATTAAATCCTCGTTCATAGCTATTTCGCCATTTGGTGGCTATAGAATATTGGCATAATTTACTCACAAAATTTTCATAATTGGCGATAATTTAATCTGGAGGCCACAATTTCTTTAATAAGAGATCAACCACGTGGAGCCCGTTCTTGTCTGCTTTTGACATTATAGATGACAATTTTTTTAATGTAGAGTAAATAGTATCTGGGGACAAAAATAATGAAAAGTGGGGAGCGAAGGTATATTTGAGCAGATATATATGAATTTTAGACGAAACTAGAAATAGTATTCTCGTTTCCAATATCAAGTCGCATCATGCATTATCTTTGCAGAATTGCGTTGTTTCCAGCAATCCATATAAAAGACCTTAAAAAAAAGTTCAGAAATTTGACTTTCCTTTAGTTTGAAACTTAAGTAATAATGGTTTAAACATATTACACAGAGTGAACTGGTTAATTATGAACCGAATACAAAGGGTAAAATACTGGTAAAATTATAAACGAAATGGATTATCCAAGTATTCGTGCGCTTCAACAGCAGTCCTTTATCGGGAATATTGACTCCTGATGGATTGCTGCGGAAGGGTTCGAAAGCTTGTGTTATCTACTTCGTTTTTCCTGTTTTACCAGTGTTTGAAATTTTTTGTGTGAATTTATCCTCTCATGATTGTGACGTGACGACACCTCGTTGCAACATGTCACGAAGTAGACTCCTTTAGGAATTCCTGAACGAAGAGTTAGATATCCAAAGGGAGAGATACTTTTGGCGGGGATTAGAGAGCCTAGGGAGAGCAAACTGTGAGGACACATGCCCGTTGCTCCAGCTCTAATGTCAAGCCCTGGCTATTCTTATTTAAGGTGGAAATTTCTACCAGGTGTGTATATCCTCACAATTTTGCATGTTCGTTCTCGCTTTTGAAGCAGCAACGCCTTGTGAACACCGTCAGTTAAATAAACATATTGTTTTACCTTCAGAAATGGTCTAAATCGTGTCTTCAGGATTGTAATTCTGCGCACAAGCACCGACACGTCGGGAGACCGACACCCATTAAATGACTTAAAGGGATTTTACGCGACGAGTTATACGTTCACAGGTCACTGGTCCACCGCACACACACCTCTTTCGGAACCACGAGTTTACTCGCACCTGAGCCGGTAGGTTCTACCCAAGGTGGTCCCATTCCTTCCCCGCCGAATCAAATCGATATAATAGGGATATATTTAATACTCATCACAGTGATTTGTATTGTATTCAATTATCAAATTTCCGAAACTTTTTCCAAAAATAATTTTAAGTATTGAGTAATGTTTGGAAGTAACACAACGGAACTTATGAAATCTAAAATACGATATAAAATATTAGTCACTGACAAATATATAGAGCAGAAATTTAAAAATTAAATATTTCCATCCAGACTTGAATTAATAACACAAAAATATTGTGCAAAAATTGTATCATATTTTCTTGTATAAAAAGTTTATAGTTTATATTGTTTTGCTCACCCAGTCATTTACAATGTTTAAGCAAGAGATGATACAAAAATCATTTGGAACTTACTTTCCGATTGTTGATTCACGTTTATTGTATTTTTCATTCCAATCAAGGCTTGGACTAATACCAATTCTTACTAACTGGTCCAGAGATTTGCTTTGAATTTTTTGAGAAATAATCTTTTTGGTTAACTCATTGCTTCTGCTCATTGAAGAAGTTACTGTTGTGTGTAAAATTAATGCTATCGCAATCCTCACATTCACTGTAAAAAGCAATCCAAAGGCTGAATTCCACATAGGGTATTTTTCTCTATATACGAATGCAAGCAAAAGAAGAGATTTTTATTTTATTTTTAAATTATCAAAATTCTCACTTTTTGAAAATTTATGAAACTTTGTTCTTTGTAAGCCACATTACGCCTTATTCCGTTCATGTTACTCTAATTGCGCGGTTAAGTGCAGTCGAAGTATTACAAACTACGAATGACTGAATGGTGCAAAGCACGACAGTTCATCCCGATTAAGTTATGAATCGATTTTTCTCCGGCTTGTTTAAGCGGTGGATACGTGAAGGTTGTTGTTTCGTTTTCGACTGAACTGTCCAGGCAAAATTATCGATTGCCTAATTATGCTAAAGTATCGATCTGTTTTGACCAGGAGTTAACAATTCTGTTGACGAAAGCAAGGTCAAGAAGCGTATATATGGGTTGACAACAAACGCTTGTAATTTGGAGAGAACTTGGCACTTTCTGGTACAGAAGTCTTGCTTTGGTTGATCGTTTGGCATAACAATATAATCTCTGAATGGCTGAAAGTTTTGTAATATTTCCATTTAAATTATATATATAAGGCCGAAATAAGTCATTCTTTAGCCTAGGGTAGAAAGACTATATCATGCTCGCATCCAGCCTCGGGCATAGGAGCTCAATGGGCCCTGGGCAGTTAACAAAGTTGGGCCCCCCCCCACTGTTTTTGCAATATTAAAAAAATCTTTTGTTTGGGTTTATTTCACGTATTTTGACCTTCAAGGTCCACATACACTACGCTGCCATTTACATGGGTGAGACAAAAAGTTCTAGGAAAAATCCCATAAAGGTAGTTATGTAAAAAATAAATTCAAATCATTGAATACAATTATAAAGTAAACATTTGAGAATATCCTGCCAAATTAGCGGCTTCCTGGCACTTATGACGCATGCGCAATAAATAAAAAGAAATGGCGACGACTATTGAAGGTCTGTAAAACATTGGGCAACGTTCTATTGTAAAATTTCTAACTAAAGAAGGCGTAAAATCTAACGAAATTTTTTCAAGATGTACGGTATAGTAACGAATGCATGAGCAAATTTACATTTTATTTATGGCATGAAAAAATTAAATCATGACATGTAGGTGTTTGCAACACCGAGCGCTGTGGGCGACCTTCAACTTCTATCTAGAAAGGTTTTATCAACTTCCTTTATGACTCAAAAGCAATAATATACAAGGACATTTTTGAAAAAAAAAACGCACAATAAATTCAGAATTCTACTCTAATCAGCTTAAAGGTCTAGTACGTGAAGCTATACATCATAAAAGACAAGGAAAGCTGGAACATTGTGTCATTTTCCACCACGAAAACGCTTGTCCTCACACAGCCAAACATATTATAAAAACATTAAAATAATCATTCTGCCTATAGTCCTGACATAGCTCCATGGAACTTATATCTGTTTACCCAGTTTTAAGACGAATTTGGAGGCGAAAATCTTTTCCCAAAATTGGGGCCAACAATAAATAATCTTTTCTGAAGGATTTGGCAACTTTGTAAAAAGATGAGATAAATGTATTGAAAAGATGTTACGCTTCTGTTTACTTAACCGCAGCTATTATATATATTTTGTATTTATTATTGTTCAAATTATATTTGTGTATATATATTATGCATATTTTGTTTTGTATATATATAGATATTGTGCATGTTTTGTTTAATTTGTGTGTGTATACATATATATTCAAGTATTCCAATATAGGACCATATTCAAGTATTAAGAGAATTAATTGAAAGAACACATGAATATGAACTTCCATTGTGTGTGGCATTTATTGACTATGAGAAGGCCTTTGACTCTATTAAAACATCAGCAGTCATCAACTCTTTAAGATCAGCAGACATCGAGGATGTGTACATTGACATGGTGAAACGTGTGTATAAAAATGCAAGTGCAAAATTTCGGTTACATAAAGATACCGAAGCTATCAAAATTGGTAAAGGTGTGAGGCAGGGAGATACCATTTCTCCAAAACTTTTTACTTCAGCTTTACAGATGATTTTTCAGCAGATAAATTGGAATGACAAGGGAATAAAAATAAATGGTGAATATTTAAATCATTTGCGGTTTGCTGATGACATTGTTATTTTTTCAACGAACCCATCAGAACTCCAAGACATGGTACAGGAGCTCTCAACTAGAAGTAAAGAAGTTGGACTCAAGATGAACCTACAAAAAACTAAGATCATGTTCAATAATTTCGTAGAGGAAACAAAAATACAAGTTGACAACATTGAGCTAGAAATTGCTGATTCATATATTTACCTTGGCCAGCTGATTTCAATGGATGGCAACATTATGAAAGAACTCAACAGACGTATTAAACTTGGCTGGAGTGCATTTGGAAGAAACAGTTTTATCCTGAAGGGGAAATTGCCTTTGTGTCTAAAAAGAAAGGTCTTCAACCAGTGTGTATTGCCAGTCCTCTCTTATGGATCAGAGACATGGAGTCTAACAGTTGGAGCAATACGAAAGTTACAGACAACGCAAAGGAGCATGGAGAGGTGCATGCTTGGAATAACTAGGAGAGATCGAAAAAGGAACACTTGGGTGAGAGAGCAAACTAGAGTAGAGGACATCATTGTTAAAGTAAAAGGGCTGAAATGGCGATGGGCTGGGCATATTGCAAGAAGAACTGATCAACGATGGACAACAGAAATTCTGAACTGGATTCCAAGAGACCACCGAAGACCTAGAAAACGTCCTCAAACTAGATGGGTGGATGAAATAAGAAAACAGGTTGGGGTGACGTGGAAGCGAATTGCTCAGGATAGACTTGTGTGGAAAGCATTTGGAGAGACCTTCATCCAGCAGTGGATAGATAATGGTTGAATATGATGATGATGATATATATATAGGTGTGTGCATGTTTATGCATATGAGCATATATATGTCTTTATTCTGATTGCACACTTCTGGGTCTATTATGAGTGCAAAGAAACAATTTGTTTATTTTGAATATACGGATTTATTTAAACTTAAACTTATATATTTTTACTAGTTAATAATTAAGTGCTTATCTTGAGTGTGACATATTCATGTAAAACTTTTTACAATTTTTGGTATAATTAATGAATTTTCTCACCCCATCATCTTCTCTATTCATGTTAATTGAACCTTTACACTTTAATCACTTTCAATAGATCTATCTACTTGTTTAAGTTGGCATTTGGGCCGCTTACAACAATTGAGATTTTTCTTAGTATTAATAAAGAGACCCTTCTAAATTACTAAAATATTGTTAAACTAATTATATTCTGGGTTTATACTGTTTTTAGCTAAGTTTTGGTCAATGCTGGTTTATTCAGTATTGATCACAAATCTCAATTATTGTAGTCAGAAAAAGCAAACCAATAACAGGGATTTTGTGCGGTCCCTGATGAAGAACAAAATTCTTGGTATTGTTTAATCTTTTACTCCTCTTCACCTTTTACTACTACAATGTCAATTTTTATTCTGAGATGTTTCTACTATTTTAATTTACTTGGGTTTACTACCTTGTGTGATATTACTTTACAACTTTAACTTTGTCCAAGTTAATATACATTTAGATATGTGTATTCATGTATATTACATTAGAAGGTGCTATGTCACGATGGCCTGCAAAAGGGTTGCTGGTATCTAACTGGAAGGAGACCCACACGCTGAACGTATGTGACGATGTGTGGAACCGGCCAGGCCAGTAACCTAGTGTCCTACCCCGCCTTCAAGTGGTGCAGGCTGAGCTTTCTATTTATGTGGCAAATTAATATTTGCTACACGGATAGAAAGGCGGAAGGGGAGGGCTAATTCACCAACCCGTCTAGCCAGCGTGGTGAAATTATGGCTAATTCCTCCATTATGTTGACACACCAGAAACCATGGCCCCTAGTCTCCAGGTGCTGGAGTGCTCCTGATCAAGGCAGCGGTCAGTGTGGCATGAAAGCAGGGGGTGCTAAGAATCACTGGAATGGCCCAGGCTGCCGTTTGTTATTGACCTTGGCTACGTTTAATGGACGATCCCTTGCTTCTGAAGCAAAACTTCAGGAATTGGAAGAGGAACTAGACAAGATCAAATGGGACATTGTAGGACTCAGTGAAATTAGAAGAAAAGGTGAAGAGTTGGTGGAACTGAAAAGCGGACATTTGTTTTACTATAGAGGAACGGAAACTGGAAGAACAAGTGGTGTTGGCTTCTTAATCAACAAAAGAATTAAAGACTGTCTTCTGGAAGTTGAAAGTACATCAGATCGAGCAGCGAGGCTTGTTGTTCAACTAACCCAGCGATACCAACTTCAAATAGTACAGGTATATGCACCAACATCAAGCCATACCGACGAAGAGGTTGAAGAATTTTATGAAGAAATCAAAGAGTTACACACCAAAGGGAAACAACATATCAAGCTCATCATGGGGGATTTCAATGCAAGAATTGGACAACAGGAACAAGGAGAGACATCGGTTGGTAAATACGGATATGGGGAAAGGAATGAACGTGGCGATCAACTCATCGAATTTGCAGAAGCTGAAAACCTTAGCATCATGAATTCATTTTTTAAGAAGAAACCGCAAAGAAAATGGACATGGAAACACCCAAATGGGGGAACTAGTGAAATTGACTATATCCTGGCAAACAAGAAATCAATTATTGAAGATTGCAGTGTACTGAACAGATTTAATACTGGAAGTGATCATCGAATGGTGAGATGTAAAGTGCACTTAAATACTAAATTAGAACGACAGAAGCTCATTAGGAAACAAGTAAGTAAGAGGGTGGATCTAATGAAACTGAAAGTAAATACCGAGGCATTCAAGTTGGAATTAAAAAATCGCTTTTCTGCACTGGAAGGACTTATTGATGAAAGTGATATCTCAGAAGCAAATGAAAACATTGTTAAGACAATAGTTGAAACTGCTGGGGAAATTGGTGGTGTAACCTGTAAAAAGCACAATAGCAAATTATCTGAGAAGACGAAACAGCTCATGAAAAGGCGAAGAGATATGAAGGTGGACAATCGAAATACCAGTTCCAGGATTGAGTACATAGAACTTTGTAAAACTCTGCGCAAAAGCATGAAAGAAGACATAAGAAAATTCAACTGTGAGCTAGTAAGGAAAGCCATTGAAAATAACAAGAGCCTTAGGGTTGTTAAAGGAAGTTTATCTGTTGGGAAGAAACACATCATTGCATTAAAAGGAGAGGATGGCACCGTAACAAGAAATAGGGAAGAAATACTTAGAAGAGTTGAAGAATTCTACAAAAATCTATACGAAAGTAACAGTGAATTAAACGAAGACATTGAAATAGTCGAAGGAACAGCTCCTAAAATCTTAAAAGAAGAAGTTTCATTTGCAATAAAAAATATGAAGAAAGGAAGAGCCCCTGGTGATGATGGTATTACATTAGATATCCTAAAAGAAGCTGGAGAATATGTAGAAGACATACTTGCAAAATTCTTTACCAAATGTCTTAACAGCGGTAACATACCAAACCAATGGGATTCTGCAACAGTAATTCTTTTGCATAAAAAAGGTGATAAAGAGGATTTGAAAAATTACCGACCAATTAGCTTGTTACCTGCTATTTATAAAATCTTCACAAAAGTGCTAACACATCGCCTGCAGAAAAAATTAGATGCAGCTCAACCAAGAGAACAAGCTGGATTTCGAAGTGGATTCAGTACAGTGGACCATATTCAAGTATTAAGAGAATTAATTGAAAGAACACATGAATATGAACTTCCATTGTGTGTTGCATTTATTGACTATGAGAAGGCCTTTGACTCTATAAAAACATCAGCAGTCATCAACTCTTTAAGATCAACAGACATTGAGGATGTGTACATTGACATGGTGAAACGTGTGTATAAAAATGCAAGTGCAAAATTTCGGTTACATAAAGATACCAAAACTATCAAACTTGGCAAAGGGGTGAGGCAGGGAGATACCATTTCTCCAAAACTTTTTACTTCTGCTTTACAGATGATTTTTCAGCTGATAAATTGGAATAACAAGGGAATAAAAATAAATGGTGAATATTTAAATCATCTGCGGTTTGCTGATGACATTGTTATTTTTTCAACGGACCCATTAGAACTCCAAGACATGGTACAAGAGCTCTCAACTAGAAGTGAAGAAGTTGGACTCAAGATGAACCTACAAAAAACTAAGATCATGTTCAATAATTTTGTAGAGGAAACAAAAATACAAGTTGACAACACTGAGCTAGAAATTGCTGATTCATATATTTACCTTGGCCAGCTGATTTCAATGGATGGCAACATTATGAAAGAACTCAACAGACGTATTAAACTTGGCTGGAGTGCATTTGGAAGAAACAGTTTTATCCTGAAGGGGAAATTGCCTTTATGTCTAAAAAGAAAAGTCTTCAACCAGTGTGTATTGCCAGTCCTCTCTTATGGATCAGAGACATGGAGTCTAACAGTTGGAGCAATACGAAAGTTACAGACAACGCAAAGGAGCATGGAGAGGTGCATGCTTGGAATAACTAGGAGAGATCGAAAAAGAAACACTTGGGTGAGAGAGCAAACTAGAGTAGAGGACATCATTGTTAAAGTAAAAGGACTGAAATGGCGATGGGCTGGGCATATTGCAAGAACTGATCAACGATGGACAACAGAAATTCTGAACTGGATTCCAAGAGACCACCGAAGACCTAGAAAACGTCCTCAAACTAGATGGGTGGATGAAATAAGAAAACAGGTTGGGGTGACGTGGAAGCGAATTGCTCAGGATAGACTTGTGTGGAAAGCATTTGGAGAGACCTTCATCCAGCAGTGGATAGATAATGGTTGAATATGATGATGATGATGATATATATATGTGTGTGTGTGTGTGTGTGTGTGTGTGTGTGTGTGTGTGTGTGTAAGTTTTCCTCGCCCATTCTTGGCGGTAACAGGCTTTGGGACGGGCAGAGTGCCATGTTCCCAAGCCTCTTTTTACATCACTTCTTAATGTGCCATGTCTAGAAACTTCCTGACAATGTGACACGTGTTTAGGATTGTGGCTTTTTGTATTTCAATGTAGGTGTTTGGGTCAATGTTGAGTATCTCCAAATTCGTCGCAAGCGTTTTTGGTACTATCCCTGTTGCTGAGATGACTAACGGGATGATGAGGATCTTTTCCATACCCCATATATCTCGTACTTCATGTCTGAGATCTTGGTACTTGGTGATTTTCGTTGTGTAGGTTGTCTGTATGTTATTGGTGTTGGGTACTGCTATGTCGATTAAGTACGTGGTCTTACTCGATTTATCGACGAGGGTTATGTCAGGACGGTTATGTGGGACTGTCTTGTCTGTTATGATTGCTCTATCCCAGTAAAGCTTGTGTGTTTCGTTCTCATGCACGGTCTCTGGCTCATATTTGTAGTACGGGCATTTTTCTGTCAGAAAGCCAGCATTCGCTGCCAATTTCTGGTGGACTATTTTCGCTACTTGATCGTGTCTATGTTTGTAGTCTGACTGCGCAAGGATCTTGCATCCTGCCATCACGTGTTGGATTGTCTCCGATGCCGCATGACAGTGTCTGCATTTGTCGCTTTCTATGTCTTTTCTCTGGATGAATTTCTGATTGTTCCTTGTTGCGATCACTTGGTCTTGGATGGCTAGCATGAATCCTTCTGTCTCTGGCTGGAGAGTGCCTTTGGCCAGCCAAGAATTTGATGCCTTCTTGTCAACGTGTGGTTGTTGCAGGTCATTG
>QLNU02014802.1:91945536-91988567 GCA_006491805.2 Dysdera silvatica
ACGAAAGGAAAGGGAAAAGAATCTCAAGTCCTTCCTACTGGATATAAAAGCATATTTCTCTCTGTAACGCCGAATCACATTATCGCTTGTCAGTAGCGCAAGAATTCAAAAAATTCTTACGCTACTGACGAAGGGTGTCAAGTGGGTTATACCCACTCAGTGACGAAGCAAAAGGGGGAAGAGTCTCAAATTTCTCCCACTGAATATCAAAACATACGAGTATTTGTCTCTGTAACGCAGAATCACATTGTCTCCTTTCAGTAGCGTAGGAATTCAAAACTCATAGGTGGTATCAAATGACTATGAGAGGGGGCGGGGGGGGATCAAGCGCCTTTAAAGCAAGATTTAGCGATGCATTCCAAGGTTTCGCATTTGATATGTCCTGTTAGTATCTCCGTTTCGCTGGTGATAATGACGGGCACTTTTCCTTAATCTATGTAATGGACTGTAATTTTTGAATTTCCAAAGACACCATAGTCTTGTACTATAAACGGCAATATAGCCTTATTCCATAAAAGACACCATAGTCTTGTAAATAACGTCGCTACAACTCAAGAATACAGAAATTAAAAATAACAACATTTTATTCCAAGCGTGAGAACTCTTACTCTCACGAATTACTAGATACAACTCTGTGCTTACAATAAGCTACATGTGCTAGTTTGGCGATGGGTGGCGAGAAGGGTTGTACAGTCGCCAACATATACTTGGTGTCCGCGTCCATTATTTAGAATACCCGCTATTTAGAAGTAAAGCGTCCATATAATTCAATGTAAATTTGCCAGGGAATTGAAAAGTGTACGATATTAAGAGACGTTCGCTATTCGGAAGTGTCCGTTAAGAGAAGTTTCACTGTATCCATCTGTTGTTTGACAACCGAAGGTATATTGCTTCTCCATCGGCCTTTTCCGAAGCGTCGCAGAATCCATGCAATCCGAGTCGAACTGGATCATCTCCGAGGACATGGCCTGGGACCAAACTTGATTCAACTGATGAAAGTCTGATAAAAATAACTTCCACTCATGGCAAAACTTGGGGGGCAAAGACTCCTTCTTGTCTATTTTCAAACGCCACAGTCCTTGCATAAATATTTTTGCTTTTGTGATGACAGGGACGTACCGAGAGGATCGAACAATCTCGCTATTTCGGAGAGTGCATTTCTTTTTGTGTAGTGGTCTTTAGGTGTGATAGACGCTTTGAAAAATACGTGATCCGCTGTTGGATTCTAGAACAACCCCAATGCTTTGACTTCCGTTTCTGAATTGAACGAATATTCCTTTTCAGATGTAAGAATATTTAATAAATCTTTGTGATTTAAAACCCACTTATGTAGGTTCATTCTTCCGCTTTGTAGGAGTTTTATCAACTCTGCTTGACGTTGTTTTGCTTCATCTAAGGTGTTCGTTCCCGTCATGACATCATCCATGAAGAAATCACTTAACGTTATTGCTGCTGCCGCGGGAAAATTAGAAGCTTCATTCAACGCAATCTGCTTCAAAGTGCAAATTGTTAAAAATGGTGCACTGGACGTACCATAGGTTATAGAATTCAATCTATACGTAACTGGATCTTTGGCACGCGATATTTTCCACACTATTCCGAGTAGATCTCGTTGACAAGGATCAGTTAAAATTTGCCGGTACATTTTTTGTATATCGGGAATGAAAGCAAATCTGTGTTTGCGAAAGCGGATTAATATGTCAAATAAATCTTTCTTGACTTCATCTTTTAAAATATAATCGTTTAACGTTTGTCCAGTATTCGTCAAGGCAGACGCATTGAAGACTACTCGAAGTTTTGTTGTAGTCTTTTCGGGCCAATAAACTCCGTGATGTGGCAAATAATACATCTGTTTAGAAAAATCATCTTGACTTACATTAACCTTCTCCATATGTCCCAGATTCTCATACTCGGATATAAAATCTATGTACAAGGTACGCATTTCCGTGTTTCTATCCAAACGTTACCATAATTGATTTGATGTTTTTTCTGCTAATTTTCGCGAATTCCCCAGTCCTTTAATATCACCTTTAAGGGGCATCTGCATTATATACCGCCCATTTTCTTCTCTTCTATGTGTTTCGGTGAAATGAGCTTTACAGTATTGCACTTGCCAGCTGGGAATCGGCCCTTCATTTTCAAAGGCTTCGAGCTCCCAGAAGCGCTTCATTGTTTTATTCAAGTCCTCTTGTTCTGTTAGGAGACCTTACTCGCATCATGACTAGGCGTTGATCCCCTAACTATATACCCGAATACTGACTGTATCATGGAGAATAATGCGCCCATGATCTAAGGTTATTTTATTGGTTCTTAAAATATCAAAGAAAATATTGGATCCCAACAAAATATAAATTTCTTCGGATTTTTCAAATGTAGGGTCAGCTAATGCCATATTGTGAGGCCATTCGAAATCATTCACCTTCATAAATTTTACAGCTAAAATTCCTGTTATTTTTGGTATTACTAACAGTTCCACCGATTTAACAAAATCCTTCTTTTTATTCGAAATATCGGCCGTAATCTTAGAATTAATAGAAATAGTTGTTTTTCTTAAACCGGAAATTGAGACGTTTATTCTTTCTGGTTTTATTTTAAGCATATTGAAACATTCCTTTGAAACAAAATTATTTTGCGAACCAGAGTCCAACTGGGCACGGAAATAAAAACCTTTTCCGTTTATGTTTTCAACGTACATTTGGGCTGTTGGGATAATCCCGACTTCTGGATTCGAAGTAGACGCAGCGCATAAACTTCCACCCTCTTTTGCAGCTGTGTTTACTTTCATCGACGCTCCCACCGCAGCAATGTTCAAATGAACTGTTCGGGGGTGCAGATGGGGGTGCCGTTGCCTACTTTCTAACACCTTGGTGATTAGTGTCATGCAAGAAAGTGTTATGTCTTTTACTGCATTGGGAGCATCTGTACTTTGACTGGCATTCTTTTACCCTATGCCAATTACTTAGGCAATTTAAGAAAAGAGAGTGTTTCTTCACCATTTCATATCTTTGTTTCAGTAATAAACCAGGCCGGTGCTGTTACGAAAAAAATTTGACAGTGATTTCGAACACAGAGAAAGGAGGAAGACGTAAAAAAAGTCAATAAGCTAATAAATGAAACTTCGACAAGGGTTGACAGCCATTTCCGATGGGGAGAGACAATCCTTAAAAATAAGGGCTGCCAGCTACATATTTACTTTGGATGAATATTTGTTTTGCATATATCCGGTTTAAATTCTATAATAAAGCATTCGTTTGGCTTCAAAAATACTTGCATGTTTGCGGCTTTTGCATGTATAAAATCGCAATTAAATTGGTTTAGATAACACTAAAAATAGAGCAGAAAATTGGAGGCTCGATATTTTTTACATATATGAAACTTTCGAATATATGCGAGTTGCATATAAGTAGTTTCGACTGTGCTTCTTATTTTTTAAGAAATATGCTAACTTGTAACAAAAAAGAAGTTTCACAAATGTAATTAAAAAATTTAGTATTAGGCAGTGTCACGTCTTTACTATGTTTAAAAGAGGGCACTGTGGAGGAATAGGGAAACTTTCGTCTGGTTGTTTGTATATCTTAGGACTGTTCTTTTGGGTCATCAATCTGGAATAAAACTGACCGCTTAACTTGACCTCTGAACTGCTTATCGTGACCCCCACCCAGACACAACTTTTAAATTGCTACGTTACTTCGTGCAAGCAAACTTATCAGGAGCCAAACCACACACATAAGGTCAGTGATTCCAACAGCAAGCTTCTTTCGTCTCTTTCATAAAATTAAATTTTAACGGAGTCGTATCACTTTCCTTAAGGGATGTGGGATATGATATGCTACGACCTACCACAAAGGAAAATGGCATCAACGTAAAGTTTTCAAAAATACTGCAGACATATATTTTGTACATTTATTTTTGTACATAAAGCATATCTTTTGTAGCATGGGGGTCGGAAATGAACATCCATGGAGTTATGCATGCTTTTAGTTTTGAGAGGCGGCGTCAAATTACAATATTTTCGCCAAGTTACGAAGAGACTTTCGTAAAGAGAAAAGTTAAAATAATCTCGTTAGGTTAAAAATAACTTTGCTTAGATAGTTTCGATAACAGTTCTTCTTAGAGTTAGTTCTATTAGAATCAGTTAGACAGTTCTTCATTGAAACATAAATTTTCTCCAGGGTGTTTAATTCATGTTGCAAGAGTTCCGCAGCGTTCCAGAGTTTACCAGCAAGTTCTGACCTGGATCCTTTTGCCATGTCTTTAGATGTTGAGACCAAGACAACAACGTCTATAGCGACAGCAATGGCAGATAGCACACCAAATGCGGCGGCCATCCTAGCTGCAGGTTTTGCAGTTTTAACCAAATTGACCATAGCATTTCCTGCATCGAAACTTGCATCCGCAACACGAAAGACTCTTGCGACTGTATTGTAGAAATTAAATGTGGTTCTGATAAATAGGGGACACCCGGCAGAAAAAATCAAAGATATGCCTGAATAATTCAATACCTTCCCGGGATCTCATAATATCAAGCAATATTTGCTTCATTTGCTGCTTTTGATTTACACGTATCGGTAAACCATTGATGAAATCTTTCATCCCTTGTGGAAGCTTTTGCATTGGTCGTTCCTCTTTGATTGCATTAACAACGTCAGGATTATTGCCAAAGGATTTCATCATGTTTTGGAAAACGCTAAAATTCATTAGCTCTTCTACGGCTGCCTTTAGTTCTGATGTTCTCTGGACAAAAGGGAGAACCCTTTCGAAGTAGACCTTATCCTCTTTCAATAATTTGTTAATTTTCCCCAACTCGACCCTTTCACTAATTCCTTCGGTTACAAGGGAGCCAACTCCACCAGCTGTTGCTATCACTCCGCCAGCAGTTGCGATAGCAGGAGCCGCTACTAAAAGAGGGGCAGCCGCATCACCTGTAGCCACGGTCAACAAAACCAACCCAGTAATTGCAGCAATACCTGTATGGAGAGATAAAAAATAATTAAATTGTAAGAATCGAACAGTTACCAATATATATACAACCAAAACATTGTGTAATCCAAGTCTGTGCCGAGAATACGGTACACGAGGCAGTTGGCTCAGGTTAAAATCGTAAAGGAGCGCCAAACGAGGCAGCAACGTGGAAATGCATTGTGGCTCTAGGTAGAGGTTTATGTGTTAGAATTAGAAGAAAATACATAATTAATTATTTATATTAGCGAGTGATAAAAACTAATATGTTTTTATAGCGGGAGAGGAGGAGACATTTTGCCTCACGCTCGGCATGGTCCCGGTGTAATCACTTACGAAAAGTTTCTAAAATTTGGGCACACAGATTTGAAAAAATAATAATAATAATAAAAAAAAAGACTGCCCAAGGGGATGATATAAATTGATTAATAACTGCTTGATGTAATAGTGTCATGTAAAAGAATTTACTTCCGACATTTAGATCTATTAGGGCACGGCCATATTCTGGGGTGACAAGGAACCATGTCGTTTTCCCCTGTAGCAGATATACACTACCCTAAAGTGCCTCAGTGACCTTAAAGTGCCTAAAGTACCCCAAAGTACCCTAAAGTGAGAACTACATCCTAAAATGCCTTTAAGGCCATGTGGCAAACAATGTTGTTAGAAAAATCTTACCAAAAGACAGTTCTGGTGTAAAGAAGACTAAAGCTCAGATCGCTGAACATTCCAAACTGACATTTATCATGTAAACCGAAGTTCTCGGTTCTAAAACCAGGCACTGAGAACAAACCAATGAATTATTCAAGAATCAAACAACAATGTCAATCAATCAACGTTTATTGGCGTAGTGATACCAACGCCGATGGTATGGCGTGATTAGATGGTGAAACGTTCGAAAGAAAATAAATATTTCTGCCTTCGGTGGGACCTGAACCCAAGAATGTTCACGTGTTTAAAAACTATCCAATCAGAAACAGTGAGATTTCCCAATAATCACTTGCAGAAAAGTTTTTGGATGGAAATCACCATCAGAGCATTTGTATCTTCGGTCGAGATAATACACGCTCCTCTGTTTCTCCAAAATGTAGTACATCTAGTAGTAGTTATGTAATTGTTAATAAATCTTAAAAATAGTTTAGCAACCTTCTTATGAGTTCTTACGGCTTGGATTGTTATAATTCCCAACATACAATTTAAAAGCAAGTGACGAACCACCAAAGACGAATCCCTTTACATAACCAGGTACAGAACGTCAGTGAAAAACTTAAAGTTTTCAACTGAAGTTCTGTGTTTGCTCTGTTCAAAAACCAGGCATTCTAGTGATTTTCTAGGAAACATTTGAAACATTAGCAAGTACAGTCAGGGTACTATTTATTTTTCAAAATACTACCATATTTACCAAACACTACCAGATGCTTCCAATGTCAGCGATGCAGCCATTCTAAGATTGTCTGCCGTGGCAAAGTTACCTGCTCTAAGTTTGCATAGTAGGTCACGGAGATGATGAATGTCAAAGTAACATCTTGAGCTGTATCAATTGCAAATAGGGAGCATCCGGCATGTTCTCGATCCTGTCCAAAATGGCAGGAAGAAAAATAATAACAGCAATAAAATTCCCAAGCAATATATTATATCCTGAAGCAAGAAGACAATATCAGTTAAACCAAACAACTCAAAACAAATCATATGCTTCAGCGGTCATCCAACCTATCATTAAAAAAACAACAGATGCTCAAACGCAAACAACAATACCAGATTCAGAACAACCAACTAACACAGTAAATAAAAATTGAACAGAAACTTTATACTATCACAAAGAAAAAAGGAATTTGTCTACAAAAAACAGTTTGCCGACATTTTTGTCGCAAACGTGGTTTACATTTAGACCCGCAGCTCTGAATGGGAAATAATGTTATAAGAGTGGTTCGGGAGACAAAATTCCTTGTGATTATCGTCGACCGCTCTCTAGCATTTCGATCCCACATCAGACATCTGCGGGACAAGTGTTTTAAAACCCACAACATCGTCAAGGTTCTGCCCCACACATCCATCGGGGGCAGACAGATGCTCATTGCTGAGACTATATAAGGCATTAATCTGTTCTAAATTAGATTATGGCTGTCCGATTTACGGCACAGCATGCCAATCATTACTTAAACAACTTGACTCCATACTTCCTGAGGGTCTACAACTGGGTAATGGGTCCTTTCGGACTTTCCCAGTCACCAGTTTATATTCTGAAGCTGTAGAACCTCCATTAAGTTACTTCGCCAAAGTTTGGCTCTCAACTATTACTTAATATTCTATCACTAAAAGACCATCCCGTATCGCCAGCACTTCATCAACGTCGTTTCATTTCACTTTTTATTGCTCGTCCCTGATGTATTGCAATCTTTGGCATGAGGATGGAAAATGCTACCAGTGAATTGGATATTTTAAAAACCATAATAGCAAAATCGATGCCAAACATCATTCCTCCATGGTTTGATATTGGCACAGACATCTGTTTGAATCTATCCAAAAGACAATACCCCAGACATTGTCATAGCACAAATCCATGCCATAGAATAAGCTCTACAATACATCTTGAATAATGCCGTATCTCCAACTGTTATCTGTACAGATTCACTCAGCGTTCTGCAAAGCCTGACTTCATTCAACGTCTCGCATCACACTGGAATCCACAGAGTTTACAAACATCTCGTGGATATAAAAAACGCACAGTATATTGCGAAATTCTGTTGGGTTCTAGGCCATGTTGGTATCGCCAGCAATGAGTGGGCTGACAAAGCTGCAAAGACAGCAGCTGCAGAACCTGAGTGTATGACCATTTCCAGATTTTAACACTCATGTCTCAACCCATCTGTACAAAAAATGGCAGTTGGAATGGGACATGCAAGATTTTAGTAAGCCTCACCACATCAAACCTCGTTTTTGAGGTGTTGCAGTCTATCTGTAAGAGTAACCGTTGCAAAGAGGTCACACTAGCTAGACTTCTGCGGCTACCCTTCCCAATGAAACCCTAGCGCAATTCTTCCTCCTCCTCCTAGCTAGACTTCGCATCGGGCACACGCGTTTCTCCTATCAAAATTTTTAAATTAGAAAATGCCCCGATGTGTGCCACATGTGGTGAACCATTAAATGTTTTACATGTTTTAATATTTGCCCCAATTTTAACCAGCATCGTTCGCTAACTTTTAACCAAAATAATTTTACCCTTCATGACATTTTATGCAATTCTTTTAATCATGAAATCATTTTTAACTTTCTATCCAATCTTCTGCTTCTCTCATCTCATCTGAGTTCTTTATATTGTTTCATTTGTAACATTTACACATATTACTTTTAATACATTTTGGCAATTTTAATTTCATTTCATTTTAAAATCGAATGTGCGGTCTTACCTTGTTTGGCGCAGAATGACCCTCTCTGTCCTCGCACCATAAAATACAACTAATCAAGTCTGCACAACATGCTTATCTCAGAGCCTGCACAAACCCTATCAATTTGCCTCGCATATTCCATAATCGCACGCCCCATACACGTGCACCTGTTGCAATTATTATTTTCCTGCCCTCCCTCTTCTATCCGTTCATGGTGATCCCAAACCCTTCACCCACTTTTGTGTTATTTATCAAATACTAACCAATGAACCTGAAGCAATTTGGCCTATTGCCAAGAACATTACGTGGTACTCACATCGGTATTACATGGGGTTTTAATAGCCTGAAAAGTTTATTTATTAACAAAGAAAGTACCCTATAGCGATCCCTCAGATTTCCTTAAAATTTTCGAAATAGGTTCAAACCAATGTTTGAAACATAACCCTCACGACTATTCATTCGAAGATTCGTGGATCCGAAGTTATGAATATTTTAAAGTGCCGCTAGACTGTTATTTTCCGATCGTTAGCGGCTAAAGAAACGCCCGGCAGACTTCGTACGTATGGGCAGTTTATCTATTAGTTAGCAGTTTATCTATTAGTTCTATTAGTTAGCGATGCTTTATCAGTTAATTAAAAAAATAATAATTTCACAATAATTTCAAAATCTTATGACTGGTGATGTGCAAAGTCGTTCACTTTGGTGATTTTTATCAATCGGTCTCAGTCATTTAAATGACTCGTTCACTTGAAGTACGCATGTTCCTTAAATCATTTTCCCTCGTCCTTTTTTTTTTCTTTTTTTAGGGAGAGGGGAAGGGAAACATGTGGTTGTATGTGCAGAATTTGTTTATACCCATTGCAAATTTCAGAACAAAGGGAAAATGTATATCATCTTTCATTTGAATAAGGTAGTTCGGTTAAAATTCCGCCCATATACGTAATGCTACACTAGGCTTTTGAATCAAAACTGTCGGATGCAGCTACTTTTGAATAATTTCAGTATTTTATTTGTATGCATACATTCCTTTAATCGTCATCCTCCCTTAAAAAAGTTAAAAATGAATAAATTGCAAAATTTTATTGTTTTCACTTAGAACTGCCAAAAGTAATTGTAGAAGTAAATGTTATTATAGAAGCAAATGTAACACAGTTACTTTTTAGAAGTAATCGTTCAATGACTGATTTTAACATTATTTATTGGTTATAGCGTCCAGATTTCGTCGGTCCCTTGAATGACGTTATAAACGGGTTAGTATTAAGCAAATGTGATCCCCACATTTGATTAACAATAGAAAATATCCATGTCAATTTAATGCTGAGAATTAGTGATTAAAATCATTGGGAGAGAAAAAAACTTACCTCCAAGGATTCCAGCACTTGCCCAAACAATCTTGGCCAGGTTGCAATTCCGGTGACGCGCAGCTAGCTTATCTGCAAGAAGTTTCCGACTTTCAATATTGGGCAACCGTAACTTTTTGAAGCCAGGAAACTCCTTAATTAGAGATTCATGAAAACGTAAATATAGCCAACTGGCATCCACAACATTTCTTAGACATTCTAGTAGCTGACTCTGATCATAGTTTTCCAAATTGATGACTTTTGTATAACTCCAAATTTCAGTATCATCGCCCATTTTCTAATAGTGTCGGGATTTCCTAAAAACAAAACAAGTTCAATTTAAAATTTCAGTTCACTAAATTTCCAATTAAGCTTGCAATGCACTTATCGTGGAACAGAAGAGAGTGGTATATATATATATATATATAAACAAAGTTTTTTTTTTAAAAGTACATGCTCGCTCCCTTTCTTACTGATACCAAATACAGTCGAACCTTGTTAAAACGAACACGCTTAAGATAAATTACTTCTAATACGAACACTTTTATGAAATTCCGTCAAACTGTATAGGAATCCACCAGGTGGCGTTCGTCCAAATGTGAGGATATATAACTCAAAACAAAAACTGTCTTCAATGAACTTTGGCTACAGATGATACAGATTTCATGAAATTTTCATTGAAAACACATCTTCGATCATTCATCATAGTTCTTCGGTAACACACGAATTCGCGTGTGAGTTACATTCTAATTTGTTGAAAAACGTTGTTGAGTAAATATTGTGTCATAAATAAGAAGTGGATTTGATAAAATGCATTCATTATAATTTGAAAATGTCGGAGGGGGTCACGGGGAGCCTAGAAGGGGGCCCCCGGGGGTCACGGGGAGCCTAGAAGGGGGCCCCCGTGGGCTTCAAAAGTCCACGGGGGGGGGAGTTGATTGCCACTGGTTAAGATGAATAATTAAAATTTTAGCTGTGATTACGTGTATTTTATATCTTCTGCTCCCAGTATACCGTACATCCAAATAATACAGTTCCTTCAGAGTAGTTGTTTGTTTGTTTGTTTGGCTTTTTTATGGCGCAAGAGCATCTGGGCTATACTGCGCCAAACATGGTAATAGAGTAGTTGTCACGTTGTGATTATCTGCCAGTTTTATTATTTTCTGTGTCTTTAGTAAGCATGGTTCAGATCCTCCACCCTCTACGTTGTCAGAAAAAATAAAAAAACTCCACCCCTCCCTCCCCCAAAGATGCTTACGTAATACCTGAACGGCCGCACAAAATAAATAAATAAATAAATAAATAAATAAAAGTGAATTTAATACTATGCAAAGTAGTTTCCGCCTAATTTATCTACAATTAATATCAAATTTGGTTATCAACTTAACTATGATACGAAATCTTGTTTACGGCGTATTTACTTGTTTACGACGCAAGGATAGGGGAAAAGTTAAGCTGCTCCAGGACATACAATTTTCCGGAGAAACTGGAACTAAATCCTGGACTGCGGTGGACAGGGAAAAAGCCAGGCGTTTTTCGACACCATAAGAGTCGAACTCGGCCAGGGCAGGATTAAAACCACAGTGGGCCTCAGAGTACGCGGGAAAAGATGGGGCCCTGTCCCCTCCCTGACCCCGTAGTGTATGGACAAGTTTACGTAATACTTGAAGGTTTCCAGTTTGTTTGTTTGTTTGGATTTTTATGGCGCAAGAGCATCTGGGCTATACTGAAGGTTTCCAGTGAATTCCATCTCCTCTTTTAAGGCCATTGGCTGCTTTCACCAACAAGTTCAGGAATTGTATACAGCAACTGGACTACTCACGGTAACATACATATTTAAGGGCAGATCCACGGGGAGGGGGGGGGTTAGCAATTTCCCCTCCCAAATCCATACGGTGAAAATCGGTTATAACGACCACCGATTTTAACGACGGAATTTTTACAAAAAGTTTGATTTCCTATTTTATTTTTTTAAATTGCTCGTTAAATTCGGGGTCCAAAAAAGAATTGTTTGCTAAAAATGTATTGCGCATCATTATACCAAGCAAAATCGATATTTTTCTAAATAAGAGTTCGTTATAAGCGAGTCCTACCGTGTTTTACAATCCTCCCTCCCTCCCCCGAAAAAATCGCTTTCTGGATCCGCTTCTGACATATGATGCTGCTTCGGTTTTATCGTTACTGATTAAATCCTTAAAGCCGCTGCAAAGGTGTTGTCCCATTTGCGTACATCCCAGACGCGTACATGTCAGAATTTGTCCCAGATGCATACAAAATGAACTCATAGTTAAGGTAACTACCATTTGGCTACCAATTTGGCCACATTTGGCTGCAAACTAATGTAATCCCTTATTTCTATTCTGTATTTTTGTATAAATGAAAATTTTCACATTTACTTTCCATCACACTTTTATCCAGGACTGGCATATTATTGCTACTTAAAATTTACATAAATAGTACAGTCGAACCTCGTTAAGACCAACACGCTTAAGACGAATTACTTTTAATACGAACCGTTTTCTGAAGTCCCGTCAGATTGTATAACATACTACCCTTTCCGGATAAGACGAATTACTGTTAATACGAACTGATTTTCTGTTCCCTTTGGTGTTCGTCTTAACGAGGTTCGACTGTATATAGTATATTATACATTTATAAGGAAAAATTACG
Organism: Dysdera silvatica; assembly: GCA_006491805.2. Taxonomy (NCBI): domain Eukaryota; kingdom Metazoa; phylum Arthropoda; class Arachnida; order Araneae; family Dysderidae; genus Dysdera; species Dysdera silvatica. The sequence goes on from QLNU02014802.1 coordinate 91,957,889, forward strand.
AAATAAATTAAATAATCAATTTTGTTACAAATTGCTAAAAGGAACGCCGAATATGTCAGACCTTACTGTAAGCTATACACACATTAAGCTAAAAGTTAAGAAAGATTTCCCGCATTTTTTAAATTTTAACGTTGAAAAAAATACCAAAAACTATTCTGAATCATAATTATGCTATGCAGTAGATGCTTTGCTTTGCTTTTTTTTTTTTTTTTTTTGAATAGGTATTCGATGAAACTACAGCTGAATCCCCTGTTTTGTCGCCAACTCGTCTCCAAAACTGATGCTATACTCTTAAAACAGAGGGAAAGTTTTAGGAAGCGTTAAAAATGAGCACATGTACATGGTAGTTGTATTGTAGTGGCGTATCGTCCGTTCGTGCCGGTTTGGGAGTTGTGGTGATAGGATGAGCGACCATTTAAATGTATTTATTTTTGTAACAGATTGGAATTGATGGTATGTTTGGGATGGAGAGGGGGTTATAGGAGGAAGTGGTATGAGGAGGTATGGGGAAAAGAGGTTAGAGGTATGGAGGGAAAAGGGGGAGAGGGGGTATGGGGAGAAAGTAGAGCATCGCAATGTCGGCGCTGAAAAGCTGTTTGACTCATACTACGCAGAGTATATGTGGAGACGGTGTCACAAAGAGGAAGTGGAGGAAATGATTCCAAAAGCCATAAAAGCTCAGAAGCTTAAAGACAGAAGTTTTTTTTTTTTGTTAAAAAAATCTGAAAAGAGTATAATAGGTAGTAAACTCAGTATAACAGGTAATTACTCCTTAAAAAAACATGGCGGCCGGGAAGCGAGCGCACGATGACGTAATCCGGGGAGGTTGCCGCGACAGGGTTGCCACGTCTTGACGACAAATCGCACAGGGGATATACGTGTAGTAAAGCCACAAAGTTCTACAAATAAACGCTTGCAATAGAGACACATTTCACTAAGTAAATGAAGCAGGCGCTAAATCGCCAAGCTCTTATTCTCCAACTGTCATCGCTCAACTGGCTAAATTAAATTCAATCGGCTAAATGAGATACAGTGGCTAAAAGGGTAACTGTAGTTGAGACTTCCGCTGGACCTTATGATTATGACTCATGTAAGGTTTGGGAGCCAGCCAAAGGACTTTGTATCTACACAGCCAACTAAATTACTACAGGCCTGCTCACGTTAGCCCGACTGCATAGAAAACCTGCCCCCAAATTTTCGCAGTGGCGATTCTCTCAAGCAGTTTTTCTCCGACAGATGGCGCCTGCTACCTGGGTTAATATTCTCAATTTAACAGACTATAAATGCCAATTAATAGCCCAGTTTCTGATTACATACAGAAATATATTGCTTTTTGCTCAAAAAGTTATCGTATTTTATTTTCCAACGACGTTGATGTTACCGTGATATGACAAACTTTCGTAACAAATTTTAAACTAAAATTTAAATCTTACATACCTTTTTCTACTCTTTTATTTACACTGAAGACGGTTTATTGGATGAAATGATTTCTCAGGCATGATTAATAACTGATAATGAATTGATAGTTTACACTGAAAGCTAAATTGCAAAATGCATATAAAAGCAGACTTTATTTTAATGGTTAATAAAATAGAATTATATAGAATTTAAATCAACTAATTAATAATTTAATTATTTTTATTATAATTAATTATAAAATAAAGAATTAATTAGAAGGCTTGACACCTGTTTGGAAAGACTTTAATGGAATGTTAATGAAATTAACACATGAATTTACAATAAACTGATGATATAACTACACAATGTATAATACATAATTTCTAATAACTTTTGACACAAGTCAGATTTTTAATACACTGCATGATAAAAATAAAGTATCAGGTATTCATGAATAGCAATTCTTTCCAAAATAATTTTACTTGAAAATACAAACTACATAATAGAACAGCATGTCACCGAAAAACAAAATACAGAATAAACACTTACTGTGTCCTTAATACTGCAGATATAAATAGGCTAAATTTTATGAAATTAGATCGAACAAAAAAAATATGCTATTATTAAAAATGTATTTTTTATATACGTTATTTTTTATTTATTCCCATATCTCAAAAATGTACAATAAAAGGAAAACTTTATACAGTAAATAATTACGGCAGTTTACATTCTCTGGAATCTTTATTGATATATCCCTAATAAAATGTAAAGAGGGCACAATAACGCTATTTCAAAAATGTAGAACTGCTCATCAAAATAAAATAATTTTCACTCTAATACATAGCAAGTAATAAAACAGTATGTCACACGAAAACATCCAAGTGAGAAAAGACGTGTTGAAGGCAACACTCGACAAAACGAAGTTTTGGCGCCCGTGCCGTATAGTAAAAGAGCGCCATTATTTTCAAATTAAAAGGATTAAATGTAAATTAATAAGTACTTTTTAAATTACTGACTCTAAAAAGAAGAACTATGTTTGCTAGGATTGCAAACTGCCCATACTCCCAACAGAGGTGTTGATGAAATATTTTGAATTATAAAATAAAGGAAATTTTAAAAATAAATTTGTGCAATTCACAGACGTATCTCGCTCATATGGTGCCCGGTGTGAACCCGAAATTTGACATCCCCTCTAATTTAGCAGACACTGATTAATTATTTGATAAAAAATGAAAGCTAAACGAAGTTCTACAGTAACGCAAACTGGAATGGGACGCAAAAATTTTTAAATACTCAAGATAAATGGTTGCTTCTATTTGTGATCTTCAAGAATGTTGGCATTACCTTCAAGATTATAGTAAAATTAGTAGATTTTAAAACGTATGTTTCCAAAGAACAAAAGCCCCAAGAAGAAATATTTCTTCAACTATGTACAGCCAACATATATTTTTCAAATAGATGAAAACATTAAATGTGCATATATAGCTTTGATGTTGGATGAACTTAAAACAATTAATGCACCTTAGCTTGGCTACTACAGAGTAAAATTATAAAGGGAAACAAATTACCTTTACGTGAGATAGTTGTAATCCGAAGGTTTTCTTTACTTCGAAACTCGTGGAACGACATATTACCTTTTCCCTGATTGCGATTTAGGAAATGAAACACAACAGTATGCCATTATTAACACGACAAAATACCATGTAAAAATTATAGAAAACTTTGAAACGTTTTAATCTTCTTTGGTAAACTGTAAAGACATGAAAGCACGTAGCACGTTTGTGCATGTTATTTGGCGCCCCCTATGAAAAACCCTATTAATTACTTCAACAGAAAGTGGGGACACCTTTAAAATTCACGTGAGCGGGCCTGTAGTAATCTAGTTGACTGTGGTATCTAGGAGGTAGTACCTGCACCCGTCATACGAGGCTCGGTGGCCCGGTGGGCTCTTGTAGATGCAACGGCCAGCCTTGGGGTGCTTTTCCGTGCCATCCATCCATCCTCGGCGAATCGATCATGAATTGATCGACGGTTGGCATTTAGTGACGACACCAGAGTAAGCAGTGCGTCTCTATGTGCCGGTCGTGATCGATTTTCTCTCTGGTCGTCGGGATCACCTAATATCCAAACCTGTCTGGGATTACAGCGCCGATTACGACAGTCACTCTTCTCAGTAACATCTATGTATAGAGTTGTAAAAAGTTCGGGAATTTTGGGCACATTGGAAACTTTGAATATAGAAACCAAGATAGCTAGAATAAAGGAGGTAGTCCCGTCCGCGCCTTTCTTCCTATTGGTCGATTCGACACAATCGACCAATAGGAAGAAAGGTGAGGATGGCAATACCATCTTTATTCTAGCTATCTTGGTTTCTTCCCATCAAAGTTTCCAATGTGTCCAAAATTCCCGGGTTTTTTACAACTCTATCTATGCATGCCAACAACGTAAACAAAACCTTTGAAATCACAAGACATTGTCGCGTAAAATGAATATTCAATCTAGAAGTAAAATTTTTATTGATCACTATAGCATTTCAGCTCGAAAAACAACTGCCCTCGTTAGTAAACCCCCCCCCTTCTCTCTGTAATACATGATTGAGGGAATTTCTCGACTGCGTAACAAGATTTGCATATACACGTTTATCTATAACAAGCAGTCGAATAGTAATTATACCACACATAACAATCCTAATATACTTCTCAGGAAAGCAAAATAAATAAAAATCTGCAGGTTTGACCGTGGGTAAATTGTGGACCGTGGAAAAAAACAACATTCGATAAAAGAGGCCGCGCAATCCAACAGCACCAAGCGGTGCATGAAAGTGATGCGTCTTTAACGTACGAGAACACCAAAGTAAATCTCATTACTTCCACCTTATATAACGACGTCTTACTGTAATTTCCTAGTTCGACGTCTACAGGTGAGATTCCAGACAAGATTGTTTATTCTTCTGTCTTCCATGGTCCACACGTATTTCTTGCTGCTTTCCTGCATTATTTATCTCCATGGGTTAAGTCGTCTTATAAGATCATGATAGGGCTTCATTTATATTACCTTGAAGACTTCCGTTATCGCTTTCAGCGTGTTTCACCATAAGTTCTAACTTGATGAATGATATATGGTAGTTTTTTGTCACTCAATATGGCCCTAAGCACACTCTTAAAAATATTTGGGTAATCCAACATTTCATATAATAGGATACACCCAAACCAAATCTAAATTTTGTGTAATTTTGTGGACTGCGACGTCCGGTGCTTACAGTTATATTTGGATCTTTTTTTATGAGATTATTCGCTAATTTTCTTGTTTTTTCGATATTAAGGCTTCAGTAGGCCAATATAGTTAGCTTGTTCGTAATGTCCTTAAATACATGTGAAAGTGTGACGTCAGTTGATGTTTCAACGTTTCGACTATAAAGCAGGAAGGAACTGAATCCCACAAAAGCAACAAAGTACATTGCAATATATTGAAAACACATTCTTAGTAATTTGAATTTCGACCGAGGTAGAGCCAAAAAATTTATTTGTATGCATTTATTAGGTAAACCCTCCTTCCTTCCTATAAGTAATATGGGACGTACAAAATTTTTTTAAACCACTACCAAATTGTACAACAATTGTTAAAATACTACACCAAAATGAAATAAGAAAAATGAGTTAGTCGAGGTATGATGTTACTGTGTGTGTGTGTGTGTGTGTGTGAAATATTATATTTAAAATATGGTATTTAAAATAAATATTGAGAATATTATATTTAAAATATTGAATCTAGAATGTTGTTCGCATGTAAAGAACAAGAAAAGTGAAATATCTTATTTGTTGATTCAGAGTAGGATTTTGATTCATTCTGCAATTATATGAACATTCTTGGTTTACATACATAACGGCAACAGCATGTTGAGGCATGCATAGAAAATAAAATTAGAATAATTGTTAATGAAAGATATCCAAGGTATTTCAAAATAATTAAAGTGATTATGCAGTAATAGCTTTGAAGGATTAAGGCGCAGTGATTGATTAGAAAGAACATTGTTTTTATGTAGGAACTTGTGATTTCTGGGAAAATTGCTCCTACTTCATGGGAAATGGATATCAAAACTTTTATTCTCTTTTTGCTCTCTAATTAATTAATTTATGTGCAACAATCATACATAATCTGAGGGATTGTTTGTGATATATATATTCCTATATATTATTTTTTCTAAATAATTGTCTTCTACATCAGCGTCGATCAGAGTACATTCCTAGAAACCCTAGAGATCAGTGTGAGGATCTACCAGGGCTCTCGCAAACAATTTGTAAAAATTCGCCGAAATATTCAAAATCTGAAATAAATCTGTAAAATCTCTAATTTTTTACACAATGACTCCTTAGTTAATTAATTGTGCCTAATATCCTGCAACGCCAAAAAGTATCATATCTATCTCATTGTTTTGACTTATTGATTATTTTTATGTGTTTGTTCAAAGAGTGTTTTATACTATCACTTTATGCTTTCCTCGAATAATTTTTATAGAGGAATTCCATGACTAGGCACACTGGCGTAGGCTGGGGCTGTTGAAAGTCCCGATTGCAATGAAATTTTGTATATTTAACATAGGAATATATGAGTTGTAGCTCTGTAAAATACACCCCATTGAGACCATAACCCCCGCCTTATGAATTCTGCGTGGAAAGGCTATGGCTAGGCATGTAGTAAAGAAAGGATTCTATAGAATGAAAGTTTACGGACAACTGCTTTACACTACATATGAAAAAAAAATAACTCGGGGATAGTAATTGCGCGATTTTTTTTTTAATTTCGAACAAATTTGAAATATCTACCGTTGTAGAATTTTGCTTTATGTGAAATTTCATAAACAAAACTATTGTTAATTTTTTAAAAGCTTACGAAAACTAATGGCAAGTATCCTGTATAATTTGTAATAGATTAAATAATTAGAAATATACAATGAGAATCGACTGATCATCACATGTACTCTGTGAACCCCATTTTAAGACAGTTGCATCTGGCCAAATAGTGTAACAATTTTAAGACAGTTGCATCTGGCCAAATAGTGTAACAATTTTAAGATAGTTGTATCTGGCCAAATAGTGTAACAAGTCAAAATTAGCTAGTAACACTAAATGAACGAGGTATATTTGTGCACCGCATAATATTTAGGTGACTGCAACGCTTTTTAAAGTTGTAGACTTGAGCGAATTTGATGATGTTCTGCCAGGAAAGCTAATAGGCTGCAAAATCTTTGGAATTTATGGTGCGACTCTCAACAGCCGCATGTATAGATGTAATAAAGATACTAGAGATGTAAAAAACCCAGGAATTTTTGACACGTTGGAAACTTCGATGGGGAGAAACCAAGATAGCTTGAATAAAGGAGGTAGTTCCGTCCGCACCTTTCTTCCTATTGGTCGATTTGGCACAATCGACCAATAAGAAGAAAGGTGCAGACGAAATTACCTCCTTTATTCCAGCTATTTTGGTTTCTCCCCATCGAGGTCTTCAATGTGTCCAAATTCCCGGGTTTTTACATCTCTAATAATAACACATTAATACCAATGTGTGTATACTAATATATATAAAATGAGAAAAAAAAAATAATTTGTTCCCTTATTTCAGGAATAAGACAAGAAAGATACAAGTATGAGTGGTAAATAATTTGCAAAATTTATATGCATCGGTATCAAAAGAATATACAGCCAATTGCAATTCTCAGGTGTCTTCAGAAAGGCAAATTGATTGTCAGAGGCCCAGGCACAGGCAGTTTTTTGTACAACCTTGGCTTTACCCATTGGTAATTTTTTGGAACTTTGGTGTCCCTCTCGTACGCCTTGCAAGTTATTTTGAGAAACCTAATAAAAGCCACCATTCAGCAAGTCTTATCCAATAATAAATATTTCATTCAAAAGAGAACAAATACCATAAAAATTATTTATTATGATAAATTTACAAAATTCAAAGATTGGAGATGTTGAATTGAAATCTCACATAAAATATTTCTTACTGTGAACAACATTAATTAAAATATTATCTACAAAAAAATAAACAAGAACAAACCCCAACTCTTCCCCTTTCAGACTCGTATTTACTTCTCATTTTTTTATAGTGTCATGCTAATACTGTATTTGCTTTTTTTATTTTGTTTATTTTTGCTTAAAAGCTAGATATTTTTTAAATTTAGAGTCTAAGAGTTTAAGCAAATTTTAATTTCTGTTTATTGTGTCGAACCACTTTGCTTCCTTGTCGATTTACTTCTATTTCCGGTGATATCCACCATTCGAGAAAAATAGTTTTAAAACAAATAATAAAAAAAATTTTTTAAAGTCAATTCCTTCAATGCGCTGCTCAAATAAAAGGGAAGAAAGGGAAAAATTGCGAAAAGCAATTTTGGCGACATTTGGCAACATTTGGCTGTAATTGGCGGCAAGCATTAATCGCCAAATACACCAAAGGAAAGCAAAAAAAAAATCATTTAAATTTAATTAATGAATTAATATTTGAAAAAACTGTATTAACATCAAGTGTCATCCACTACAAGTTTAAAAAAATTTATTTGAACTTGATTGGATGGATAGAAAGTATTTTATTAACGATTGAAAATTTGAACAAGATATATATATATATATAGGGAGAGTGTGAGCTAATAGAAGGAATTGAAAAGATGCACTATAGCCCGATGATACAATAAGATAAATTAAAGAAATAATCCGGTATCCACTTCATGTACTCATGTCCTCAAGTGATAAAAGAAAGAAGAATTGACGGGATATTTAGTAAAAACATTGAACTTCATATTTTAAAAATAAAGATGAAAAAAAATTCTTTCATAAATAATACTTCGTGTGTATAATTTTTCCATTATCAGTAAGGTGTTAACATTAGTAGTAGGAATTAATTTCGCTCGTTATTTGAAAACATGGATGATAATTTAGAATTTTTATATTCTATAAGCAATATTCAGTAAATTTTAAGTGTGAAGAATTGTTAATAATAAACACGTTTCCATATTTTAGTTTAATAACAGTCCTTTTTGATTATGTATTTTCACTTTTATTATTTATTGCCTAAGGAAATGTTATTTATGCTAATTGAATTTATGAGAATGAAGAATATTATTGTTATAAATGAACTGCATATTTTTGTGATTTAGATGCGCTTAAGAGTCATTTTAGTGTATGAAGCCAAGACAAATTAATTTATTGTACAAGGTGGCCATAAAATAACTTACCTTATTCGAGACCCTCAAGAGCGATGATAAAAAGAGTTATCAGCAAGAAATTTGGACGTTAGTTAATTAGACCATGGTGAAGCGATTTTAATTTAGTTCCAAATTTCAACACTAGGGTTAAAGTGGCGATTTAGCTGTGCAAATCTTATTCATTTGCATAAAACTACATTCCTTACGCAAAATAAAACCTTTCTGTAAAATTTAGAATTTTCGCACAGGCTGAAACCAGTAGTTATGGCCTCGGAATGGACGATAAAAAGGCAGTTTTGCAAATTATCAAAACCAAGATCGTGAAAAGTTTTGACTCTTACTTTCTTATCATCAGTGGCGTAACCAGCTTCCATTTCTGGGAGGCTTTATATCCCCAAATCAATACCCATTATATAACATTCATTTGTAATTTGTAATTTTCTAGTAAGGGCTAAATTTTTCTAGGGCACCAAGCGCCCTAATTCCCCAATATAGTTCAGTTAACGTCTCTCTTATATTTAATAGCATTATGCCATAAGACATGTATACATACTTTTGAAGTACATTCCCCAAAAAATAAGAGTTTCAATGCACATAACATGAAATACGTATATATAAATATTATGCATATAAATAAAAATGTTTTCTTGAGAACGAAACATACACACACACACATTTAAAAATTTCTGCCATATCAAATTCAAAAAGTTGAATTTTTGAGAACAGCCTACGTTATATACGAAATTTCGTTAAATTACCTGAAGCTTTGAAAAAGGTTGGATGATTAAATAAAAAAAATCATTCATGCACGCAACATGAACTGTAATATTTCGTAATAATAATAATAATAATAATAATAATAATAATAAAACACTTACGAACGGTATTTTTTGCATTTTTTTGTCTTTGGATATTCTTCCTTGTAGCACGAGCGTCGTAGGATGTTAAAGTAAATATTCCCAATTTTGTTTGATACTAGGCTGTCTACACGGTCCAAACAATCATAGAAAGCATCGTCGCATTTGCAGCTTAGCCTGAAATGGGAAAGAATGGTTTAGACTGGCGTCAATATCAAATAAAGAAGGTCATATATAGAGCCTGGATTATATGCACTAAAGAAACAGCAAAATAATCACTATAAAACCTCAAAATATGCACCAAAAGACTTCAAAATATCCATGTATACGTACTTAAAACGAATAACCAAGTACAAAATTAATAAATATAAACTTAAAAATTTTTAACACTTGAAAATCTTATGTCCTGGATTTAAAAAAAAATATACTTATTATTAAGTGCCGAATAGAAACATTTGATGCACACTAAATCATGTGTTTCATGCAGCACAGTTTCTATGACAGCATATTAAATTGCGTCTCTCGATATTATAAACAGCCAAGCTTTTTCTTCTATCATGTAATTGCATTTTTATGGTCAAAAAGCGTTCTCCCCAGGGCTACAAGAGATATTGGAGAGCACATAAATTTTTGCGAGTTATCTATTACGAATAGTTTATCGATGATAGAACGATGTCTATCACTGAAGGAAAATGGTGTGGAAATTTAGAATAAGTGTTTGTTTTAATTTGACTTTCAATCAATTGCCAGCCAAGCACAGTAAAACTCAGCTTTGGTCTTCATAACAAGGATGGTGGCTATAATTCAGTTGTGACACCATTTTTGACCTCCCAAGACATAATTAAATTGCCCGTCCGCTCAAATAAGAAATAAGAGGGAAGTTCAACTTTAGCATTGTGGTGAACGTTTTCCGCTGAGGGAATAATAAAATTCTTAAAATTACCAAAACCCTTAAAATATGCCTTTATTCTGGAAATTCATAATTTTTATGCATTTATATGCACAAATGCTAAAAAGGGCTAAAATATGCAACTGCATATAATCCGGGCTCTAGTCACATAGATAAGCAACGTTAAACTCACGCAAAGCTTTAAACTCTGCATTTTAAAATCCATTTGCAACGTACTCCCATAAACTCTGGAATATTAATTATGGCAGTACCTTTCCTTTCTATATTACATTTCATAAAACAAACTGAACTGTTTCTAACAATAGAAAAAAAACTCTTCATAAGCGAACATTACTTTGTGAAGGTAGATGCATTTGTTAAATTGTTTTTTGTTTCTCCAGGGGCCATTAAATCATCGCATTTATCATGCGCCCTACAGCATTTATCCGTTTCGGCGTAATGGCCTAAATCATCATAATTTTCTGCTACGTCACCCGCACCACACCATTTTGTACCTACGAGATAAAAGAATAATCGAATAACTTACCAATGGTCCATCGTTGAAAGAATCCACAGACATACATAACCTTCATAATTAAGTTAATTTAATCAGTTTACGACATGTAATTAAATAATCTCGCAGTTATAACTCGTTCCTGCAAATATATATCACGTAGACAAAAATGTGAATAAAATTAATCAAATTTAATTTAAAGTTGATAGAAGTACAAAAATATAAAATGGTTAAAGAAGTATACAAAAATAAACAATAGATAAAAATTATAAAAGTATACAAGTGTATACAAATTAGACAAAATATATAAAAATACACAATAATAGATAAAGAATACGAAAGTAAAATGTATATAAACATGCAAAGGTAAATAGTAGAGAAAGTATATAAATTAAATAGTAGACAAAGTATACAAAAGTAGATGGTGGACAGAGTATACAAAAGTAAATAGTAGGTAAAATATACAAAAGTAAGTGGTAGTCAAAGTATACAAAAGTAAATAGTAGGCAAAATATACAATAGTGGACAAAATATGAAATAGTGGACAAAATATGAAATAGTAGACAAAATATGAGTTAGTAGACAAAACATGAATTAGTAGACAAAATATGGAATAGTAGACGGAATATGAAATAGTAGACAAAGTATGGAATAGTAGACGGAATATGAAATAGTAGACAAAATATGTAATAGTAGACGGAATATGGAATAGTAGACAAAATATGGAATAGTAGACAAAATATGGAATAGTAGACAAAATATATAATAGTGGACAAAATGCGCAACAGTATACAAAGTATTAATAATAGGCATAGTACAGAACATATTTTGAAAGCCTAGAAAAATTGGGAGCAAAAATTCGCTTTATTGAATCTAGGGGAAGCTTTACGGTCAGTGAAAGGCGCTGTTGCACTGTGTAAACGAAGTCCATCTCTAGAGTCAATTCTAGTTGATAAATATCATAGAAATACCTATAGGCATAGATTTATATGGGCCCAAGCCCCACCCCCTAATATTTTAAAATAAATTGTAATTTTGCATGTATTATAATGCATATACAATCAAACCCCGCTATGGTGAATCCAGCTTATAACGAACCCTCGTATATAACGAACGATTTTTTTGGCCCCGTCCAATTTCCTATATCTATAACGTTAGTTTAGAGCGAACTTCCAGACTTATGAAAATCGGATATAACGAATTTTATCTACTCCCTCATGAATTTATTATAAGGGAAATGCTGTATGTATTTCAAGGGAAGGGTTTAAACCAGGGTTTCCAACCTTTTGTTACCGCAACCCTAAATAACGATTCGTATGTAACTCGCGACGCTTCTCTAGGTTGGAACATCGATGATTTTTGAACATGGATATTCCAACAATTTAATCGATATACCGATTACATTTTTCTTTTTTTTTATCGATTACTGAACATGCCTAAATCATGTTCTCGCTTTATTGATGAAATGAATCATGCTCTTGATGTGTCTGGCTGCAAATTTTTAATAGTAACGGCTTTTGGAAATTTTTAGGGACTATCTAAAATAGTTTTAACACATCTCCTAATTTTAAGAAAACGTTTCTCCCTTCATAATAAAAATTGTAAAAAACCCTGTTTTAATAATAATTATCAGACCACCCATAACCCTCTCATAACCCTGAACCAAACCTCCAGAACCATAATTTTGGTGGCGACCTGAAGTTGAGAACCCCTGGTCTAAACCATGACGTTTATGATAAGTAATTCATCATGTATAATTACCGTATGGTGAAGCTGAAAAAGAACGAAAATCTTTTAACAGCTTCATATAATAATAAGCATAATTAACACATCATATTAATTTTTTTAGAATTATTATTCACTTCTCTTGATAGGAGCAATTATGCTAATCAGTTTTTTGCAACGTTTTGAGGGATCATCCATTTTTTTTTTATCCGATCGGATATAACGAACCTCCGGGATATAGCGAACTAAAAGTTCGGTCCCTTGTGGTTCGCTATAAATTATTATTATTATTCAACTTATCATTTATATTATTCAACTATAATATGTGCTTGGGCGCTCTCCAATATTTTTGGAAACTCCATGTTGCGTTATTAGTTCGTTAACAAACAAAGGTACATATTTGTACATGCGGGTTTGGCTTGATAAATGTATACAGAAAATACCCTCTTAACCGGCTGCCCGTAGGTATAGGTACTGCGTTTTACCGATTAGATAAAAATCCCCCGTCCAAGAACTCCTTCCCAATGATACCATTCTTTTACGGTCACCTCTATTTCACGGGCAAGGTTTTTCCTTCAGTTAGTGACAGCTAATGAATGTTTTTACTGCATTATTTGTTCCTTTTCGGTTTAACTATATGAAGAATTCAATCTGCACCCGTGGTTTTTATACTCTTTAGCTCTGCATCTCCCCTTTACACCTACATGCGGACATAACCCCTCTCTCTTTTGACATAGTATATGAATAAAAATGTCGTATTCACTTAATGTACGCATTTTTGCTCATGTTCGTATATTATAACATTTTATTTTTAAGAAAATGAAGACCATGCCTTTCAAATTATGACAATCTTATTTAAATAAATTATATATCTAATTTAACACGAAATATAATAGTTTAGATCTTAAATATATATGTTTTTGCTTAGCTTGAGTTAAACATAATGAATTCATTTATAAAAAATGTTTTACATCTCCTTGAGCAACTGTTGAGGACCTCTGGTCTGCACGGTGCACATTATACATGTTTGACAAAATATGTGTAATGTACACTGACCCCTTAAATGAGCACTAACATTGTTTATGCTCATTTAAGGGATATTAGGAATCTATACGCTCAAATCATTTATAATCAATTTTGTAATATTTTACGTGCCTGGAAAAATGACGTTCCATCCGTTGTAACCCTCTGTTGTATTTTCACCTTTTGCAGGTGCTGCGAAAGGCCTTTTATTGTTGAGACGCCTTGCTATTTCATAGCAGTCTTCCAGAAAATCCTCAAATTCACTTTGATCAACTCTTCTGATATTCGGATTCGATACCTCATTGAGTAGATCACCTATGTAGGCACTGAAATTGTAAATGATGATGTGAAATCTCCTCTTTATTTAAATTTACAATACCCTTATATTTTCAAGAAATTAACCGGGAATAAATCCGCATGCGGATTTGCCTTAATTATCCAGAATATATTTTATACTATGAAATATGATATATTGAATACTATGAAATATGATATACTAAATACTATGAAATATGATATACTGAATACTATGAAATATGATATACTGAATACTATGAAATGTGATATACTGAATACTATGAAATGTGATATACTGAATACTATGAAATATTGAATATTGTGAAATATTTTTAAAAGTGCTTAATAAAAATGGATTTTCTCCACTTAAAAAGTCGCCAAATGGCGCTTCGTAGCCAATTCTTGCAACCTAGTATGCATTAGATGGAAGCAATCGAATGACTAGGGAAAATGATATGACTGTATCGAATGACTATAGCGAATCGAATGACTGTAGGAAACAAATTGTCAGGACAAAAATGTTCATTTTTATATCCTTTACCGATTGCAAGTGCTTACGAAGTCCCAAATGTGTACAGTGTGATGTAAAAAAGGCAATTTTCATTCTTTATCTCACTAGAGGGCAATACAGATCACGATCAGGAAATGGAATTCCGCATTTTTTTTGTCTCTGTTGTATTATTACGCCAATGACTTAAAATCTGCATCAAAAACTGTATTCAATTTGTATCATTGAGTACGCAGTGACGTAGATGGACGTCAAACGTAAATTCGCTGTACAGACAAACTGGTTGCTTTGCGCACGGTGCGAGTTCCACCAATATTGTTTATTTAACGTCCTTTACGACGTTTTTAACGTCAAAGAACAATTTCCATTGTCATGTACAATTTCGTACAAAATAAAAAATTTAAAATAAAATTCTACATTTGATTTTTGAAAAAAAAAAAATTTTTAGGGGTCTGGCTGCATTTTCAAGGAGCTCAGCCCCCTATAACCCTAGCCTGGCTATGGCTCTGTGTTCTACTGTATGTATATTGCCACATTACATTAAAAAAAAAAAAGTCCTTATATATTGTGGCTCCATCTATTGGTTAGCATTCGCATTAAATAAAATAATAATATCTAAAATATGTGCATGTGTGTGTGTGTGTGTGTGTTATCGACAAAACCCATTTTGGGCGATTAAAGAATATACTAGTGTGGCCGGTAACATATACTATATATATAATTTTACAATTTTTAAACAGTTTGGAAAATGCATTAATCTTTTATGATATGATAGGGAACATAATGAAATTTAATTACACGTCATTTATCTGTTCACAATTGCTGATTTCGCCACCGAATCCATTTGCCCACGTTACAATGAGCAATTGGTCATTGTTGTCCTCGTCTTCTTGCAGGAAAAATAACTTTTCTTCCTTGTTTGTACCTCGAGATGCAATCGAAACTACAGCGTAGAGAAGTAGCGCAGACAGAAAAATTGTAGAATTTGTGTCCATTCTATATGTTTCAATGTCTGTGTCTCTCCTGTAAGAATACAAGGCGCTCAGTTATGATATTCATACAGTAAAACCCACCAAGTTAGACACCTTTATATCACCTATTTAAGTTGGACACCGTTCGGTGTAACGGAATAAATTTCTATTTTTTAATACGTGTAATACTCTGTAACTCGGACATTTCTACCTCTCTATTATTGGCGTACGTAAAGGGTTGTTGATAGGGGTTGTAACCCCTCCGTTGAAATGAAATGTTGTGTATTTAACATAAACACATGTGAGTTGTAGCTCTATAATCCCCTGTTGAGGCTTCCCGCATAATTTGTACAACAATTTTCTGTGGCAACACTTAACCTTGCCTTTTTGAATTTGTTTACTGGTTGTTAAGCGCGTGGAACGCGCCAGTTGCTGACGGGACTTCGTTCTGAATAGTCGATACATGGATACCAGCGAGCTACGATGCTCCAACTAAGCGAGCAATGGTGATCCAATTCTGTACGTAGACACGAGTGAGCTACAGGACTCCACTTCTAGTGTCCTCATTGATGTTTATAATTTGTTAATTAAATAGAGTCCGCTTTCAAAGACTAATATCTTCATTTATTGGAATTGAAGTATGTGTAAAATATTTCTTCGCAACATGGAAACACGACATGGTCCGATCGATTAAGAGACCTTTCGGATAGCCTATGGACAGTAAACTAGATTACTGAACTTTTGGAAGTGGGTTAGAAAAACTTTAAAATAAATTACTGAACTTTTAGAAGTGCTTTGGAAGAACTTTGAACTTTCGGAAGGACATATCAAGATGTCAACGAACATTACAGTGCTAAATAGCAAAAGCGTTAACCTTCGGATCAGATAACGAGACTTTCTACCTTTCTAACAGAAGAAGCACATCAAGCGGATGCTGTCGAAATACATGCTAAGGTAAATGATGTGAGCAAATTGCAAGTAAAATATGAGGAAATAAATGAGGACAATTAGAAAATACGACGAATTTGACGAACTGGAAGAAACGGAGCTCATTCTGTCACAGATGAACGAGGAATTAGAAAAATTGGAGGTAGGTTTAGAACGCTTTCTTAAAATTACAAGTGGGAATGACGTTAATGAATCGTCGAAGGAAGAGCTTAATTCAAAGACAATTCCCGTTAAACTTCCAGATATTCCCCTTCCAAAATTCTCAGATGTCTATACTGAGTGGTAAACCTTTAAAACTCAATTTACGACCTTAATTGCATCAAACGAACATTTGTCAGATTCTCAAAAGCTGTATTATTTACAGTCTTTAACTGGAGTTACTAAACAAGTGCAAATAATAGACGATTCGTATTTAGCATTATTTCAAACATTGACAGAAAGATTTGAAAATAAAAGGTTGATAGTTAATAATCATGTAAAGGAATTATTAACACTTGGAAGGATGACTCAAGAGTCCGCCACGGATTTACAAAATTTAATAAATAATGTCCAAAAACATTCACGAGCTTTAAATTTAATGGAACTCAAAACAAATGAATTGACAGAAATTATGTTAATTAATGTAATATCGCAAAGATTAGACCGTGAATCTAGAAGGCAGTTTCAAATAACATTAACTTCAACGGAATTTCCAGATTGGGATAATTTTATTGAATTTATACAAAAAAAGTTGCCTGATATTAGAGAACTTACAAGGGAATAATTGTCTTAATACGAAACCTAAACCATTTCCCAATAAAACCAAAAAGTTTTATCGTGAAAACCAATTCATCTTCCGATTCATGCTGTATATGTAAAGAACGACACGCAGTATATGTGTCATCAATTTCTAAAAATGAACGCCAAACAAAGGTACGACAACGTTAGAAAATATAACCTGTGTTTAAATTGCCCTCACTATTCGCATAACATTGGCGAATTCGAAAATCTCAGATGCTTCTCTTATTTAAATATAGTTTAAATATAGTATTGCATCGTTATCAATAAAGAGATTTTTTTCAACGACTTCCCCAAATCGACTAATATTTCCCTAGCCCTTTTCGCCGACGACGCGGCAATATACACCTCACACGCAAACTGCCCCCGGTCCATTATCCACTTACAACGACATATCAATAAACTCACCCGGTGGCTCAATAACTGGAAAATTAAAATTAATAAGTCCAAAACACAAGCCATCATATTCACCAAAAACCACTTCACCCTCCCGCCACGCTACAAATCCACAATGAAACAATTAATTGGTCTAACAAAATTAAATACCTTGGCATAACCATGGATAAACGCCTTTCATTTAAAGATCACCTCTCCACAGTTAAAAATAAAGTTCGTGCGGCTTGCGCCCAACCAAGCAATCTCATTGGCCCCCGTACAATCCTCTCCACACAAAATAGGCTCCTCCTCTATTATACCGCGATTAGACCAATTTTAACTTACGCCGCCCCCTCATGGTCAATTTTTCCAACCAACATCCTTAACTGGCTTCAACAGTTCGAAAACATCACCCTACGTAAAATACTTCACATCCCTTGGTTCATCCGAAATCGTCAAATGTTTCACGACATTAACATCCCCACAATCACGGAAGTTATAGAGAAACTGTCCCAAAATTACTTCAACTACATCCACTTTCATCCAAATTCACTCATCACAAACTACACAATGCAACAATTAACCGTGTCGTTGGCCCCCTACAAGCATTCGCAAATTATTTCCATCCCCCTCCGGGCACCATTCCCCCACCTCCGTCCGCGCTATCGCCCCCACCAGTACCTCGAAATTTCCGTTGGCCCCTCTGGCCCCCCCCAAGGCATTATCCGCCGAGACCGTCCTCCCATCAGGACTCGACGCACTAGAGGCCGCCCCCGCCTACACACTTTCCATCCAATTATAACCGACCCCAGTTCCGTTGACCAAGATGGCCACCCATCATTCACCATCCTCATCGGGTCCGAAAATATCGGAGCCGCTATGTTAAGAAACTACCACGAACCATTTATAGACGAACGATCCCACAAACAATTTTACCAAGGGCCCCCCACAGCCTCCCCCCATGGTACAACCCAATCACAGTACCCCCGTCAACATTCTTACTGTCCGGCCACCGCTAGCCCCCCTCCACACCCTCACCTCAGGCGAACGATCCCACAAGCAATCTTACCAAGGCCCCCCACAGCCCCCCATGGTACATCCCAACTACAGTTCCCCCGTCAACATTATTACTATCCGGCCACTACTAGCCATTGCCTCCCCACTACACCCTCACCCCCCCAATCCGCTCTACCGAACCCAGCATTGGTTCCACCCCCCATTATTACTAACAGCGGCATTTTACCACCCAGACAACATTATTAATAATAATATTATTAAAAAAAAAAACCTTCCACTTTCCTTTCCATCTTTCATTGCCATCTGTTACTCCCTTCTCATTTCACAACTTGCCTTCCCATCCCATCCCATCCTTTCCTTTTCCCTCCCATTTACTTGGAGCACTGGTTAATGTGCAGATAACATCGAAAAAACACAGTTCAAAACCACCGAACTTTTATCACCTCGCCATCACCACCGCTGCGAAAATTGACGAGCTATTGCTCCTCCCTCCCAACTCGAGGCTTGACGTCACAGCCTCGGCGTATTCTCCGTTACCATTGGACCGCGCTCCCCGCCTTTCTCATTGGCTATTACTACCAATTTTGGCCTCTAAATCTCAAATTTTTTTTGAGTTCGGTCTCAGCTCTGGTGGCGTGCGGATGTCTGTCCGGGCTGGCGGGTGTTGGTTCCAGCTCGCTTAAGACGGAGTGCTTGGGATATTCACTTTGGCCGCCGGGCGGAGTTGGATGGATGCCTGCTTCTGCTATTCTGGGACCGGACTCCGCCCTCCCTCGTAATTCGGACTTCGTCGCTGGGGTCGTGCTTGGCCTTCTGTCCATGACGGGCGTTCGCCATTGTCTTCGTCCGCTGCGATCGCTTGGGGGCCAGCTTTCGCAAACAGTGGATGATAATTTGGTATGTAATGCCTGTCCGGACTATGCTGGTCTCGTGCGCCCTGGTTGCGGGGAATGTTTTACGCCTGTTCGCTGCCGCTCGCGGCACCTCACCCACTCAACGGTGTCCGGTGGTCTCCTGTAGGAGTACCGGCCGGCCCGGGGTGTTCTTCCGCGCCATCCATCTATTTCGGCCGCTCTTCGGGGCGGACTGATCGTGGATGGCCTCCGGTCGACGTTGAATGACGACAATCATGTGAGCTGTGCGTCTCTGTACGCCTGTTTCGATCGACAATCCCCTGCAATGCCCCCTCCCCCCCAGTGTCCCTTCTCGGTCCACTGGTCGTCATTTTATGTGACAAAAGCCTGTCTGGGAATACAGCGCTGCCCCATTCGGCGGCCACCTTTCCCATTACACTTCTTGCGAAAGAACGAACGAACGAAATCTCAAAATTCTCCCTTTTAAAATTCCTGTTATTCCAAATTCAGCCATCCAAGCATAGGAACCTTATATTAATTTTATTCTTACCTACCTATGCCATTCCACCCAAAACCCCATCTCATCTCTCTCCATTCCGTGGGGGATAAAACAAACTCTGTTTGTAGGCGCCCCATATGACAGGATGTGCTTGGCTTGGCTGGACAGAGGGTCGACCCGCCATTTTCCTTCTCGTGAGTGCGCAAATCGATTGTAATTAAAACAAGAAAGAATAAATATTTGTTTCCTCCTTAACGGGAACCAATATGACTATAAATTTAAATGTCAAAGCGAGTATTTCAAATCTTAAGAAAGATTATCTTCAAACATTGGATTTCTTTATTGTTCCTAAAGTACGAATATAACACCTTATATACTTTGAAATATTTCTACAGTTAAATGGCCGCAAAATATTGATCTGGCGGATCCAAAATTTTGTAAACCTGAAAAAATCGATATGTTAATAGGAGCAGAAGTGTTTTTTGAACTTTTAAAATCAGAAAGGTTCCGAGTAGCGGAAAATCTGTTACTTCGAAGTACAGTGTTTGGATACATAGTTAGTGGAACTACCAAAGAATTGCAAGAATCGCAATATTGCAGTTTAAAACTACAAGAGAGGAATCTGGATCGAACAATTCAAAACTTCTGGGAAATAGAAACAGTGGGAATAAAGGAAGTGGTTTGCAGTAATGAAGAACAATATTGTGAACAGCACTATAAGGCAAATAGTTATAGACAAGAGAATGGACGATATATGGTAAAAATGCCATTAAAGGAAGGAGAGCCCTTGGGTGAATCTCGAGATCTGGCCGAAAGAAGATTGAATCAAATATGACGCCGGTTAGCACGGGACCCACAGTTGAAGGAATTCTATCAAAACTTCATGAGAGAATATGAAGAATTAAGTCACATGGAGTTAACTAATGACAACCCAACACCTTCCTCTTACTATTTACCACACCGTGGAATTTTTAGACCTGAGAATTCTTCTACGAAATTACGAGTGGTTTTCAATGCCACTGCAGCCACATCAAGTGGGCGAAGTCTCAACGATATTCTTCTGAAGGGACGAATTGAGCAAGATCTCTTTTTAATAATAATGCGCTTCCGCAAACATAGATACGCATTTACTGAGGATATTCAAAAAACGTATAGACAGATAGACATTTTTCCATCTCAAAGGAAATTGCAAAGTATCCTGTGGAAAGATGATGCAGGAGGTCCTGTAAAGGCTTACAATTTAAATACCGTTACCCATGGGACTACCAGTGCCCCATTCCTAGCAACACGCACACTGCAACAATAAGCTTTAGATGAGCAAACAAATTTCCCATTTGCTGCAGCTGTCACCTTGACGGATTTTTACATGGATGAGATTCTTTCAGGGGCCTCAGATATAACTCAAGCAAGAAATTTGTAATCACAACTTATTGCATTATTAAAAAGTGGTTGCATGCAAAACTTCAGGAATTGGAAGAAAAACTTGAAGAATTGGTTCAACTTAAAAGCGGACATTTGTTTTATTATATAGGAAAGGAAGCTGGAAGAACGAGTGATGCTGACTTCTAAATCAACAAAAAAATTAAAGACCACCTTCTTTAATTGAAACACGTCGGATCGAGCAGCGAGGCTCGTTTTTCAATTAACCCAGAGGTACCAACTTCAAATAATACAGGCATATGCACCACAATCAAGCCATACTGACGGAGAGTTCGAAGAATTTTATGAAGAAATCAAGAAGTTACATGCTAAGGGAAAACAATATATCAAACTCATCATGGGGGATTTTAATGCAAGAAGTGGACAATAGAAATAAGGAGAGACATCGGTTGGTAAATACGGATACGGGGAAAGGAATACACGTGGCGATCAACTCGTTGAATTTGCAGGAGCTGAAAATCTTAGCATCATGAATTCAATTTTTAAGAAGAAACCATAAAGAAAATGGGCATGGAGGAATCAGCGAAATTGACTATATCATTGCAAACAAGAAAAAAATCATTTATTGAAGATTGCACAGTGCTGAACAGATTTAATACCGGAAGTGATCATCGAACGGTAAGATGTAAAGTGCACTTAAATATTAAATTAGAAAGACAGAAGCTGGTTAGGAGACAAGTATGTAAGAGGGTGGATTTAAAGAAATTGAAAGAAAATGCAGAGGCATTCAAGTTGGAAATAAAAAATCACTTTTCTGCACTGGAAGGACTTATTGAACAAGTTGATAGTTCAAAAGCAAATACAAACATTCTTATGACAATAATCATTTAAACCGCTGAAGAAATTGGTGCTGTAACATGTAAAAACCACAATAATAGATTATCTGAGGAAACGAAACAACCCATAAAAAGACGAATAGATATGAAAGTAGACAACCAAAATACAAGTTTCAGGATCGAGTATGTGGAACTTTGCAAAACTTTACGCAAAAACATGAAAGAAGAGATAATAAACTTCCACTGTGAGCTAGTAAGGAAGGCCATTAAAAACAGCAAGAGCCTTAGTGCTGTTAAAGGAAAGTTGTCTGTTGGGAAGAAACACATCATTGCATTAAAAGGTGAGGATGGCACCGTAACAAGAAATAGGGAGGAAATACTTAGAAGGGTTGAAGAATTCTACAGAAAACTATATGAAGGAAACAGTGGATTAAGTGAAGACTGAGATAGTCCAAAGGATAGCTCCGAAAATCTTAAAAGAAGAAGTAGCATTTGCAATAAAAAGCATGAAGAAAGGAAGAGCCCCTGGCGATGATGGCATTACATTAGATATCTTAAAAGAAGCTGGAGAACACGTAGAAGACATACTTGCAAATTTTTTTACCAGATGTCTTAACAGCGGTAACATATAAAGCCAATGGGATTCTGCAACAGTAATTCTTTTGCATAAAACAGAGAATAAAGAAGATCTGAAATATTACCGACCCATTTGCTTGTTACCTACTATTTATAAAATCTTCACAAAAGTACTAACACATCGCCTGCAGAAAAAATCAGATGCAGCTCAACCAAGAGAACCAGCTGGATTTCGAAATGGATTCAGTACAGTAGCCTATATTCAATATTAAGAGAACTAATTGAAAGAACACCTGTATATGATCTTCCATTGTGTGTGGCATTTATTGACTATTAGAAGGCCTTTGACTCTATTAAAACGTCAGCAGTTATCAACTCTTTAAGGTCTTCAGATGACGAGGCTGTGTACATTCACATGGTGAAATGTGTGTATAAAAATGCAAATGCAAAATTTCGGCAACATGAAAATTCCAAACCTATCAAAATTTGTAAAGGTGTGAGGCAGGGGGATACCATTTGTCCAAAACTATTTACTTCATCTTTGCAGATGATTATTCGGCTGATAGATTGGAATGGCAAGGGGATAAAAATAAATGGTGAATATTTGAATCATTTGCAGTTTGCTGATGACATCGTTATTTTTTCAACGAACCTATCAGAACTCCAAGACGTAGTACAGGAGCTCTCAACTAGAAGTAGAGAAGTTGGACTCAAAATGAACCTACAAAAAACGAAGATCATGTTCAATAATTTTGTAGAGGAAACAAAAATACAAGTTGACAACAGTGAGCTAGAAATTTTTGATTCATATATTTATCTTGGTCAGCTGATTTCAATGGAAGACAATATTATGAGAGAACTCAACAGACGTATTGAACTTGGCTGGAGTGCATTTGGAAAAAACAGTTTTATCCTGAGGGAAAAATTGCCTTTATTTCTAAAAATAGTCTTCAACCAGTGTGTATTGCCAGTTCTGTCTTATGGATCAGAGACATGAAGTCTCACAGTTGGAGCAATACGGAAGTTATAGACAACCTGAAGGAGCATGGAAAGGTGCAATCTTGGAATAACCAGGAAGGATCGAAAGAGAAACACTTGTCTGAGAGAGCAAACTAGAGTAGAAGACATCATCGTTAAAGTAAAAAGGCTGAAATGGAGATGGGATGGGCATATTGCAAAAAGAACTGATCAACGATGGACAACAGAAATTCTCAACTGGATTCCAGGGAACCACCGAAGACCTAGAAAACGTCTTCAAACTATATGGGTAGATGAGATAAGAAAACAGGTTGGGGTGACGTATAAGCGAATTTCTCAGTATAGACTTGTGTGGAAAGCCTTTGTAGATGGATGGATGGATGGATGGATGGATGGATGGATGGATGGATGGATGGGTGTGTAGGTAGGTAGGTAGGTGGGTAGTTCGATTGATTGATTGATTGATTGATCGATCGATTGATTAATTGATAACTTGTAGAAATTTAGTGCTTAAATATGCAGAAATGAGATGATGCCCTCAGTAGGTGGGAAATCAATTTGTTTGTCTAATATTTGTGATCTAGAAACTGGTTGATTATCCGGCATAAAAATTTTGTAAATATATTTTTATCACTTGTTGATAGTATTCATCTGAATTGTAAAGAGATGGCTGTTTTATTGTAGATGACGTATTGGTTTTAAATTTGAATAATGAGATGGAATTGAAAATTTATTGTTCATCGGTGCATCTATTCATGTCGTATTTGAGTGTTAACTTCTGTTACAAATTGCATGATGATGAGTGCCTGGTAATGACGATGGGTATCTTAGTAATCATGTTCATGTTTCTCTTCATCCGTTGACATTGAATTGAAAGAATCAGTGTGGTATGATTGCATATTTAAACTGATTAAACTTAAAAGATTAAATATATTTTGTAAATTCTCCTCTCCCCCTTAGTGAGTTCTTCACTCCATTTCACGAACACTTCAATTCCTTTCGAGAATTCTTACATTTTGAGGACTTTTTATGGATATCTTTTTTTAATAATTTTGATTTAGTTTTTTTTACTAATTTTAGAAAAAAATAGGGTACTTTTCATTTATTTATATTTCACCGGCGTTATTTTGTTGTTTTATTAAATGTGTTGGACATGTCAAAGCAATCTTCCTCTGTTTTTCCCACATCATCTATTCAGTGGCTTCGGATTTGATTTCTGATATTTTGTTTGCGTTACCATTGACGAGCTTTGATGGGCAAAGTGTAACTAGATAAATATAATGATAAATGATAATTAATATATACAACTAATTATTGATGTAGAAAAAGCTAATAGCTTTGTTATGAAAATTTGCAAACAAAAATGTCAGTAATAAATTAAAATATGATATATTTAGAAATAGAAATAAAATACAGGGTACCAGGGAGGAAATATGATATATTTATATATAACACAATAGCATTATTCGTTCTCAAAACTCATGGTAGTAAATATAGTTACTGGGCAGCTACAATTAAATAAAATTTAACAGATATCATAAAACATTTTATGAATTCACCGTATGACGAAAAATATAGGCAATCGATTTTTTTTTTAAAATTTTGTTAAAATTTAAAAATATATTTCCGAGATCCATTTAAATTTACCAAATTCTGTTGCCTGTGCTACTGATTACATTTAGCGTAATGTATTTATAGTGAAATTTTATATTTTGGAGATACAAATTTGATTCTTAGACTACACTACAGATGGAATTGTACAGAATCGTATTTACGTATAATAAATAGGTAATATTTGTATTGCAAGAACAGAATATTGTAAAATCATTTTGCTTTTGAAACAGGAAACACGTTCATACTTACCAAGTGGTAAAATAGATTTCGCGGCTGGTTTTAGCTTCAGACTTGGGATAATTTGATCCAGCAGATAGATAATTTAGCCCTCACCTTAGTATGCTGTTAAACTCGGAACACTAAGTGAATGGTTGGGACGAAAATTGTATTTATTACCGCTTGCATAACCTAGATCTATGAGCACATGTGTTATCATTCCCAAGTTCACAGGTGCGGTAGAAAATTCTATTTTTCCTTCCGTAAGCTTGAAGTATTATTCTTGTTTCCCTCTGATACCATTTATCTTATTTTTGTTAAACTTAAAAGTAACGTACTCTATCGCTTTTCAAAACATGTGTTGCGCTTTTTTCGATGTGAGACCGTGAGCTGTTTCCTCAACTTGTTATGATTTTACTCAAAGTCGCAATACTTTGAAAATTGCATTTTATTGGCTATTGTTTTAAGATCACATCCGAGAGGTATAATTTATCCCTGTTTTGTGGTAAAAACAATGGTGTTGACAAGAGATTCCAAGGACGCAAGTGGTTTAAATTTTCTAGGAGGAAGAACTGGAGCTAAAAAATAGGAATTGAGCCAAACTTTAACAGGAATTTTATATTTTTGTCTACGAGGGATACAGCTAATTAAAATTTAGTGATCGACCAGGCTTCCAATGCTAGCGATGGGAGATTAGGAGATGTTCTTACAATCGAAAGAATTGCAATCGACTCAAATTTAAAGTCGAGTCGTTAGTGAATTTAACAATCGTGCTGTTCCATGGGAATTGTCAATTACTATCGACCATTTCGATTTCAATCACAAATAATCACGATAATCGAAGAAAATATCTCGCAATCTCACATCACTAAGCGAGACCTGACAGGTGATGCTTTATCTTCATATCTATTTATTTTTTAATATTATTTTCCCTGTATTAATATCTGAAATAAAAAAATGAAGTTGTGTGCTTTATATTAAGTCATGGGCCCCTATATAGGGGAAGGGGCTTGAGAGACCCTAGCCATTGTTTTAAAATTTGATTTGCCCGATTCTGGATTGCTTTTACTTTCGAAAGTACAACAACGAAATTTATGTGACAGTTTCAACATATTATGAACCGATGAATCAGTCAGTAATGTTTTTAGGAGTGGGAGAGGGATGTGTGTTATCTCTTGTATTTACGCCGAACTGTCACATATGTGTCGTGTGCGCATGCGTGGATTTGAGCGCCCAGGCTGTGCGTGGGACGCGGTGATAGAATTGACTGCCCCTCCCCCTTATTGGTCTGTTCTAACCAATAATTCCAACAGAGCTTTCGAAACGACTGAAATGTTCTCCTCTGTTGTCGATTTCCGTAGAATTCGCTTTAAAAGGCAAAACATTACAAGTCAGAATCAGTTAATCTTGTGACTCCTCAGTTTTGTTATTGATTTTGTTACTGTTCTATAGTTCTGTTAAGTGTGCATTATTATTTTTAATTCTGTGATTAAGTGCTGAGCAGATTCGTACATGTGGATACAAGACTGTGAATTTTTATTTTCATTCTATAATTTTTTAGTCCCCTAAATTTTCCTTAGACCCCTAAAAGTACTCATATATATGCCGTACATTTATTATATATGTTGCATATCGGGACGTATATTCCAAGCTAGCTATGCTATCTGCGAAGCCCAAATGCCAAAGACGAAAGAAAAGGAAGAACAATCCTAAAACTTGATTTAATTATTTAAAAGAATATTAATATTATTTTTTTTTTAATTTTAATTAATTTCATAAATTATTTAAAAAAATTAATTCATTTGAGAAATTGATGCGAAAGTTTTCATAAAACTTCTCATTTCAATGAAAGCAACAACTTTCTAAGCGCGTAAGTACGAGCCATCCATGTAGCTTAACTTGCGAAGCATACTACGGTTCTCCAAGCATGCACAGCGTAAAGAAGCTTCCGTTGAATTTACTACAGTTTCTTTGGCAACGACCATCTATGGCATGGATGAATGACATAGCTCAGAAGTAAGCACTTCCTCCCAACTAAACAGCTGGCAAAAAAGGCAGTTGCCATTTGTGTTAGAATCCTTCGCTATGTAACTATTTTTTGTTCCGAATAGCGGTTCTTTTGGACTATTTTATCCCTTTCCTAATGGTTTTTGTTCAGCTGACTTCGATTGTTCATAAATTTACATCTTTATATAAGTTTACCAATACGTTTTATTTTCCTATAGAGGGAAAATTTTCTTTTCAAACGTCTCCAGCTGATTTCAACCAGGAGTTGACTAGTTTCCAGCAAATTGCACATATGAAAACACAGCAACGCTATAGTTTATATTTTCGCATTTGTAATGTTTATAGACTAGAAATCTGTATCTCAGCTATTTATAAATAACTTATAACAAATATAAATTTCAGAATATAAAGGTAATGTTGATTTCCTTTTATTTGTATAGTCATAAAATGCATATTTTGAAGGGGGAGGGCGGAAGATAGTAATACTTTTGTAGGCTATTTTAGGTCTCTGACAACACATGATCGCGTGTCATTGGCAAATATATATTCTTAGTACGAAAGAGAGACTCAAGATGCGGGGGCTTGATTTTCTATCTTTTCGCTAATGGAGGTAGTGTTACTGCAATTTATTTATTGCTGTAAGCTGAATCTTCGATGCATCACTTACATATGTAGTGTAGAATTTTTTTAAAATTAATATCGAATGTAAAACATCCAATTTTTTTTCATTATTAACCCCTTTGTGGATCGAATAGTAATGGGAAAAGCATATACAATCAGAAATTCTGACAATCGAGGGTACACTGTAAACAAGGAGAGAGTAGTCCGAAGTCCATTTTTGTGATATTTTCAAACAGTTTGCAAATTTTAATTTAATAATTGTTTTTACTTAATAGTTTTCGACACCCATGTAGAAATAAACTCAAACTAGAGCTGTTTTTGTTTAGGAGAAAAAGAGACGCTGTCCTCATCCGGGATTCGAACCAGGATCTCCCCGTTGTGCCCGGGGTGTCTTGACCACTAGACAAACGAGAACAAGAACAACGGTCTTTTTATCTGTAAATAAAGATGTAAGATATTATTATCCTTCTCGGGGATGAGGACGGCGTCTCTTTTTCTCCTAAACAAACAAAAAAACAAAAAAAAACAAAAAAAAACCAGCTCTAGTTTGAGCTTCTTTCTACGTGGGTGTCGAAAATTATTAAGTAAAAATAAATCCCCCCCACGAAAACTCACAAAAACTCGCCACGGAGGCTTTGCATGTTGATCATTATTTGGCAATTGTGTAATCCCTGAGAAGGGTAATAATATCTTTCTGTCCCACCGAAGGCAGAAATATTTATTTTCTTTCGAACGTTTCACGCCATACCATCGGCGTTGGTATCACTACGCCAATAAACGTTGATTGATTGACATTGTTGTTTGATCCTTAATAATTGTTATAAATAAGGGTTGAAAATTGCTAGATTTTGTACGTTTTTTCCACAACAGTTGTATAAATTACCACAATTACATTTTTTTACAAAAATTACTACAAATAATATAAATTACTGTAATCCTAATCAGTAAAAGAAGACTTTTCTTCTTATTAAGAAGATATTTTTTTATTAACACAAGCGAATGCAAAAATATTTTGTTCTCATTAATAAATAACTCAAGCAATACACAAATACTTAATTTAGATTTGATGGATAATGATAATATAGCAATGAAAGCATTTTTAGTTGTGCTTAATTACCCAACTGAGGTTTTATGTATTTATGTATTGATTTTAATTAATATCTCATAATTTAAGAAATTAATCCCCAGATAAAAGGACGTGGTCAAAGACAGGGTCATATCCAGCCCCCCCCCCCCCGCCTGAAATATTTTTGCTGCTAATTACATTATAATATTTTTACTATTTTCAACATGGGAATATGACGAGCTCAACCCTTCGAAAATAATTCTAGCTATGCTCTCGGTCAAAAATTGTTTTGTGTAATTTAATGTGATATCAATTGTAACATTCCAAATTAGTCATGAAATTAAATTAAATCAGTTGAAATTTTTACAAATTTAACAATATTTTTGGCTAAATTTCAGTACTGTTAGTCATATCTAGCCAAAGTTTACTTAAATTTGTATTACTTAGAAATCACATATAGGCAGTATCAAATACGTATTCAACATGTCGTATGTTACGGATATATCACTAATATATCGAAAGCATTTATCGATATCTGTAACATTCGCTATATATTTTCCTATACCTTAATTAATCGATATAGCCGCATATTTTTAAAAACTGCCACCCCTAAGTAACACAGAAAGTATAACTGCTAAATCTATTCACTAAACAAATGATATGTTCAAACTTAATGAGAAAATACTTATATTTTAGTTAAAATATTCTCTTCTATGATAAATTTTTAAAATTTAGATTATATTTATGTTTTCCGTGAAAAATTATTCGAAATATAATAAAAAATTTACTCAATGCGCATTCTATTATAAAACGTATGCAAGAGATTTGTGGCGACACAGTTTATGCAAGCCAACTCTACCACTTCCAAATATAGGTATTCGAGTGTAATATATTATTTGTAATGAGTGGCAATGATTGAAAAGATGACCGGCAACGTGCTGGTGTTAAGAGAGTATGTAGACCGCTTGGTTGTACCAGATTCGACTTCGCTGCGTTGAAGTAAATTTTTTTCACGTAATTATTCGCTAAAGTTTTGTTTCGTTGAAGTGAATGTATCGTAAAGGCATAAACGCTTGTTACGCGTTTTACGTGAACTTTCTGCCGCATGTGATGTAAGCAAAGTTTCAAAAATGTTCTAGTTCTGAAATGTTAAATTAATCCGTACTCTTTGTTGGAGTCAGTATTGTTGATACAAATAAATGAGTGTTCCTGTTACTTCAAGCTGCTGAGTGGAAACTTGTATTTATTTCTGATAAATAAGCTCTAAATATACTGTCACATCTTAACGAATAACTTAACGATGTAGATGCCCACGACTTATTTGGAGTCAAGCGTAATTTAGAATAGCAATTGATAATTGCGAGTTATATTATATTGAACAACCAGAGCCTTGTTGTATTGTGTTGTCTCCACGCCTGTTCATACTCGATTGCTTCAATTAATCAGTTATAATGGTGGTATTTTGAGCATTGATATCTTCTTCGACATCTCGTGTGGTCTATTCGGTAATTTGGTGCCTGTTGAAGCATTTTTCA
>QLNU02014802.1:92003960-92041460 GCA_006491805.2 Dysdera silvatica
TATTTCTGCTGGCTTTGGGGATTCGTACTTGTCTTGGCTCGCTGATGTCTCTCGAAGCTTCCTGTAGAAGGCCTTCTGGTTTGCTTGGAATTGCATGTTCTGTTGTTTTCTGTTGGTATAGTCTTTGTATCTTCGGAGTCTTCTGGCGTATACACCCAGTTTTTGTTTGAGGGTATCCAGATATTCGCTGATGTGTTTATTGGGCTCTTCGTGTCTTGTATGAATCCTATTTCTCTTAAGGGCCATCTTCACTTTCCTCACTAATTTCTTACTCCTATTTCCCTGCATGTACTGGGTTATTCGCCCTATGCTGCTGCGGAGCTCTTCTATTCTTTTCTCCAGTCTCACTTGCCATGGTGGTTGGGCTTTGTTTCCTCTGTTACTTCGGCCTTCGTTCCTTACTTCGTACCCATTGGCGCGTGATGCCGCTACTGCTGCACAGTATATGGCGGTGTGTATTTCCTGTAGGGAGTTGTGGTTCTGTAGGTGTAGTGGTAGAGTATGTTCATTGAGGATCTTGGTTGCTTTGCAGAGTTTCCAAGATGCCGGTTGGCGTGGTATTCTTGGCCTTGTTGCGGCATCCGAGCCTTCATATTCCGCCAGGGCACATTGGAAACCTTCTTCCATTTTCTCCACGTCCCTCCTCTCTTCTTCTTCTATGCTTGGTTGGAGCGGTTCTCTTGCGCTACTAGCTGGTGCTTCAGGGTTGGCCACACTGGTTGAAGTGTTTGCCAGGTCATTGGCGACTTCATCTCTTAACCTTTGTAGTATGGGCTCTGCTAAGAGATTTCTGGTTATTATGTTCCTGCGTTGGGTTGTTATCCTTTCTATACTGATGTCCAGGTGTGGGTACTGTTGTGCGAATTTGGCGTGAAGTGTGGGTCTGTAATTTGTCATGTCTGTTTCCAGCTTTGTAATCGTATAGTAGGTGCGCATGATGTAGGTGTTCATATCTATTGTCCATGACATGCGCTGGCGTGGTCTTTCAGCCCTAGTGGTTGCACCTATACTAGGCTGCAAAGCACTTTGGGCTGTGTTGGTTCTAGTAGCCGTACAGTTGGAGGCGCCGCTACAACCGCCGACACCTCCAAGGAGAGACTGTTGCATATTTTTTCTGCCCCGGGAAGAAGGAGGACGCGCACAAGGGGACCTCAAAGACTTACATAACAAGCAGATCCAGAGCATGAGGCAATACTTCCAGTTGAAGAGTCCCCGATCGCCACTCATCCAAGCCATAATACAAGCAGATGCAAATTACACGCCACTAAACCTGTGTAGTACCGAGGAGCGTGTCCTCGAAACAGCCAACGAACAGAAACTGAGAACTTGGGCGGGAAAACCATTACATGGCAGGCACTACAATGACCTGCAACAACCACACGTTGACAAAAAGGCATCAAATTCTTGGCTGGCCAAAGGCACTCTCCAGCCAGAGACAGAAGGATTCATGCTAGCCATCCAAGACCAAGTGATCGCAACAAGGAACAATCAGAAATTCATCCAGAGAAAAGATATAGAAAGCGACAAATGCAGACACTGTCATGCGGCATCGGAGACAATCCAACACGTGATGGCAGGATGCAAGATCCTTGCGCAGTCAGACTACAAACATAGGCACGATCAAGTAGCGAAAATAGTCCACCAGAAATTGGCAGCGAATGCTGGCTTTCTGACTGAAAAATGCCCGTACTACAAATATGAGCCAGAGACCGTGCATGAGAACGAAACACACAAGCTTTACTGGGATAGAGCAATCATAACAGACAAGACAGTCCCACATAACCGTCCTGACATAACCCTCGTCGATAAATCGAATAAGACCACGTACTTAATCGACATAGCAGTACCCAACACCAATAACATACAGACAACCTACACAACGAAAATCACCAAGTACCAAGATCTCAGACATGAAGTACGTGACATATGGTGTATGCAAAAGGTCTTTGTCATCCCGTTAGTCATCATAGCAACAGGGATAGTACCAAAAACGCTTGCGACGAATTTGGAAATACTCAACATTGACCCAAACACCTACATTGAAATACAAAAAGCCACAATCCTAAACACGTGTCACATTGTCAGGAAGTTTCTAGACATGGCACATTAAGAAGTGATGTAAAAAAGAGGCTTGGGAACATGGCGCTCTGCCCGTCCCAAAGCCTGTTGCAGCCAAGAATGGGCGAGGAAAACTTTTTTTTTTATGCTATTAAAAAAACAGCTGGCATAAAAATTTAAACTTTCGAAATGACGGAAAAAATTTACAAACGTATCTAGTTGTGGTAAAGCAAAGACTTTATAAGTTCATTGCATTTCGGCTGCTTGTCGGAACGAGGATAGGATGGGCAAAAATAATAAGAAATAAGAAAAGAAAGAAACTAAATGTGTAAGTAAGAGCGTTATATATATTATTAGCATAATAGTAAAATGAAGTTAACAATTAAACGGAATGCTATATTTTACTTGGTAAAGTGAAAACTGGGCTAGGAAAACTTTTAGAAACATTTTTAAGATAGTTCTTTTAACCTTTGTTTCATCTTGGTTAATTAAAGGCCTATTTTTGTTGTTGCTTACTGTTTTGAATATTTCAAGACGCGTTGTACATTCACTCCTCGTTAACACGAACACATTTAACATGAACTATCCCTTGAATTCCCTCAGCAAATCGCTTTCATCCATTCTAGTTAACGCCTACAAGATTTCGCCAGCGTCGAGTTCGTGTTAAGGAAATTCGACTGTATATATATATAATTCGACAATTTTCATGCTGTTTGAAAAGTAATGGCAATTGTATTAACCTTCAATGAGATGATATGAAACATAATGAAATTTAATTACGCGTCATTAATTTGTTCACAGTTGCTGACTTCGCCATCGAATCCGTTTTCCCACGTTGCAATGAGCAATTGATCGTTGTTGTTCGCGTCCTCTTGAAGGAAAAATAGTTTTTCTTCATTGTTCTTACGTTGAGACGTTATCAACACCACGACATGAAAGAGCAGCGCAACTAGAAAAATTGTAGAATTCATGTTCACTCCAATGACTCTGTCCATCCTGTAAGAAAAAAAGGCTCCGGGTTAGGCTACTTATGCAGTCAAACCTGTTAAATTGGACACCTTTATATCTTGGACACCTCTCTAAGGTAGACACTTAGGTGGAACTGGACACACTTCTATTTTTTAACATGTGTGTTAATACTCTCGAACTTGGACACTTCTACCTTGGAAGTTAGACGCATTTTACATATTAAGTAAAAAAAGTAACGTAAAAAATATTTTCTGCATTAAGCAGGAAGAGATTCACTTGTTTTCCATTGAAATAAGAAAGAAAAGAGTGAACTTTTGATATACATACACACAGAAAAATACACACATATATTAACTCAATAACACTTTTTGTACACATTAACTCTATATTTCGTCCTGCTCTATATCGCAGTTTCTCAAATGAGGCTATAAATCTACAAAAAAAAACAAAAAAACAACAACCACACGGTTATTTCAACACTGGCTTAAAGTTTAAAAACACACGACGTTTCGGTAGTCAGCTGCTCCCTTTGTCAAGCAAAGGCAGAATGAATGATTGAACAAACAGTTATTTCGACACTGGCGTAAGGTTTAAAAACACGACGTTTCGGGAGCCAACTGCTCCCTTTGTCAAGTGAAGGCAGAATGAATGATTAAACAAACATTTATTTCCATTGACGTAAGGTTTAAAAACACGACGTTTCGGGAGCCAACTGCTCCCTTTGTCAAGTGAAGGCAGAAATTCTGCCTTCACTTGACAAAGGGAGCAGTTGGCTCCCGAAACGTCGTGTTTTTAAACCTTACGCCAGTGTCGAAATAACTGTTTGTTATGGAATCTCCTGGTGAAACTCTGTATTGTTTCGTTAAAAAAAATAATTTTGGAGAAATTAAGTTATTTTTAATTTATTTGTATTTTACCGGCGTTATTTTATTATTTTTTATTAAACTGTCGGCACATCTTAAACCGTCCTTCTTCGGCTTTTTCCCCGTCATCTATCCAGCGACTTCAGTTTTGCTTTCTGATACCGTATTTGTATTATCATTGATGCGCCAAGTCCAAATAAATAAATATAATTATGAATGCTAATTATCAGTTACAGCTAACTGAGGCCTTGTGAACAACACTGGTGCGAGCCCAATTTTGCTTAAAATGAGATAAGAAAGGATTTGCGTCCATCCAGTTTCGTGTTGGCCAATAGTAACGTGGTGCTATCCTGCAACAACTTATTACACTATGGTCATATACTAGTGTTGCAAGCAACAAGGCAACCCCAGAGGGTACTTCCATGGACTTAACTCAAAAAATTAATTTTTGGGACTTATACAACTGTTCTGTCCAACACCTCAATTATTGACGCAGCAAAATTTAAAACTACTCGTATGAAAATTTGTAAATTAAAAAGCCAGGAATAAACGAATTAAAATATGATATATTTACATAAAACACAACACGATTGTTCGTTTTCTAAATCTATGGTAGTAAATATAGTTACCAAGCAGCTGCGATTAAATCAAATTGAATACATATCATCCAAATGTTCATCAATTTGGCCTATGACAAAAAATTAACCTTATGGAATATTTTAATTTTGTTGATTTAATTTAGATTCAGAAATATCAAATAGTTTGAAGTTATAACCTCTTTAGCAAAAGGGTGATACACAACATTGGAAAGCACATCTCTCTCTAGATGTCAAATTCAAAATACTTCATGCCTCAAACAGGTGAAGCTGTTCCTACCACGAATGGAAGTGTAAGAAGCCTCGTTTTATTTGACAAAGAGCTATGTTCCTTCTCAAATCTTTTAACCCACGCAACTATGGCCTAGCCAGGATACTATAACTTCTGGAGTATTCAAAATTTTTTGCAAAATAACTTTGAATAAAGATGTCTCACCTTTATCATAAAGAAGAAATATAAATACATCCTACGAAATAAGAAATCATCAAATGCCAATTTTGCCTTCAGACATCATGTTAAATTTTTGCTTTTGGTTCTGCCAACAAAATTTAATTTTTTATAACGACCTCCTCTTAAAGAGAATGGTGTCTATTTTTTTTTTCTTTAAAGTATTCTCAAATTAGTGGTCTATAAAACAAAATCTTGTGGTAAAAATTCTGATAATTATTCAAGGTTTGAAAGTTTTATCTCCCCTTTATACAAATTGGACAAATAAATGCGTATACGTACTTTTTGCAGTCCTATTACAAATTTAGTTTCCCACCAGGGGGGGGACCGGTTCCTAATCCCCCCGATACAGCATGTAGGGCACCCTTTTCTTGTTACATGTCTAGCCACAGAATCCCACTATAAATATTTAAGGAAAACCTAACAAGCTAACTCCGTAATAACCGTTCCTCCACCTGAAGGGAACTTGGCCTCCTAGCCTTAAGGACCTGCTCGCAGCCTATCATTGTACCCAATTCCAGCACCTAGTATCTTCATTTCTCCACAGACTCTTCTTCAACACGAGGTGCTATTTGTAGCACAGTTTCAGTTTTCAGTCGCTTTGATCTCTGAAGTTTGGTACAAATTTATCGAAACCAGTCAAAACTGTTATAAACCAGGAGCATATCTTTCTATAGATGAACAATTGTTTCCAACAAAAGCACGTTGTAGATTTACTCAATACATGCCCAATAAACCGGACAAATTTGGCATAAAATTCTGGTTGGCTTCCGATGTAAGTAGTAAGTATATAGTAAACGGCTTTCCATATTTGGGAAAAGATGAAGGGAGAGAATCATCGGTCCCACTTGGGGAGTTTGTAACTTTGAAATTAGCAGAACCATATACGGGCCATGGGAGAAATATAACAACTGACAATTTTTTTACAAGCGTGTCATTAGCGAGTAAACTTCAAGCAAAAAAAACTACGCTTGTTGGAACTATTCGCAGAAATAAAAGAGAGCTACCAAAATTAGCGAGACAGGCAAAGGATAGTATGACACGCTTCTCAACAATATTATACAAATCAAATGATTTTATTCTTACAATTTACAAAGCTAAACCCAATAAAAAAGTATTGATACTTAGTTCAATGCATTCATCCGTTGAAATTGAAAAAAGTGACACCCGTATACCAGAGACAATTAGATTTTACAATAGCACAAAATTCGGTGTAGATGTAACCGATCAAATGGCCAGAAAATATAGCGTAAAATCTAAATGTCAAAGATGGCCTTTACAGGTATTTTTCAATATCTTAGATTTAGCCGGGATAAATGCTTGGATTTTATACAAAGAAACGACGGGTGAAGAAATATCGAGGCAAGAACTTTTATTTCAATTGGCAGAAGAGCTTGGGACCGAATATCAGAAGGAGAGACAGCTAAGCAAAGAATGTTCATCAGAAACAATAACAAATACAGCTATAGATTCATCTGGACGGAAAGCTTGTCAAATAAGATATTGTAAAGTCAATAAGACTAACAAAATTTGTATAAAATGTAAAAAATACGTATGTGGAAAATGTGCAATACAAAATACTGTAATTTGTAAAAAATGTGCTGAAAATGCATAAATGTAAATAAAACTTTTCTAAATAGAAAAAAATATTTTGTTTACTATCCAATTGGCTAAAATCTCTTTCTATATTAAGATACATTTTTTTTTTTTTTTTGAAGCGGGCATTTGACCGCTCATGGTAGGATTTAGGTATACATGAAATGTCGGTAGGTTTAGTGTTAAAATATACCCGATTGAACATATAATGCTTTCGAAAACGACGGACACATTTTAGCAAATGGTCTTAACATTTCTCTCTCCTGATTTCCTTCCCCAATAATCGACACCTCGCAGTTGGAAGGAGTATAAGCAAAATTCAATTCCTATGGTTTACACAGCCATTACACTATCACCCACCTACATGTCCGACAGGACCGTGCCTATTTTGTCTTGACAGGACAATGTGCCTATTTTCTCTTTACCTTTTCAGCCCCAGATATTTTGGGTGTAAAATGGACACTCGTCGGGATCTGTCATCAAGAATAAACAACACTCCACTTGAAGAACTGTATAAAAGTCCTTTATGTACGGAGGTACCAGTTCATCGCAGGAGAAAGAGGGGTCCTGAAGTTTGAAGATAACTCATTTACGTTTTATTGAAAGCGGGAATTTGCTTGCAATTCTGGTTTTCATCAAGTTCTGTCGATTTGTAGTTCTCAACTTTCATGAGAGTGCAGGGCGATAAATAATTTTTGTATAAGACAAAAGCCAACAAATTTATTCGTAAATACCTTTCCAATTTTTTTCGAAGTTCATAAATTAAACTAACATAAGTATTAATTAATTATGGTATAGTCATAACGAAAATTAGTATTCCTATATATATATATACTGTGTTGTATGTTAACAAATATACAATGAAATTAGTTATCAGTCACTGAATTAATGCCAAATAGAAAAAATGGTTTGCTTCCCATAACGCGGGCAAAAAAATTAGAGGCGTTCGGTCAGAAAAAGTTTCCTTTTTATTAAAATTTCTTTAGCACACATAATTAAATTGGTCGTCGTCGTATTGATACTTGTCGTAATCGATTATGCAATAAGCTATTGGCCATCAATTAATCGATTATTAGTTCAAATGCCGATTATTTGCTTCAAAAGTGTAGTAAAACGTTAAAGTCAAAAATTTTCCGAAAAAATTCGCGTAAATGGATTTACAAAAAGACCCGTTTTTATGCACTTTTCATAAAATATCGATAAAGGCTGAATATATACTTCCTGCTATCATCAAAATTTCACTTTATATATGTATATATAGGGTTTGTCCCAAAAGTTCCCGGAATGATTTTTTTTAAAATCATTTATTCAATATCAGTTTACAATCTTTTCAGAACTTTTCAAAGTATTCTCCCCCTGCTTCGATGCACCGTTGCCAACGCTTCACCCAATCATTGAAGGCGCCCTGGAAGTCGTCAACGGGAATCTCCTTCAGTGAGGTCGTCGCGGCTGCTTTTACCGCCTCCAGCGTCCCATGCCGAGTTCCTTTCAGGGTTCTTTTGATCCTTGGGAACAAAAAGAAATCCGCTGGTGCCAGATCGGGGCTGTACGGCGGCTGGGGCAGCGTTGCCACACCCATTTTGGCCAGAGATTTGAGGGTCACTACGACCCTCAGAAACGCTGACAAACGGTGTCATGATGAACGAATGTGCTATTGTTATTTGCCGTCGAATTATGAGAGTTGGGTGAACTGGCGGATCCAGAAGGGGGCGATGGGGTGATTGCCCTTCCTTGGAGCCCAGCCTATATGCCATTATATCATGGAAAACAAAATGAAGGAGTACCGGACACTTAACGAAAAATAGGAATTAGAAACAGATCGCCCCACGTGAAAAGTTTCTGAATCCGACTTGAGCTGGAGGACGTTTGGACTAAAGGCGTCATGTGAAGTCCAAACCGCAGGCAGCTGCCACATAGAGATTCCATTGTGCAGCTGGAGGCTGAAAGCAAAACGTATATATGTCTCGGCCAGTATCAAGAGCCTAAGCTTTGGGCGCATATATACGCTTCGGCCAGTTTCCGAGCATTCCGCTAGAGGCGTATATATACGACCCGGCCGTTCTTCAAACGCTTTTGAAAAACATATATATATACGCTTTGGCCAGTCAAAGGGTTAAGAAAACCCAAATTTTGTCACATGTTTTTTTGTTTATAATATCCACAATTTTCAGTCAAATTTCACGAAACTTACAGAACATTTGTCAACGTACAAGAAAAATATTATACTTAAATTAGAAATTAATATATTGAATACACGATGAGATATAAGCATTTAAAGAAAATAATTTTTTACTGTGCATGCGCGAAAGATATGAATAACTTTCTTTCATAATTTTGTAGTCAATAGTATAGGGCAACTTAAAAAAAATACCAGTGGGATATCTTGAAAATTCAGAAAGTTATCGACGATATAGTGAGCCGTATTTCTCTAATTCTCTGAAAGTAGC
The DNA here is from genome assembly GCA_006491805.2 of Dysdera silvatica. Classification (NCBI taxonomy): domain Eukaryota; kingdom Metazoa; phylum Arthropoda; class Arachnida; order Araneae; family Dysderidae; genus Dysdera; species Dysdera silvatica. The sequence goes on from QLNU02014802.1 coordinate 92,012,938, forward strand.
TAGATGATAAGGGTTTTTTCCACAAATTGTCATATTCCAAATTACCAAACACCCCTGTTCTGAAAATGAAATATTCCAGATTTATGCAAATAAGGATCAAAAGTATCTGGACACCTGCATGTTTTGCTTCTCCTTTACAGAAATCAAAAACCTTGTTTGGTGCAGAATGACCATTGTTGTCCTTGCGGAATGAACGTGGCGATCAATTCATAGAATTTGCAGAAGCTGAAAATCTTAGCATCGTGAATTAATTTTTTAAGAAGCTACAAAGAAATTGTACATGGAAACACTCCAATGGAGGAACGATCGAAATTGACTATATCCTGGCAAGAAAAGAATCTAGTATTGAACCTTGGAAGTGATCATCGAATGGTGAGGTGTAAAATGCACTTGTGTACATTGACATGGTGAAACGTGTGTATAAAAACGCCAGTGCAAAATTTTGGTTGTATGAAGACACCAAAACTATCAAAATTATTAAAGGCGTGCTGCAGGGAGATACCATTTCTCCTAAACTTTTTACTTTAGCTGTACAGATGATTTTTCAGCATGTAAATCGGTATAACGAGGGAATAAAAATATATTGTGAATATTTAAATCATCTGAAGTTTGCTGATTACATTGTTATTTTTTCAACGAACTCATCAAAACTCCAACACATTTTACAGGAGCTTTCAACTAGAAGTAGAGAAGTTGGACACAAGATGAACCTACCAAAAAACTAAAATTATGTTCAATAATTTCGTTGAGAAAACAAATATAAAATTTGACAACATTGAGATAGAAATTGCTGATTCATATATTTACCTTGATCAGCTAATTTCAATGTAAAGAAACATCATGAAAGAACTCAACAGACATATTAAACTTGGCTGGAGTGCATTCGGACGAAACAGTTTTATCCTTAAGGGGAAATTGCCTTCGTGTCTAAAAAGAAAGATCTTCAACCAGTGTGTAATGCCAGTCCTCTCTTATGGATCATAGACATGGAGTCCAACAATTGGCGCAATATGGAAATTACAGACAACCCAAAAGAGCACGGAGAGATGCATACTTGGAATAACTAGGAGAGATCGAAAAAAAAAATCCCACTTGGGCGAGAGAGCAAACTAGAGTAGAGGACATCATTGTTAAAGTAAAAAGGCTGAAATGGCGATGGGCTGGGCATATCGCAAGAAGAACTGATCAACGATGGACAACGCAAATTCTCAACTGGATTCCAAGAGACCACCGAAGACCTAGAAAACGTCCACGAACTATATGGGTGGATGAAATAAGAAAACAGGTTGGGGTGACGTGGAAGCGAATTGCTCAGGATAGACTTGTGTGGGAAACATTTGGGGAAATCTTCATCCAGTAGTGGATAGATCATGGTTGAATATGATGATGATTTATATACAGTAAAGCCTCCGGAAGGCGATCATCATCGATTCCGTGAAAATGCGGGCACTCAGAGATATGGTCTCTGAATTGGTTGTAAATTTAACGTGGAGTCTATCGGGGAGAAGTATATCCGTTACTAGAAAAGGTGGTCATTAAGAGAAGTTTTACTGTTTTTGCAATTTTATTATACTTCTACAATTTGCTAAAAATAAATAAAAGTGAAATTTAAAAACCAACTCTTAAAATTACTCACGTATAACATGAACTTTTAACCATCCATCCATAAGACTTTTGCTTGTTCTGAAGTGCACTTGTTTACACAATAAAGTGATGCTGGCATTAACGGATTCTGGGAACGTTTTTCGCTTTTATAAGTAAAGCAGTCATGTTCAAGGTTACTTCAAGTTGTGAAATTGTACCTGGTTAGCTTAGTAATGACTCCAAGGAAATTAATGTACGATATCGTAACATCCATCCAACAAAAACCAGTTCTTTCTTATATCCGCGGGAAATATCAATTGGTGCTGCGTCACGTTTCCTTCCAGAAGGTTTTTAAACGAACTGTGGAGAAACCACTTCTTTGCAATTATCGTACGTTGTAACAACAGTTTGAATTAAATGTTTAAGATGGTGTTGTTTTTAGTGATAACAACATAACACAGCAGAAATAAGTAGGTCTCTGGACATTACGCATTACTGCGTTTACGTTCCGTTTGAATGGCTTGTGTGTTTTCTAATTCAAGTGTATAATCCGATCCCTTCCCCCACCAAATTGCAATTTCAACTTTAAATACCTTTGTGATATCGCACAATTCTCATTCATTTCCTCCTGAAAAATCACGATATTATACAGTAAAATCTATCTCTAACGATGCTCAAGGTATCGGGGCAGAGATATAGACAATTTATCGTTGTAGACAAGGTTGGCTATTGTAAATTTTATAACTCAGTGGTTCCCTACTGGTGGTCCACGAGACCGGTCATTATTTACAAAAAATAATTGAAAAAATATAGTATAAAAATTAGTATAATTAAATATTAAAATTAATTATAAAAATGAAATTGATTGCATATTTGTAGTATTTTACAATCTGACGGAATTTCATAAAACGGTTCGTATTAAAAGTAATTCGTCTTAAGCGTGTTCATCTTAACGAGGTTTGACTGCATTATCATTAGATTTTTTCTCTTTATTATTTCTTCTTTTTTTTCCCAAAAAACGATTTTACGAACACATTTCGCCCCAAAAAGACCCGGTTCCCTTTTTAATTAAGGTCTTGCAATCAGCTCGTGAGAATTTTTCAAAGTGGTCCGCGGGTACAATTGAAGTGGAAAAGTGGTCCGCGGCTTAAATTGAGTTGGGAACCACTGCTATAACTGCTCGAACCGCACGAGAAAATATCTTTATGGAGAGATTACCGTTATAGATAATACTTTTATATGAAGAATTCTCCGTATTTATGTATTATTATATCAATGTATATCATATTCTATATCAGTGGTTCTCAAACTGTGTATTCTACAGCAGCCTTTTCTTACCATATGTCTAGTCAGAGAATCAGTCTATAAATTACTAATGCATGATTGCGAGAGATTTTAGTCGATTATCTAGATTATTTAAACATCTCGAATCCTCTCGGTGGCTTTTAAATCTGACTCGATACATTGCGTAATCGTAAATAGAAAAATTTATAAAATTTTGACTACCATTTCTATTTACTTATATACGATCTTTGACCAGTGTTTGTTTTGAATGATAAAACAAAATTTTAATTGTATCTTTACCAGCCATGCTTTAGAACGGAAATCCCATGTCATCTACTATATTTACCGTGCACTTTTTATAAAGACAAAAACAATTTAAATATTTTTATAAATAACTTTAAAACTAAATGCAGCTTAAAATACTAGAGGGTTTATTTTTGAATCACTCGGTGTAATATCGTATAGACCATAATTTACATCGTTTTCTAAGATTTTCATATAAAATCGACACAGAAGAAGTAAGTTGATAATTTTTAGTTACATACGTACAATAACTTCAAAAATGAAGTTCTTGTATATTTACAACAACAAAACCGAAAACGGAAATAAAATAAAAACTAAATACTCTATAAATGAATAAAGTAAATGCAGGTCACTTGGATTTCGTTAAATCGGTGTTCTACTCTATAGGCTTTCTAAATCAGTATAACGATTCAATGAACAAATAATATAACTTTTTTGCCTGGATGTCAGAAAATGCGGCTATATTTAATTATTTACTCACCAAATTGACGACGGCGCCATGTATTCACGCACATGAGCAGTGTTGCTGGGCAGCTGACTTGGCGATTGCAATTGAACATCTCAATTGTTAAGTTTGTTTTCGTTTGTTTTTTTTAAATTGAATATAATTTATCTCCTCGTGTTTCACGTCATATACCACGAGGCTTACGAGAAGTAAGTTAAAACACTAGCACACGTATTGAAAACAAAGAATTAAATACAATAAAAAGAGTAGCTAAAAGCATATAAAAAAAGTTAAAACTCCAATTTATATACAAAAGACCGAAATGCAGAACAAGTCTCTTTCGACGTCACTAAATAAAAAAAAACGACGGTGGCCAAGAAATAAACATTTTCTGTAAGGTGGCCTGTAGAGCGTCTTTCTGCGGAAAGTACACAGCACAATTTAAAATAATGTGCTCAACATTATCTTCGCCGTCACCACAACTGCAAAATTCACCTAAAGGGAGTTTGAAACGCTTCAAGTAGCTTCCAAAATTTTCATGTCCAGTCAAAATTTGAGTGAATTTGAAGTTTGTTGTGAATGCTTTTAATTTTACCCGGTGGAAAATAGTCGGAAAAAACAACTTTTTTGGTCCACCGAGCCTTGAGAGATCGGAGGTATTCTGCATTCCAATTAGAGATAGCATTTTTCTCGAAAAAGCCTCTCCAATGGGAGGCAGGGACGCTTGGGTGAAGTTCTATATTTAGATGGGTGGCCAGCTTTGCCAAGGCGTCAGTCCTTTCATTGCCAAAATGTCCGCAATGACCACGGACGTGAGCAAAATGGATGTCTGTATCCAAATTTCGCAAAGTTTTTAAAATTGTTTGTACTTCAACAACAAGTTTCTCTACAGTATTAATGTTCTGCGAAAGCTGCAACGAAGAAAGAGAGTCACTTCAAATCAAAAATTAAATTGATCCCAAAACGAAAGTGAACTCATGAATATATTTCACTGAGAGATTTAAGCACAACAACTCAGCCTGAAAAACAGAACAATTATTGCAAATTCGATATTGCTTATATTCTCTTTCTTTTCCATTTTCATACACCACAAAAGCAAGGCCAACTCTGTCATTCACTTTACTTCCATCAGTGAAACAAATTAAATGATAATTCTCGAGAATATCATCAGAATAAATAACAGTTGATATGGGGTCTTTATTTGTGGGTTTCGGCAGACAGGAAACGGAAAGATTACCATTGAGGGAGAAGGAAGAGGAGGAACCAGAAATAGATTCTCTCATAGCAATATTGCTCAAAATTTCATGTTAATGGGAAGAATACCAGAGATAACAAAAAGTGCCTCATAGCTAACACTTCTGTAGCCACGAATATTTCTAAGAAGAAGCCTTCTCTGAATTTTTCTAAGGAGCTTACAGTTAATTTTCTTCTCTAAGGAATTCCCCCAAACTCTTTATGCATATGAAATAAAAGGAACAATGCCTTGTTTATAAATTAACCTAAAAATATCAATTTTGAGTTCATAAGTATTCCTAGAGATCTTATACAAAGCCGAAAAAAAATTTCGCATTTATTTGAGAGGTATGATATGTAATTCTTCCACTGAAATTTATTATCCAGGATAACTCCCAAACATTTAATTTGCATAACTTCTTCGATAGAAACATCTCCAAGTGATAGACTGATCCTGCAATCAGTACTTAATTTTTTATGCACCATCATAACTTTACCCTTGAATGGAATAAATTCCAGTTTATAATGTCTTGACCATTGAAAAGTAACATCCAAAATATATTAAGACAAGAAACAAGCATCAGCAAAATGTTTGCTTTGAACAATTATAAGAAGGTCATCAGCAAAAGCAACACTAGAACAATTCTGGAAAGTAGATAATTTACACAGAAGATCATTCATAATTAGATTCCACGGGAAAGGCCCAGAGACGAAACCTTGAGGACATCCGTTTTCCAAACAATATTCTTTGGTAATATTTCCCAGTGTAAGTTCTGCAGTTCGAGCATGCAAAAAACTCTTAATTAAATAAATATATTTCTAAGCACATTAGCCTGTTTTAACAGCTTAAGAATTTCTAGCCACCAAGCGTTATCAAAAGCTCCTCTTATGTCAAGGAACAACAATATTATAACGTAATTTTTCCGCTTACCTAGATAAACCGAATTACACAAACGTAGAAGTGTTCTTCAGTTGACCACTGTGGTGTAAAACCGTACTGATCATCACTCAAAAAATCTCCATTCCTCCAATGCCAATTTCATTTGTTTATGCAGAGTTTCTTGAGACATTTACTTAAACATGGAAGAAGGCTGATACATATAATATTATCAATATGAACTTGTTTAGTTTGACTACCTTTAAGTATGAGCACAACCCTAACATTCTTCAAGAGTTCCGGAAAAAGTCCTTCGTCCAAACATGTATTAAATAAATCACAAAGGAAGGAACGACAAGCATTATGAAAATTTTGAATCATTTCATTTGTTATCCTATCCAGCCCAGGAGTTTTGCCAAGCTTTAACTTTCTTATAACATCATCAACTTCAGCCTTTGAAAAAGAGAAATCATGATCTACATCGTAAGGAGCAATCATTTCTGACCTAAAATGTTTATGAAAATCTTCATCATTGCGTATGTTATCAGGAGGAAAAAACTTCTTCATAATGGAATCAATAGTACCTTCAAAGGATGAAGTAACCAGACCCGAAGATAGTTCAAGACCCGAAATTTCAATTCTTTTACTAAAATTCGTTTCGACACCGAATGTATAAATTTTCCTCCAAACATTTTGCATAGTTACGTCCTCGAGAAACTTCCTTCAAGAATTAAGTTTGCTCGCTTTCAGTAAAGACGAATACTTCAGCCTTATTTGGAGATACTTTTCTTTAAAAACCTTCCTGACGGTAGAATTTTTTGCTCTTTGGTATCTGTTTCCAGCTGCATTTAAATATTTACGTAAACAGGCGATCTCGATTGACCACCAAGGAACACTATGAATTCCAGTTCTCCTCAGTGGAATCGAATTTTTTGCAGTAGAGATGATTAATTGGTTTAATTCTTACACAACATTCTGTAACATTTCCGGACAATTACAAAACTTCAAACAATTTAGAATTTCTTCGATTTCGTTAACACAGCAGCTCTGAAATCGACTCCAGTTTGCTATTTTAACATTGACGAGATCACCTATCAAGGTACAAGTGGAAACATTTTGCACATCGAGTATAGAAACTTCAAAAGTAATCATTCTATGATCAGAAATGTCTCAACATCCGGAATACACCAATTTTGAATAAATGCGAGAAGATTCTGTCCAACCGTTACATCAATGTAACTGCATCCTTGTGTGGAACAAAAAGTTGGTTCACAATCTTTATTAATGACAAAAAGCTGCCAGGTGCTCAAAAATTCACACAATTTAATGCCTCTGGAGTCAGTGATTGGACTAAACCAAATATTTGATTTGCTGTTTGAATCCATACCCCAGACCATCCACTGTATCTCTTTTCTTGAAAAAACCCGGGTAACTTCAGTAAGATCAGCGTCAATATTCATAGAAGGTTCAAAATAGTATGAGAATAAAACAAATTCAGAACTTGTAGTAGAAAGATCAACAGTAACCATATTATCGTCAGAATTTTTTACATCTAGGAAGGCAGAAAAGGCACTTGAGCGAATAATGATTGCCGCTTTGATAACTTCAAATTCCGGACTAAAGAAAATTCTATACGTTCCCGGATGGCCAGAAGGAGTTCCTCTAAAGCAATGAAGCTCTTGAATAAGCGCAACATCAATATTGTAATTTTCCATATGGAGTATCAACTGTTGCGTGGCAGACGTAGACTTGTGCAAATTTAACTGAACAACACGCGAAAAACGGGAAGCAGGGTCAGCCATAAAAAGTCCGGGAAATAACCATATTTTTGAAAAACTCATGACTAGGGCAGCAATCAGAAAAAAGCCTATGATCAACATCAACTTTTTTGCACAACATCTTTAGTTTTCTTCGAAAAATGTCCCGTCCTTAATTTTTGTACACCAGTGTATGTTACTCTGGCATTAGCTTGCTAAATTAATGCCGCTTTCAATCTACGGCACAGTAATAAACAAGGACATGACCAGGACCTATATTCACTCTCCGCTGATCAGGGGCGTCTCAAGGTTACCTGCCGCTTGGGGGCAAAATATTCTGTGCCGCCCTCTCCGAGGTATGAGTGGTGCCTGAAGCCAAAAAAAAAAAAAAAAAAATGTTAGGGGTGGTTTGTGATTTGAGCTGAGTGAAAATTAATAGAGAGAGAGAAGCATTCTTATTATAAATCAAACATTTATTATTATTTATTAATAGCAATCTGATAACATCAGAATATCAATTGCAATACTGAAAATAATATTTGTTACTTTTAACAACCAAAATCGCCTTTTTTATTTTTTTTTTACTGCAAATTCTTTTAAAATATCATTTATGCTTATGTCAATATCGTTTTCAATACTTATCATAGCTAGATTTGAGAGCCTTTCTCGTGTCATATTTGATCTTAAGTAATTTTTAATAATTTTCGATTTCGAAAATGATCTTTCGCCCTTAGAAATAGTGACAGGTAATGTTAAGTAAACGCGTAAAGCAATCGATAAATTTGCGCAAATTAAGTTATTTTTAAACAAGTATTTTGAAACATCGACTGAAGATGCGGTAGATTTTAGATATGTCAGCAAAATCTCTCATTCAGTAAATCATTTCCATTTATGTCCGAATGATTAATTCTAAAATCTGTTAATTTATTTTACAAATCTACGCAGTATTTTCATTTATCATTCGAATTTAAGTTCGTGACAGTGTCAAGACTGTGTAAAAGAGACAAGGCACTGTTGTGATTACTTAGCAATTCAAACCTTTTTTCCTAATTTACTTATGGCGGTATCTAATAAAAAAAAAGGTAAAAGTTGACTTTAAAGTGCATTCCTGGATTTTGTATAGCATCGTTTCTATCTTCGTAATCAAATATAGCCGTCCTTTTCCTGGGTCGCACGGTACCAGTTACTGAGAAACTAATCTGACACTCTAATTCTTCAGCAATAACTTTTGATTCAGTGTGCATTTCTATATAAACCGAATCCACTGGACGTTCAGTTAAATATTTTTTTTACTTCTTCTAACATTTTAACAACCTCGTGAAGTATCACAATAAATTGCTGCAAACTTTATTTACAATATTAATGTTTAATAAAATATTATACCATGTGACTAATGAGCAAGCAAATTTGTACGACTTTATTTTTGAAACAAAATAATTTGCAAAGTTTTTTGTATCATTGTCCTTATCTGAATCATTATAAATAAAAAACAAGGCATTATAAGTTTTTCCAAAATGGAGAGTTTTTCCAAAATGGAGAGTTTTCACGGCGCGAATTCTGCTCTCCCATCGCTTATCGGGAAGTGTCTTAAGAGTTAAAGTGGGAAATTCTTTCTTTAATATGTGCCACCACGACGTTGACGCCGAAAAAATACATATATTTTTTGGACAATAACAAAAAAATTCAAAATTTCCAATGAATTTTTTACAGCATTAACCACAACGAAATTAAGACTATGTGCTGCACAAGGCACATAAAATGTTACTGGATTAATAGTTAATTTTTTTTGTAAGCCCATGCTTTTGCCTTTCTTGTTAGCGCCATTTTTGTGACCTTGACCGCACGTTTCATTAATATCCATATTTAAGTTCTTTAAAAATACAATAAAAACTCCCTTAGTCCTTGTCCTGCTGTGTCAGCAACAGAACAAAATCCAAGAAAATGCTCCTTTATCTCAACGTTTTTCATTGAGGTGTCCAAATAAACAAATCTAAAAACTACTATAATTTGCTCCTCATGATTAATGTCTGGAATACAATCTAAAATAATGGAAAAATATTTAGAATCTTTTAGAGTGTTAACTATAGTTTATTTTATGTTTAGCCCAGTATTATGATCTGTATATTTTTGAATGTTATGACCTAGATAATGAGGCATATTGCGGTGTTGGACTTTTTCAATGCGATTATGTGATCTGCTGTAACATTATAAAGTTTGAACCACTTTTTGTTACCTTTAAAAAATGTCTGGTTATCTGTTTGGAACAAATTTTCCGCATGCCCTCTAGAAACTAAATTTTGTCTGGTTAAAAACTGGATGACGTGTATAGTTCTTTAAATAACTGCCATACACATCTTCTTTTAACGATCCATTTGAGCCTGATTTATGAAATCTACGGTTTTTAATTTCTCTATATTTTGTTTTAAATCCACACATTGTCTCAAACTTTAAAATGCGATACACTTTTTTCATCTCGTTCCACTTTTCTAGTTAAATGAAGCCAATCTTTATAATCTATTCTATCATTAAACGCATTCATAGAGGTGTGAAGGGCAAAATCTCTGCATATAAAGGTAATGCACGATAGAACCGTAGCCAGGTTTCAATTTCGGATGGGGGTCAAAAATTTTTCCACCATGTATCGATACCATCACAGTATACAAGGCCGTAGACAAATCCCGTTCAAAATTTAGTTTCTGGGGGGCCCGGCGTCTGAGATCCCCCCTTTGGATACGGCATGATTTACGATGTGTAACACATTCACGTGTTACCAATACTGAAATGCAAAGATTGTTAAAAATGCGCTAAAAACTGCTAGATTTTTAGGATTTTTTACGTTCTGTTTTAACACATTTTTAACAATGTCAATTTTTTTTTTAATTTCCGAAAATTTAGATTACAATACATTACAATATATGTAAAATTGCAAGTTAATTCAAATTATTTTAGTAGCAGGAGTAGCGTTCAAAACCAACAGAACCATAATTTTACGCTTATGTTACAAATAGCAGACCGTCTGAAGTTAAGTGTTAGAATTGACATAAAAATTAAAACAATAAAATCTGAGTTAATAGACAAAATAAATAATAAAAAAGTTCTGTCATACAATGTTTTGGAGGTAATATTGAACAACTGTTGCAATAATAAATCGATGGAACGAACAGTTGCCCTACCTTTGTCGTTTTAAGCTGTCAACGCCATTTGCAGGTGATTTTGTTAAATAAACTTTTCTGCTACTAAAAAAAATCCGATTTTTCTAAAAAACTTCCTCGAAAACCACTTCTTTATCGTTATACGTCTCTTTTTATGGTTTTTAAAAATATTGCGAACTTTTGGCGACACCCAGTCTGTTAATATGTGGTGCTCTTTTTTGAACAACAGTCTCATTGGACCTATGTACTACGAGGGCACATTAACGGGACGTCGATATTTGCAGCTGCTACAGAGCGTACTATCGGATATTTTGCATGATGTTCCATTGAGTGAGCGGAGAACCATGTGGTTCCAACATAACGGCGTTCCTCCTCCTCCTCACCATCCAACAGAAGTACAATTATTATTATCCCAAACCTTCCGCCAACAGGTCATTGGCTAGGGTGGTAGTGTGAGCTGACCTGCACGGTCACCGGACCTTACCCCAATTGGACTTCTTCCTTTGAGGCATCTCAAAAGACAGGTCTATCACACCTAACCGACGACTGTGGACAATGTCGGCAGTCGCATTACCAATGCCTGTACAAGCGTCACGTCTGCAATGCTACTGAATGTGCAAGAAGAAATGCTCTATAGGATACAAACGTGTATTGCTGCCTACGGTGACCACATCGAGCACACATAATGACATACAGTAATACGCTGTTCACATTTGCCGAACCAAATACCCACATATTAGCGTTTGACGTGTTCTATTCCCGCAATTCATGTACCATTTTGTACTGCATCAGTGATGCTGGACAACTTTGTAATTAACTTTTTTTTTTCCGTTTCTTGAATAGATTTCGAGATAGCAGATCTACGTTCTGAATTTTTCCGCTAGGTACGTAATGTCAACTGATGATGTTAGAATGGCAAATGTAAATGTAAAAATGGCATGAAAATAAAATTTGTATTCGTACGCTGCACGCAGTCTCACCTTGTAGCGCATAATCACTTCACTACGTATACAGATCGTACATACATATCATATTCATGCATCTATCTCTCGCAGTGTGACAGTTATCAGCGTGTATAATGACTTTACTAAACCACATTAAAAACCGTGTGTGTGCAATGAAAGCAGGGCCGCCACAAGGGCGTGGCGAGCGGGGCGGTCGCCCCGGGTGCCGCAGCCCGAGGGGGCGACGCCGCAAAATATTGGGTTTCACAATCGGGTAACATTAATTTACCGGGAGAAAATTATTTTAAAAAAAGTGGCTAACTGTTATACCAATTCTTTTCGTAACTCCAATACCGTGGAATTAACAATCGAATAGAACACTTGAACATGAAGGGTCTGTTTACAGTACATCGCAAGTAGCTTACTGGTTAGCGAACCGCGCCTTTGGAAACAGTACTCCACACTCTGCCCTCCGCCTCCATCCCTCCGGTAGCGAAGCGTGGGTCGCTGTCATTGCCAACGAGCTGATGATTTATTGAAAGTCGGTTGTCGCGCCCTCTCCTCTTCCCTACCCGTCGCCCGTTCTGGCGCGAGCCTTGACCAATGACGTGGGAAAAGACTCGTCCGAGGTGAAATGAACTTCTGCAAACTTCTACTAATTTCGAGAAAGCAATAGAATTCCTTCTTTCCAGATTGTTCTCTATAAGCTATTTAAAGCTTCCCCGTATGGATTGGAAGAGAGAGAGAGACGGAGATTAAGATACTTTCCTATCACAGTACTGCAGAAAATAAAATCCAACGACCAAAAGGATCTGTTTACAAACTTGTGGATAGCATCACGCACACTATTAACTGTGCCTGTCACAATTGCAAGTGCCGAGTGAAATTTTAGCAAATTCTAAAACTTATAAAAACTTACCTCAGATCGACCATGACCGAGGAGAGACTTAGTACTCTGTCAGTTTTAGCAATTAAACGAGGAAGCCAAAAAGTTTGACTTTAAAGAAATTTTAAAATCTTTTTGTAAGTACCAAGGCCAGACAGTTTCCTTTACGTGTTATTATTGCATTTGGCTGCGAAGTCAAATAGTATTGCATATTATTAGTTTTTTCCATACTTTAATTCTTCGTTCAGCACTATATTAATATACCATATTTTTTGAAATGCATTGATTTTCTTTAAAACTACAAATCATATTGAGATTTTTTTTTTTTTTACTTCTACCCCAACTCTTTAACTCCCTAATTTTACTTAGGGCTATTTTCTGTTCATGGCCATATGCCTACTAAAAGTAAGCATTTAAATGTGCCTATTGAAAAGTGAAAATTTTTCAATGTTGAGTCGATAATTAAAAGCTTAGTTGGAAGATTTGGGAGAGGGACATACGTGTGAGAGGACGCCGTAAATAATCTCGATCCGGGCGTCTACAGCCCTCGAGACGGCCCTGAATGAAAGTATCGTGTAATAGCAACCACTCCTAAATTCTTTAAAGTAAACGCTAATTCCAAACCTATTAACATTAGCATTGATCGTCTTAAGCTAGCATATGTGTTCTATCAGCCCAGAGATCCAGGAAGTACGCCGAGTGCAAGTGTGTTGTTCCTTCAGTCACTGCATCTTCGACCCAGAAATTTTGCGTTACGAAATATGGCCGAAGAGTGCGATTTCTCTTATAGTGGTGGATGGCCTTTTTCACTTGTATTTGCCATGCCACTCCTACGCTGAGAGGGGAGTTATGTTGCATCGGAATAATTGTGACATTATGCAGAATAATGACGTATGCCCAGATGACATACTTTTCGGCTTAGTATAAATACCGTGTCCATGAACTCTCCGGACACTTTTTCTTCAAACATACGTAATAGCTGCACTAACCCCCGAGCAAGTGGCTTGGCGTTGAATAATTTTTATTTAAGCTTAATTAGCAATGTTTTCGTTAATTTTATGTTTAGTTTGCAAATAAATGTTAAGTTTGGTTGAACCACCTGTTTCAATTAATAATTTTGCAATGCAAACATCTGCAGTCTGATTTCCGTGAAATTCCGACATTTGTCCTTGCGCCACAAGCAATGCCTAAAATAAACTGATTAAGTCCCACCGCTTTGAAGGAGCTATAGAAGGAACAGCGTTCGGGTTGGAAACCATGTCTTTCATTAAAAAAAGCAAACGCAGAATTCACATGTTTACAATAATAACGAAATTAACAGCCGCAAAAAATAAATAACGACCTAAATATCTCGTGTTCAAAGACAATTTCTATAATTTTGCAGAATTCCCGGCATATTATACATACAAATTACGGCGGAAACCACCACTAAATTTAAATCATAAAAATGGTTGTTTGAGTTTTACCAGAACGACGATGAGTTGGACCTATGAATGGTATTCCGTTATATTTTCTGATAAAAAAAAATTCAATTTCGATGGACCGGATAACTGTAGTATGTACTGGCATGATTTAAAATTTGAACATGAAATCCAAATAACCCGGCAAATGGGAAGTGGTTTGTAATGGTTTGGGCAAAATTTTCTGCCCAAGGTAAAACTGATACTGTGTTTCTGAATACGCGAATTAAATCTCAACAACACGTCACAGTACTTAAAAATCAATTACCTGCTTATGGTGAAATTTTAGGTTGTGAAATTTACAAATTTCTACAGGACAATGTATCTGTCCATCGTTCATTGTGTACAAAATATTAGCTTAATCAAATCATTACCGTTTATAATTTTTAAAAAACATAAACGGTTGTCAAGCAAGTGACTTGTCAGGCAAATGACTTGTCAGAAAGCGGTGTCGGGCAACCGATTGCCAAAGAAAAGTACCAGGCCCATAAATGGTTAGTATGAAAGAAACTAAAATTCATGCTCATGTCAGAACGGCTTTTTGGGTAACTCAAAAAAAAACCAGAAAGAATTATGAAAGAAAAGAAAAAAGGAAAATGAAAACAACCAGCTCTGTAAGGAAGAATATCAGTTAAAATAAGATGACATTACAACATAGTGATGACATAGTTAATGAAAACGAAATAAATGTCTTGAGAAGAGATTATATGTCTTCAATGGTTGAAAAAGGCCGAATTAATCTGCTCAGGAATTTTCTTATGTCTTCAAGTGACTTCTTGACTTCAATAAATTTCTGCAGCTGTAATTGTAATTTGCATCCAGTAATTGAATAAAGTATTATAGTGTTTTCTTGTTGTTATAGGTCATAATGTACAAGATCGTATCTGTAGAATAATCCGCATTCTTATACTGGAGTATAGTGTAAAATTTTACATCTTGTTTAAACAAGGAGGAACATTGTGAATCGGGGCGGATTTAGGGGGCGATCGCCCCTCCTTGAAAAAAAATTTAACCCTGAAAAGATACAAGGTCCATTGAGGTACCATTTCCAAAAATCGTCAAGTGACAACCCCCACCCAAAAGACCTCTAAATTCACCCCTATTGTGAATTAGCATATTGTATAAGTAAAGGAGCATGTTGTTTAAGTAGATATCTCGGAAGATACATGGACGTTCTTTAAACAAAATAAATCTTTTTGTAAATTGTTAAGATTCACACAATAATGTAAAGCACATGTGATTTCAGATGCTTAAAAATACTTTATTCTAAACACCTAATTATCTAGGTTAATTTCAAACTTCAAGTTCATTTTACATGCCATTGTTCAAAGATATGTAGGTTTTGCATATTCATACTTTATTTGCTTCCAATGAACTAAGTTCTTTCAATTTAATTATCTTATACTGCTCACGCCACTTCTGTTCTTCTAGTTCGTCTTCTTTACAACCTTTATAATCACTCGTTGGAACATAGTCCCGTGCGTCAAAAAACTGCCAGATCGAGTCCTCCTCTTCGTCAAGTTCGTATTTCTGGCACCGTTTGAATGGAAATCTCCTAAAATGCAAGAATTGAATTGAAATATGAAAATAGTTCACAAAATCCGTACAATGGCCGTTAAGTATAAATCCAAGATCTTTAAAGCTTATTTCTTTGTAGGCAATTATATTTCTTTGGAGGAAATATGGTTAAACATTTTATTTCCGGTGCTTACAATTCGAAGATTTATATAATTATTTCAAATAAAAGTGATTATTATTTTGATATATTGCTCCTTTTCACTTATTGGATCTTATTACTAGCACTCTTTCATACATCACAATAATCCGTTACTTTGGTCTGGCTCAGCCTATCAGCTGTCAGTCTTGGTCAGTCCCACACTTCTCGCAGATACACTCTCAGACCTGCTCAGTCCGTCAGCCCGAAAGAGTGCCGGACTCCGGTTACTACTCTGGTTTCCTTCGTCGACCTAGACCGACGCCTCTTACCCCATTCTCCTGACGCTACAGGCCGAAGCCTCTTACCCCATGCTCCTGACGCAACAGGCCGACGCCTCTTACCCCATGCTCTTGATGATACAGAAACCTGGAACATGGTACGCTCTGTCTGAGAAGACCTCCACCTACGCCGGCCATCTTTCTCAATTCATCTCTAACTACTCAATGACAGTAAAAAACGCTCACAATAATGTGTCGAGTTTGAAAAATGAAAATAATAAAAAATTGATATTTAGCTTTAAGAAAAAATACATTTTTTTTAAAAAAAGACTCTTAAACCTATTAATGGTTATTCGCTTGCCTGCGTTATTTTGTGGTATAATGTGAAAAAAGTTAAGGTATCCCTACCGTCATATCGTTGTTTGCATATTTAGAAAAGATCGAGAAAATTTTTGCTACATAATTTAACTTACCGACTTTACATTTCTCTGAATAATATATATATTTGGATATGCAGTGCGTTTGGTATTTTAGTGGACACCTGATATTTTTACATATATGCTAAAAAAATACAAAAACTGCGAATTGGCTTTTGAAGAATGCCGAGACACCATAATGTCTTGTAGAAAAATAATTTTTATATAAATATATCGTCACATAAATGGGGAAAATGCAAATTTATATAACAAATGTTGTTTGTTAATTTAAGGGACACTATCATTCCTGACTAACAGATGGCAGTGCAGGCGCTAAAAAATTTGCATATTGTATTCTTTCGATGCGTAGGTTCGTATAAATACCCGTGTGAACAGGTTTATGCGAAAACAGCGTTTGTAGTCATGTCAGAAAGGAAAATACTTACGGATTTCGAGAAAGAGGAAATTGTGGCTTTTAAATGAAATGGAAAATCCATTTTCAAAATTTGTCAGCTTATTCAGCGTCCAAGGAGTGCTATAGGGGCCTTTTCAAAAAGAAACCCCAAAAGGATCCACCCAAAAAGCGGGGAGCGAAGCCAAAACTGAGTAAAAGAGATAAGCGGAACATTAATAGAGAGGCCAGTAACACAGGAAAGTCTGCTGCAAAAATCCAAAACGACCTTAGTTAGCTCCTAGTTAAACGTTGGATAGTATGGAATGTGCTCTCTAATTCCAAAAATTTATCTTTTCGAAAAAGAAAAGGCAAACCACCTCTCACCCAAGTTCACAAACAGGAACACTTAAACTAGGCTCGACGACTCATGAAGTGGAACGATAAATGGTTGCAGGTACTTTTCACGGAGGAAAAGAAATTCAACTTAGATGGTCCGGATGCTTTTCAACATTATTGGCACGATTTACGGAAAGCGCCGCAATACTTTTCTTGTAGAGTTCAAGGAGGAGAGTCGGTGACCATTTGTAGTGTCTTTGGCTACAACGGTACTACGCCTGGAGCTTTCATCGGCAGTCGTATGAATTTCACCTGCTATCAAGAACTTTTGAATGAATATGCCCTCCCATATGCCTCATAAATATGTGGGGAAAACTGGATTTTGCAACAGGACAACGCACCGTGCCATGCATCTATCTCCACCAAAAGATGGATAAATTCAAAAAAGTTTAAAAGTATGATTTGGTCGACACGTAGTCCTGATTTAAATCCTATCGAAAACGTATAGGATTATATTGTTCGTCAAATATATGCAAATGGGAAGCAATTCACGTCGGTTAATGCCTTAAAGGACGCTATTGTGGAAACTTGGTATCAAATCGATCCTAAGTATTTACAAACATTGATAGAATCAATGGATTCACGTGTCTTTAAAGTTATACGCAAAAATGGAGCATCTATCATGTATTAATGTACATAAAACGCTCCAATTTCAGTAAGTGTCCATTAAATTTTCAAACAAGATTGAAAGCCTCATCTTGATTTTGTTACATTTATGAATGATTTAATAAAGATTATTAATCTTCCACTTTGCAGAATACTGTTTTATTGTAGTATCTTTATTTTCATTTTCAAATTTGGCATTATTTCTCACGATAGTGCACTGTTATCAAGTGTCCACTAAAATACCAAACGCACTGTAGAGTGTTATCTAATAATAAAGAACAACCACGGGACCAGATATTTGTCCCTTACATAAAGGTGTCCCTTCTTCCGAGATACATGTGCTGATGCATATATCCGGATTTCTTTGTCTCTGCTGTATTATTAGCTCATTTACTTAAATTATGTATCAAAAATTGCATTTAATTCATGCAATTGGCTACGTAGCAACGTGATGGACGTAAACAGTAGTTACGCTCTACAGCCAAACCGGCCCCTTTGCGGACACGGGGATATGGTCAAACATGCCTTATTTGGTGTCCCCTATCACCCCTTAAAGTTTTACCAGATATTTTCCAAACACCCTGTATATTAAATCATATAAAATATAATATTTTGCAAAAGTAAGGATCGGATGCTGGCAAATAATATTGAAATAGAAATCATTATTAACCCTTTATATTCTATGCAATCCACAATGGGATAATCTTTTTTGAAACATTCCAAGCAAAGAATATTGAAAAATATTCTTCCCAGCCTGTGAGAGGTTCTCGTATCAGCAGCTTTCAAGCAACTGGCAAAGGTTTCATCACAGTGGCAATGAGTTCTAAAAAAAAAGAAAATTATAATCATGAGACAGGTCATAATACATTTATCGAACTTAATCATTATAAATTTAGCTATTCTGCCTCATTTTTATTTCATTTTAACAGAAGGACAATTTCGAATTTGATAATGGAGGTTTCGCAATTATTCAGCTAAACAAATCCATGTATTTTCAGTAAACTTATCAAACAACGCATGCAAATAAACAATAGGTTTCAGTAAGTCTTTCCCCTTGCAGGCTGTACTTGATACGACATGGACGTCAGATAACTAGTGGCATATCTACTGGTAATAAAATGATGGCAGACGGCCTCTTGCCTGTCTTTTCCTTCTCTGGAGGAACGAGCTGAAAAAATAAGCCGGCACAGCGAAAGCAACAACTTAATGACGGAAGAACAAAAGGGATGCCAGAAAGGGACTCTGGGATGTAAAGAGCAGCTTACCATCGACTCAGTTATCCTGGAACAAGCAAGAAAACAAAAGCGAAAACTCAACACCGCATACATAGACTACAAGAAGGCTTTCGACTCTGTTCCGCACTCGTGGCTCCTTGAAATACTCAGCATATACAAAGTGCATCCCTCAATCATCCGATTCCTACAGAGCAGCATGAAACAATGGAGAACCCGGTTACAGCTAAACACGCCAGACAGTAAAATAGAAACGGCCGAGATCCCCATCCGCCGCGGAATCTTTCAAGGAGACGCACTAAGCCCCCAGTGGTTCTGCTTGGCGTTAAACCCCTTGTCAAGGATGCTGAACACAAGTAAATACGGATACATGCTGAAGAAAGACAAGAGAAACCTACATAAAGTCTCCCACCTCATGTACGTAGATGACATCAAGCTATACGCGCCAACAATCACCCAACTCCGACAACTCATCAGTATAACAGAGACCTCGATAAGTGCAAAATACAGAAGAATAGCAAAGAAGATTTACCAGGCATCGAACTCGAAGACGGGAGACTACTGAAGACCTTGGACGAGGGCGAAACCTACAAATACCTAGGGATAATGCAAAAACGGCAGCAGGAGCACAAGAAAGTCAAAGTCCAGCTCACGCAAGCATTCCAAGAAAGACTTAGAAGCATTGTGAAGACGAAACTGAGCGGGAAGAACACCACGCAAGCAATTAACGCATATGCGGTACCAGTGCTCACCTACTCCTTCGGGATCATCAAATGGTCCAACACTGAACTAGAACAACTCCAGCGGAAAATGAGAACCATCCAGAGAAGAGCCGGACAACTACACCCTGCAACGGCAATTGAACGGCAAACACTACCCCGGGAAGAAGGAGGACGCGGACAAGCGGACCTCAAAGACTTACATGACAAGCAGATCCAGAGCATGAGGCAATACTTCCAGTTGAAGAGTCCCCGATCGCCACTCATCCAAGCCATAATACAAGCAGATGCAAATTACACGCCACTAAACCTGTGTAGTACCGAAGAGCGTGTCCTCGAAACAGCCAACGAACAGAAACTGAGAACTTGGGCCGGAAAACCATTACATGGCAGGCACTACAATGACCTGCAACAACCACACGTTGACAAAAAGGCATCAAATTCTTGGCTGGCCAAAGGCACTCTCCAGCCAGAGACAGAAGGATTCATGCTAGCCATCCAAGACCAAGTGATCGCAACAAGGAACAATCAGAAATTCATCCAGAGAAAAGACATAGAAAGCGACAAATGCAGACACTGTCATGCGGCATCGGAGACAATCCAACACGTGATGGCAGGATGCAAGATCCTTGCGCAGTCAGACTACAAACATAGACACGATCAAGTAGCGAAAATAGTCCACCAGAAATTGGCAGCGAATGCTGGCTTTCTGACAGAAAAATGCCCGTACTACAAATATGAGCCAGAGACCGTGCATGAGAACGAAACACACAAGCTTTACTGGGATAGAGCAATCATAACAGACAAGACAGTCCCACATAACCGTCCTGACATAACCCTCGTCGATAAATCGAATAAGACCACGTACTTAATCGACATAGCAGTACCCAACACCAATAACATACAGACAACCTACACAACGAAAATCACCAAGTACCAAGATCTCAGACATGAAGTACGAGATATATGGGGTATGGAAAAGATCCTCATCATCCCGTTAGTCATCTCAGCAACAGGGATAGTACCAAAAACGCTTGCGACGAATTTGGAGATACTCAACATTGACCCAAACACCTACATTGAAATACAAAAAGCCACAATCCTAAACACGTGTCACATTGTCAGGAAGTTTCTAGACATGGCACATTAAGAAGTGATGTAAAAAGAGGCTTGGGAACATGGCGCTCTGCCCGTCCCAAAGCCTGTTTCCGCCAAGAATGGGCGAGGAAAACTTTTTTTTTTCTTTTTTTTCACACACACACACATACACACGTGTGTGTGTGTGTTGATGTGACGGAAACTCCTTAAGCAACAAAGGAAGGGTGGTGATCCTTAGGGTGCAAATAAATTGTCGAAGTTCTACTTTCATGTGGCTCACACTAGTACTTCTTTTTTATATAGAGAGAAAAGAAACATTGAGATGGTGACCCAAAGATCCTTGGTTCAAGATCGAGAAGGAGTGCATGGGATGTTTAATGATCTCTATCTAAAACATAGGTTCCAGGTTGAACCGTATAAAAGTGGTGTCCAAAACTTGATTGTGTTTGTCTTCATTCTATTATTTTTGTAAGCATTGAACAAAGAAAAAAGAAGGAATTAAATAAATTGTTTAAGCTGAAACTAGTTTGAAGAGAAAAGCCTATACGCGACAAAATTATAGTTTAATTTTACCTTTCCTTACAGCCTTTAAAGAATGAAGAAAGATCTCTATTTTAACGACTTAAGTACAAAGAAAAAATTGTATATTACGAACCACAGTGGTCTAATGATCATAGTCCCGGTTTAGTATTCCGAAGGTTACCAGATCATCTTGAGTCTAAGTTATAATCTTACTTTTATTCTAATTGTTATGAAGAAGGTTAATAACCCGAAGCAAACAATTTGTGCACATTGCCAATTACATTCTGAATTAATGCTCATTTTCCTCTTCATCCTCCATCCTCTTTCGAAACATTGAAGCAAATTTCTTGGCAAGAAATTCTTACTTCGTAACTGGTGAGTTGTTGTCCAATCCGTATTGTGACCCGAATGCCTCTATGCTGTCGTTGCAGTGGTCGTGCCCTCGACAGCACATATCAGCTTCAACTTCCGGTCCGAGGTCATTGTAATCTTCGGCTACATTGCCAGCACCGCACCACTTTGTTCCTATATGCACAAAAATCGTTGATAATTTCTAACTGATAATGAAATCAAATTATCAAACTCAATTGGGATAACTCTTTAACAAATGAGATCTGTATTTGTATACGAGGAAATGAGAGAGAGATTCGCTTAGACCACCCTTGCGAAACGCACAAGATATCAAAGAGATTTTTCCATGGTGCATATTTAGTTTATTCACACGTATATTACAACGGTTAATATTCCTTACGCTTAAGTTTTGCTACTCCATTTTCTTTTATATTGTTCGTTTTTGATCCTATATTCTAGGCGACGGAAAGTAAATGTGCCAAGCACACACAGACTGGCCGTGCATGGCCCTTTTCTCTCTTTAACCCTTTCGCTGCTGCTGACGTGATCGCAGGTTCTATCAAAAGTGTCGGACGTTTTCTGTTAGGACGAGCGAAGTCGCTATTTTTACCAATGATTCTCTTAAGACCAGGTCATTGTTTAGATTCGTTCTTTTGAACGAGTTTCTCAAAAATAAATATAATATGTGTATGCATGATGTTTTCTTGCGTTTTATATTTACCTTAATTCATGAAATTTATACGTTTATTGTATTGTATTATATAATAAAATTTAAAATAAACTACCGAATTTCGCTTCTCATTTTGCTTAACTAAGCTACTTTTTAACTAAACAATTTTATGTCAGATATACGCGTATTTCATGTTTCCATAAAACTAATTTTAAAGTTACATTAAAATTTTAAAATGAATGTTTTCACTCATAGATGACCAAGAATTGGTTTCAAACCAATAACTTGATAAAATTTTAATAAACATTTAAAAATTGCGCAGTACTATAGTATGCCGGGCAATTAGAATTATTCCCGTGGGAGAAGTAAGGTGTCTCATTCCACACTACACGGGTCTCTCTCTATTGATATATTTCTCGCAATTAAAAGGTTAAAGCTTAATATTTTCTTACACTAAAATTTTGGTTAAAACTTTGTAAAAAAAACACAAAAAAGTTTGGTGTTGATTTTCTGGAATCCGGAATAGTGACTCCCCATCATCTCGTCCCCAGCGTTTGGCCCCGAGGACATTTATACCCAAGGCATCTCGCCCCTTGTAGGTAATATGTATGCTACAAAAATGTAACAATACACGCAATTTTTCAACAGTAGACCCTCGGTCATCCGAACTTCGTTGAACCGTAATGACCTAATATACAATTTATTTTTTTAATTATTTTTCTAAAATGAATGCTCGTTAAATGCTTTTTGGTAATAACATCCATATAGTGGAAATCGTTTATAACCAACCCCAGTCATCCCAACTTCGCTTACACAAAATGAACATCAATACTACTTTTTTATTAAATACAAACATAAAAAAAGTTGAAAAACAAATTGTATAGTAGGTCATTTCGATTAAGTGAATTCGGATGACCGAGGTTTCACTTTTAAAAAATTAGGTCTATTACTTATATTTTTGGAGCTTACTTATTATCTACAGGGGGCGAGATATCCGGGGGCGAAACGTCCACGGGGCGAAACGTCCATGGGGCGAAACGTCCATGGGGCGAAACGTCCATGGGGCGAAACGTTCATGGGGCGAAACGTCCATGGAGCGAAACGTCCATGGGGCGAAATGCTGGAGACGGAAAACTGGAGACCATTTTTGCGTAAACCGATTTTTTTTCACCAATTTTATAATTTAAAATTCAATTTCAATATCAATACTAGCACATTCTAAATATCCATAGTTGAAAAAATGTTTATATATATTGAATTAGTTGAAAAAATGTTGATACATTCAATTAGTTGAAAAAATATTGATATATTCAATTAGTTGACAAAATTTTGAAAATTAAAAGGAGTTATACATTTTTTAGAATCATGTTATTTAAACGTGTCCCAAATAAAACTAGAATTAATGATCAAAAATGATTGTTCACAAAAATTGATCTCTCTACGTACCGTTCATTTTTGTAGTTCATCTTTTGATCCGCTTGTTTACGAATGAATTATATTTACGAGTTGTCTTGTATACGCGCTATTCGTTGCTCAGTAACCTTCCCGCCTCGAAAAGGTTAACCGTATAAAAAGTGGATTATCAAAAACTTCGTCGTGTTGAATAATCCCTACACAACCTCTTTTGGTTATTAAGATATTCCCATTTGGTTAGTATACACATTCGACTACATAGCCACGAACAGCCGCCCAGAGGTCGCTTGTTCGACTCTAGTCTAAGTGCGCGGCACATTTACTTTTCTTCATCTAAAATCACAGGTTATATTATGAATCATATAAAACGAAGTGCAGTGATAAAAATTTGAATAATAATAAATAATCCTTCCACATTCCCCCTTTAATTCTTAAATATCGTCTGTTCACGAAAAGAAGTCCGATGGTTTAGTTAGAAATAACGGGCGATGATGTCACAAACTGGCTAGCCGCTTACGGAAGAGAAAGACTCCAATTTCAGAACTTGTCTTTGGTGGTCGTCAAAAACAAGTGTAGAACTTGGAGTCTTACATTGTTGTAAGCGTCTAGCCCATTTGTGACGTCACCTCCCGATGTTTTTAACTGTGCCATCGGACTTCTGTTGGTGAACAGATAGTAGCTCCACCACTTCGATTAATATTTCTTTTCAGCTGCAAGTAGACGATTGCATAAACTTTGAAACCGTAACATATTGTTTATCCATTACGTATTCGTACGAGGAACAATGGAATCAAACAATTCCATTATTCTACAAACAAACGTGCAATGGATAAATAATGGAACTGAACAATTGAAAAAGAAGCAATACACCACCTGGATAAATGAACATTCCGGCGAAGGTTTTATGCCGATGTTCGAAAGACAATTTTGGGTCCGAGGATAAGTCATCTTTAAACTTAGCATTGACGCAATAGTCAACAAGCCTAGCTACAGTTGTTTCGTTGACGACAGTAACATCGCTGCTTGAAATTGTTTTCAGCGTTTCCTCTATGATACGTCTGCAATACAGAAAACAATGCAATATGATAACACAGAAATTTGCTAGATAAATTATTTAGAAAATTTAAAAATGAAAAAACAAAAAATTCAATATTCTGAAATAAACGCCTTCAAATAAATGCCTCCCCCCCCTTTCACAAAGATTATATCATAAAGGGTTTAGGTTAATAAAAGATAATTTAAAGTAATGATTCGAAAATATGTAAAATTCTGATATTTATATTTGTGTATGATAGGCCTATGTAATAAAAGTAAATAAGATCGCATCTGTTTTTTGCTGTTTCGTCGGATATTTATATTTTTATCTAATTTTCATTATAAATCGATTTAGAAAGATCCCAAATATAATGAGCAAAAATGACAATTCCATCATGCTTGTCATAAACGGCTTTAACTGCAATATATTAAAAGCAAATACGTATTGAATTATTATTGCTATTATTAACCAATTTCTATACTAAAATTATGGTCGACAAATTTTAACACTGTATCAAAAATTTCTGTATAATGCTTGCTACTTCTAGCGTCGTTGTTAAAGGAAATGCGATAGCGTATCAGAGTTTTTCCATTTAAAAGGAATTTTGTGGTGTTAATTAGAAAAGAAGCTCTAGTATCAACAGGAAATAGGAAACAGGTTTTGACATTTACTACAAGGTAAAAGGAAATGTGGAAGATAGTCAATAACACGATAATAAAGGACAAAACAAAACGTCTTTATCCTTTTGGTTTGTTGCTTTTTTCTGAAAACTAAAACGAACTTGATGAATTAAAATACCAGCAAAAAACATACGTTGCGAAGCAAAATGTATAGCCTTCAATCGACGTAAAGGCTTCACAGGTACAAAGAAGAATGGTGTCGTATCTTTCAAAAAGTGAGGAAAATGTCATGCTTTAATCTAAAAGCATGAGTAAAAATGTCATGTTTTAATGTATGAACAGGAGTAAAAATGTCATGTTTTGATGTAAGAACGGGTATAAATGTCATAAGCAAAAAGACACATATTTTGAAAAAAATATAATAATGTTATATATATATTGCAATTGCAAGATTTATACGCTATAATAAAAGAGAATATGTCATACAGTAAGGAATACGACATAAGTTTCAAAGTAAAAATTTCACATTGGGTATAGAAATACAAATTGCGACACCTGTGCAAAATAAAATATGAGAAAACACCTATCATACTTATCGCCATATGTGTAGCAGTTGACCATCTCTTGCTCATCATCTGTAGAACGATATACCATTTCAATCATACGATGCTTCGAAGCTGCAACGTAGAATTTTTGTTGGAAACTCGATTTCTTTATTTCTTTGCTACATAGTATTGTCAAGTGGCATACAATCAAGAAACCGGCCAATTTGAAACTTCCACAGGCAGAAATCCCCCGCATGTTCGGCGCTTCTACAAACCGAGGTACTCTGTGGGAGTGCAGCTGAATTATAGCTTTCACAAATTACGCGTAGTTTCGCAAATACCCTGCAATAAAAGCTTGAAATATTTAGGTTATGATGGTAGTAATAATATATTACTCCCGCATCAGCTTGCTAAATTCATGCCACTTTCAATCTACGCCACGGTAAACAAGGTAGCCAAGACCTACATTCCCTCCCTGTTGATTTCCCTAATCTGAAAATGATAACCCCTAACGTTTAGATTCTACGTTGTTTGCAATAGATTACTTTTCTGCAGAATCTACAGTGTCTTTCTAAATGTGATGCGAAGGCTGCATTTCTTAAGGCGATTATAGTATGTTGTGATATATACGCTCAGGCGCGGTTTCAGAATTTTTTTATGGGTGGGCCTTCATTGGGGTAACTGGGAAAGGGGGTGTTCTTCCCAGTGGTGTGCCAAAAGGGGGCCTGTCCGCAGTGTGTGCCGGGGAAGTGGGGCGTCATTTTCGTACATTAGCTTTAAAAAATATAACGTAAAAGCTCCATTAACGGACACCTTTGAAGAACGAAAACCTCCGAATAAGGAATCTATCTCTGGGACAATGTACAATGAATGACTCCCATAGAAAATGTGCGTTATTTTAACATGTATAATAGTTTTCGATATTTGTTTTATATAAACAAATATATATTACCTTAATACATATTTAAATTACACCACATGCATCATGGTTACTCCGAATTGTGCTATACAATACCTAATTTAATTTAAAAATACCACGCTTCATAATCAACTTGTATTTTGATATTTCAGCAAAGCTAATTTGAGCTCTGAAATGATGAAAAAGTTAACAATTTAGAATTAATACTTTCTCAAATTTCTTTACAACTTTATCTCTATTTCTCTTTTTTCTTCAATCTTTACTATCATATTATCCAGGGGCGGATCGAGGTTTATTTTGAACCAGGGTTTAAGCTGGCTCGAAACATGCTGTCGCAAAAATGCTAAAATGGGAAAAAAGTTGTAGCAAAATGCTAAAAAATATTAGTTGCTTTCGTTGCTCGAAAAATCGTATCAATGAAATTATTTATATCAACGATGCTTAACAGGTGCTGTTAAGAATTTTGAAGAGGAAACAAAAAGGAACAAGAAAAGATCGCTGAAGTGCAAAACGGATATTCTGGAATCGAGGAATCCTGTTTTCAGAGAATAAACTGTGGTTAAAAATGCCTGTCGCATTTTCGCGATGGGCAATAATTTTTTCTTCGCATTTTCGAGCAACTCGTCGCATTTTGCGAAAAATGAGACTGCAGCTTAAACCCTGTTTTGAACCCGGGTGGCCTAGCACGAATTGCTTTTTGGCGCCCCTCCCTCCTCCGGCGAAAACAAAACAGGAGATTTTCACAGATGCACAGTGAGCCATATACCCTATAAAAGTGGCCAAAAGTCTCCGGAAGAATTTATCTAAAGTTGTCTCTTTTTTTAAAAAAATATTTTCTACTTTTGGGTCATTAAAATAAGTTCAACTGGACTTCAGTTTGGCACCCTCATCCAAACAGGGTCCCAGGCAGACGCCCCTGCTATTATCTCTCTACTCTCCACTCTCCTATTATCTTTCTATTCTCTACTATTTATTATCCTCTTTATCTCCATTTTCGCTATTTCTTTCAACATATTCTTTCATTTAATGAATATTTACAACGAAAACTGACGTCGTTATCCCTTTCGAGGTGCAAATTTGTCAATTACTGTGTCAGGATTAATCATGAATACATTGCTGAGATCACATTTTATGGATATAACGGCTAAGTTACGAAGGCATTTCCCAGCCATGTTTGCTTGTAAGCATGTTTTAATAAGCTTCGTAGTGGAAGAACTCCGTTCAGCCGAGGCTGAAATAAAGAAATATTACATATAGCCCTTATATTGATTTACACAGGTTTAACTGCATTCTGCATACATTAACCTAAGCATTCGCACGATCCATGTGAATGTTTATGTTCATGTCTGTACCTTTCTCGCTTATTTTCTTCATTATAGAAAAAAATAGGTTAAAAAAATTGATTTACGTTAATAAAAGTAGAACAATTTAACAATGCAAGTGTATATCATACAGTTTGTGTAATCATTGTAAGCGGAAAAATAAGTTGACTAAAATAGCAAATAGAAAATTAGTTATGGAAACAGAAGTATGAGAAAGGTCTTTAATTTCCTAATTGAGGAAATGCATAATTATTAAATGAAATTTCTTAATAAATAGCTATAGAAATTAGTTGGTACATCATTTGATACATCAAAGGAAATCATCCTTATCAAACCCTCTCGATTTGCATATTGCTATCATGAAAATATAACTACACAAATCAGTAAGATTTGATACAGAAATG